>JAJDFG010000576.1:0-27500 GCA_021039105.1 Scomber colias
CGAGCGCTGTGGGACAAAACCTGGAACAATGTGGCTCTGAGGGCACAGTAGTTATCCCCCCTCACTCTCCTCACGCTGCCAAACCTCTGGGACATCTCTTTATAACCCTGCAGCAGGACACAGACACACCACAGGAAGTCTTTTAGCCATTACAGTGCAAAAAAAAAGAGAAAGAAATAAAGAAAGAAAAAGACAACAACTGGCTTTAATCGGAAACACTTCTTCTTCCCCAGGAGCTGCAGGCAAACCGACCTTTCTAATGAGAGCACTTTTGGCAGTGTTTCCTTTCCACTCTCGCTCGCTGTAAGACAAAATATCCACCGCTGGGGCCAAACTGCATCTGTCCTCCACTTTAGGGGAACAAAAGGAAGAGAAGAAGAAGAAGACGGAGAGAGAGTGAGAAGAAGAGTGAAAGGATGTGAGGGGATAAACAACAGGACTTTTGTGTGTGTGTGTTCTCTCTGTACTGACGTGTCGTTTCTAATGCCGCCGTCGTGGTGGTGGTCGGTGGTCCGGGCTTTATTAGCCTGTGATGCTGACAGCTCCTCAGCTCCTCTGTAGAGGTCTTCTTCACTGAAAGGAAACATAAAACATTTCAAAAAACACGTCTAATCAATATGTTTTAACAGTTTAACCCTCCTGTTGTCCTCGAGTCAAGGAAGGAAGGAAGGGAGGAAGGAAGGAAGGATGGAAGGGAGGAAGAAGGAAGGAAATCAGGAAGGAAGGAAGGGAGGGAGGAAAGGAAGGAAGGATAGAGGAAAGAAGGAAGGAAGGAAGGTAGGAGGGAGGGAGGGAGGAAAGAAGGAGGGAGGGAGGGAGAAAGGAAAAGAGGAAGGGAGGAAGGAAGGAAGGGAGGAAGGAGGGAGGAAGGAATGAAGGAAAGGAGGAAAGAAAGAGAGAATGAGGGAGGGAGGGAGGGAGGAAAGGAAGGAAGGAAGGAAGGAAGAAGGAAGGAGGGAGGGAGAACAGAAAAGAGGAAGGGAGGAAGGAAGGAAAGAAGGAAGGGAGGAAGGTAGGGGGGAGGAAAGAGAGAATGAAGGAGGGAGGAAGGAAAGGAAGGAAGGAAGGAAGGAAGGAAGGAAGGTAGGGGGGAGGAAAGAAAGAGACAATGAGGGAGGGAGGAAGGAAAGGAAGGAAGGAAGGAAGGAAGGAAGGAAGGAGGGAGGGAGGACAGAAGGAATGGTCAAAACAGACGGGGTCAATTTGACCCAGTAGGACGACACAAAGGGTTAATTGGTTAAACTCACAGAGAATGAACAAAGTGAGACGCTGCAGTTTGAGAAGTTTTCAAGCATCTGTAAAATGTTTTCTTTTGGTTCAAACTCTCACAGTTTTTTATTTATGCATCATTTAAATCCGAGCTTAGTTACCGCCGCGAGCAGCTGTCATCAAAAAAGCCCAACGCACGCTACCTGACCAGCAGCACACAGCGAAGCTAGCAACTCTGAGCCGAACACAGTAATGATGCTTCTGTGATCGTGAAACATGATTAACCCTCTTTCCTCAAGTCAAGGAAGAAAGGAAGGAAGAAGGAAGGAAAGGAGGAAGAAAGGAAGGAAGGAAGGATGGAAGGAAGGAATGAAGGAAGGAAGGAAGGAAGGAAGGAAGGAAGGAATAAGGAAGGAAAGGAGGGAGGGAGGAAGCAAGGACGGGGAAAGAAGGAAGGAAGGTAGGGAGGAAACAAGGAAGGAGGGAAGGAAGGGAAGGAGGGAGGGGGGAAGGAAGGAAGGAAGGAAGGAATAAGGAAAGAAAGGAGGGAGGGAGGGAGGAAGGAAGGACGGGGAAAGAAGGAAGGAAGGTAGGGAGGAAACAAGGAAGGAGGGAAGGAAGGGAAGGAGGGAGGGGGGAGGAAAGGAGGGGGAAGGAAAGAGGAATGGAAAGGAGGGAGGGAAGAAGGAAGGACGGGGAAAGAAGGAAGGAAGGTAGGGAGGAAACATTTTAGAGCTGTAATCGCAATACTGCCATACCGTGAAACATGATTAACCCTCCTGTTATCCTCAAGTCAAGGAAGAAAGAAGAAGGAAAGGAGAGAGGGAGGAAGGAAGGAAGGAAGGAAGGAAGGAAGGAAGGAAGGATGGAAGGAATGAATGAATGAAGGAAGGAAGGAAGGAAGGAAGGAAGGAAGGAATAAGGAAGGAAAGGAGGGAAGGAAGGAAGGAATAAGGAAGGAAAGGAGAGAGGGAGGAAAGAGGACAGGGGGAAAGAAGGAAGGAAGGTAGGGAGGAAACAAGGAAGGAGGGAAGGAAGGGAAGGAGGGAGGGGGGAAGGAAGGAGGAAAGGAAAGGAGGGAGGGAAGAAGGAAGGACGGGGAAAGAAGGAAGGAAGGTAGGGAGGAAACATTTTAGAGCTGTAATCACAATACCATCATACCGTGAAACTGTGATATTTTTTCTTATGGTTATCATACCGCCAGAATCTCATACCGGCCCATGCCTAGTCCAAACTATCCTATAAAATAAAAAGGGCTGCAGGTTTTCACTCCAAACTAAAACACACCTAGCACACCTGTCACGACTTATTGAAATCAGCTGATCTCATCCTTCAGAAAAGTTAATTAGTCGAATCATGTGTGTGTGCTTTTGTTACGCCTGAAATTATGTGCACAGAAACTCAAATTTGTCCACTAACACACAACTGTCTAATTTTATAGGTTACTTTGTGGTGCAACAGTTCATTATCTCTGTGAATGGGATCTATATTTGTCACATTTCCGACCACTTGTGAACAGCTCTCTCTCTTTGTGATTCAGGTGGGGGGGGGGGGGGGGGGTCTTGAAACATGATTAACCCTCCTGTTGTCCTCAAGTCAAGGAAGAAAGGGAGGAAGAAGGAAGGAAAGGAGAGAGGGAGGGAGGAAGGAAGGAATAAGGAAGGAAAGGAGGGAGGGAAGGGGGAAGGAAGGATGGGGAAAGAAGGAAGGAAGGTAGGAGGGGAGGGAGGAAACAAGGAAAGAGGGAGGGAGGGAGGGAGGAAGGATGGAAGGGAGAGGGGAAGGAAAGGAGGGAGGAAGGAAAGGAAAGGAAAGAAGGAAGGGAGGAATGAAGGAAAGGAGGGAGGGAGGAAAGAGGACAGGGGGAAAGAAGGAAGGAAGGTAGGAGGGAGGGGGGGAGGAAAGGAAAGAAGGAAGGGAGGAATGAAGGAAAAGAGGAAGGGAGGAAGAAAGGAAGGACAGACAGAAGGAAGGAAGGGAGGAAGAAGGAAGGAAAGGAGGGAGGAAGGAACAGTCAAAACAGACAGGGTCAATTTGACCTGGGAGGACGACATGAAGGTTAAGAAAGTGTGTTGTTGACTTAGATTCAGGACTACAAACCTGTTTCCCAAACCGCCTTCTGAAGACTCTTCCTTCTCCTTCTCCTTCTCCTTCTCCTTCTCTTTCTCTTTCTCTTTCTCCTTCTCCTTCTCCTTCTCCGTGACGGGTCTCTCATCAATCTTCACATCAGTGGACTCGCTCTCTGACTCCTGCTGCTGCTGCTCCTCCTGAACCTCAGCATCTTTATCAGCCTCAACAGGAGCCTCCACCTCCTCCTTCTTCTTCTTCTTCTTCTCCTCCTCCTCCTCCTCCTCCTCTTCTTCTTCTTTCACCCCCTTCTCCTCCTTCATCTCCTCCTTCTCATCTTTGTTCTGCACCTCTAACACACTCTCCTCCTCCCCGTTATCCTGTGTGATGTTCTTCTCCGAGGCAGCGACCACGTTTGAGCTCGTAGGTGAACCCTCGGCATCAAGCTTTTCATCCTGATTGGACTTTGAGCTGCAGAAAGCAAAAACACACATGCTGTCACTTTTCCTGCTTTAACATCACAATCACTTCAAAATAAAAGCATTATTATAAAAAAATATTACATTTAAATGACATTTTACAGACTCAGGTGTGCAAATATAGAAGGAAAAAGCAAATTTAGAAGATTTATATGAGGAAAGAAAAGAAGATCTGGAGTCTGAGAATCATTTGCTAATAAAACAAACAGTGTCTTTACGCCCCCTTGTGGTCAAACAGGGAACTACGTCTAAAAAAACACAGTTATTCTAAACAAACATCTTTTTTCTTTTTTCTTTTTTAATGTTATGAAATCAGAAACCTCCTGACCTCTCGCTGGCGTCTGAAGGATCCGCGGTCTCTGGCTCCGTGATTGAGCTGGCCGAGTCTTTCACCTCACCGCTGTCGTTGAGCCCTGAGCTCTCCGATCCAGGACCGGACTCGGAGCCATCATCGTGGTTTTTTGTGTGTTCAGGATTGGCCTCCTGGCACACCGAAGGACTCGTTGAATCCTCCGACGCAGCACTGCACAAGAGGAGGAAAAAGGAGAGAGAGATTTATATTAAAATATAAACTCTAAGTCAGAGGTGTCAAACTCATTTTCATTCGAGGGCCACATACAGACCAATTTGATCTCATGTGGGCCGGATCATTAAAAAGATGGAGGGAAAGAAGGAAGAAAGGAAGGAAATAAGAAGGGAAAGAAGGAAAGACAGGCAAAAGGAAGGAGGGAAGAAAGGTAGGAAAGACAGGCAGTGATGGATGGACCGAGAGACGGAAGGAAGGAAGGAAGGAAAGAAGGACAGATGGAAGGAAGGAAGAAAGGAAGGAAGGACAGAATGAAGGAAGAAAGGAAGGAAGGAAAGATAGAAGGAATGAGGGAGAGAAGAAAAGAAGGAAGGAAGGAGGGAAGGAAGGAAGACAGGAAGGAAAGATGGATGGATGTAGAGAAGGAAGGAAGGAAAAGAACACATGGAGGAAAGGTGGGCCGGATTGGACTCCTCTGCGGGCCGGTGCTGGCCCACGGGCCGCATGTTTGACACCCCTGATGTAAAGGGTTAACCCTTAAACAGGCAGGAGTGGGACATTAGATGTAAAAAATCCTAATTTGATGTCACTAGTTATGTCATTTGCACCTAAAGTAAAACATTTCCACTCATATTTTGAATATATTTTGGATTTTATGAGTTGTATCTCCACCAGGATGCGTTGCCCTTATTAAGGTATAAAATGGTCATAATGGTAAAAACACTTAAATGTGTTATTTAACCCTTAAACAGACAACGTGCACCAGGAGATACAGACTCTTTAACTTTCGTGTTGTCCTCCCGGGTCCTTCCTCTGTCCTTCCTTCCTTCCTTCATCTGTCCTTCCTTCCTTCCTTCCTCAGATCTAAGTTCAGCTGTTAGGGTAAATGTTCCCTCCTTCTGTCCTTTCTTCCTTCCTTCATCTGTCCCTCCTTTCTTCCTTCCTTCATCTGTCCTTCCTTTCTTTCTTCCTTCCTTCCTTCCTTCCTCCCCCCTTCCTCCCTCCTTTCCTTCCTTCTTCCTCCCTCCTTCCTTTCCTTCCTTCCTTCCTCCCTCCCTTCCTTCCCTTCCTTCCTACTTCCTCCCTTCCTTCCCTTCCTCCCTCCTTTCCTTCCTTCTTCCCTCTTTTCCTTCCTTCCTTCCTCCCTCCTTTCCTTCCTTCTTCCCTCTTTCCTTTCCTACCTTCCTTCCTTCCTCCCTCCTTCCTTTCCCTTCTTCCTCCCTTGCTTCCCTTCCTTCCTCCTTTCCTTCCTTCTTCCCTCCTTTCCTTCCTTCCTTCCTTCCTTCTTTCCTTCCTTCCTTCCTTACTTGAGGTGCAAATGACATAACTAGAAAGGCCTGTTTAAGGGTTAAGATAAAAAAAACCTCACCCTTAACAGAAGCTGCACACTGTGTCTCATTGTGTAACTCACCATCTGGACTGAGCGTTGACCTCCTGACTAACGGCATGGACGGACGACACCTGACAAGCTGCTGCTGCTGCTGCTGTGGCGAGCTGAGTGTTCGGCACAGATAACGCCTCATTGTTCTGAGACACTTCCCCTGATGGCTCGGCTGCAGTACCGTCACCTGACTTCACTCCTGAGCCCGCATCGTCTTCTTCTTCTTCTTCTTTATCATCAGCGTGACCAGAGTCCAGTTTAACGTTCTCTCTCGTCGGGGTTGTGTTGGACGGGTTTTTTACTGCCTGCGTGAGAACATCGGGGGTCTTCTCTTCTTCTTCTGGTGCAGCTTTCATCGTTTCTTGCAGGAGGTTTAAAGTGCATTGCGGAGGTTCGGCTGGAGTTACCTTCACATCTTCTTTATCTTGTGCTCTGGTGGAGTTTTTTTTCTTTAAGTTTTAGCCCTTTGTCCTCCGGAGAGCGAAGCCGCTGTCTTTGTGGCCTCTTTCTGTAAGGGTCGTTCTCCTGAGTGTTGTTGGGCTCGGCCTCTCCGTTCTCAGGGCTCGGCTTCACCTGCACCGCCTCGGCCTTTGAATTATTGGCCTCATCAGCTGTTTTCCTGAGAGACGAAACACAGAGAGGATGAGAGACGTAATCACAATAAGAGCTGTGTTGAATTCACAGGTTTTCACATCTTGATTAAAAAGCTCTATGAAGCTATTTCCACTTTGATGGAAATGTGATATTTATAATAAATCATCTTTATCTGATGTCTCTATTCACTATTTACTGGTGTGTGTGATGCAATGACACCGAAACATAACATAGCATACTATAACATAACATAATATAACATAAACTATAACATACTATACTATAGTAGTTTTATAGTATGTTATAGTATAGTATAATATAATATCGTATAGTATAGTATGGTATAGTTAAAGTATATAATATAGTAACTATACCATACCATAGTCTACTATATTATATACTATAACATACTAGTATAATAGTGCGTTATGTTATAATATAGTATAGTATAGTATAGTATATAGTACAGTATGTAATAGTATAGTCACTATACTATTACATATTCTACTACTATATTAGTATGTTATAGTATAGTAACTATACTAGGCATGGGCCGGTATAAGATTCTGGCGGTATGATAACCATAAGAAAAAATATCACAGTTTCACAGTATGGCAGTATTGTGATTACAGCTCTAAAATGTTCCTAAAAGGAAGAAAAATAAAGACAGACATGTTAATTTAACCTGAATATACACTGTAACGACAGTGTGAGGGGTCGTGATACTCTACGCTGCAGCTGCACCACCTGAGGGATTTCTGACCAGCACTTCCTGTCTTTGACCTGACAATAAACGGCTCATACCTTAGGAACGGTAAAATTTGGTGGTTTCAGTTATCGTGGCTTTTTCAAATCGCGGTATACCTTGAACACGGTTATCATCCCATGCCTAAACTATACTATACCATACTATACTATACATCATACTATAACATACTAGTATAGTAGTAATATAGTATGTATAAGTATGTTATAGTATATATATTATACTATAACATACTCTACTATACTACATACTATACAATATGATATTATACTATACTATACTATAGCACCTTTCACACTAAAAGGAAGAAGGGACATCTGCAGATATGTGATAAACCTACAGAAGGTCTTTGATTGAAATGTTTTATATATTAAAGGATCTTTTCAGGTGCAGGCGTCCCCTCATCCTTTTAGTACGTGGCTGCTCCCCCAACACACCTGTCACACCATCCTTTTAGTACGTGGCCGCTCCCCCCAACACCCCCCCCCCCCCCCCTAACCCTGTCACAAACACTGACTCAGGGGTGCAGGAGACTTTTTACAAACCCTTCCAGAAACATCTAAAAAGCACATTTATTCCTTTATTGAGTCACTTCTAGCTCTTCCTACCATCTGTTACCATTGGTTATTTTATTCTGAAAAACACACACCTGCTGGCAAAAACCCTGAATATGAGTGTTGATATAATATTTGTGTAATTAAATGATCTTTGCTGCAGGTCATCTCACCGCCCTGTTACACACACACACACACACACACACACACACACACACACACACACACACACACACACACACACACACACAGTCGGTCGTTTACTCCTCCGGCTGTTTGCTTTCTAAATAAAAACAGCAGCAGGCGGCACCCGAGGGCTCCTGGTCCAAAAAAACCTAGAAAGCGGATTGAGTCGGGATTTTCTGGTTATCCTGGTTGAATTTAGCTGAGACTCAGAGACAGGGAAGCAGAGGTATTATCATGTTTTAGTGTGTGATATAATGTTAGTTTTATTTTATTTGAATGGTTTATATTGTATTATTATGTGAAGCTCAGTTTGGAAAAATAAAGGTGGAGAAGCAGTGCTCAGTTTTTATGCTCCAAACTCTCATCTGAAGACTTTTCTGTTTGCTTTTCTGCTTTTTATTATTAAATCCAAACTTTAAGGTTAATTAGTTTAGTCTATTTATTTTATTCTGAATGTGCTAAAATAACAAAATCTAAATGACAGCAAACTGTAGATACACAACAAAATAATAACTATTTAATGTTCAAAAACACATTTTTTTCTTATGTCTTATTCTATTTTAGCTTAATTTTATTTCCAATTTAACATTTTTAATCATATTTAAATGTCTCTTTATTTTGCCATGTGTTGCTTTTATATTCTCTCTGCATTTTTATGTTATGTATTATTTTGAACTATTATTTCTGCATTATTTCTTATTATTGTTAATAATAATAATAATAATTCATTTTAATTTTTTGTATATTTCTGTGTATTATTAATTATTATTTTATTTGTATAGTTTTTGATTATTATTATTATTATTATTATCATGAATTTTCTTTTCTTTTTTTACTTGTATATTTTTCTGCATTATTTATTTTTATATATTTTATTTATTTTTGTATTACTATTACTATTATTATCATTATTATTATTACATATTTTTAATTAATTTATATATTTTTCTGCATTATTTATTTTTATATATTTATTTTTTCTGCATTTATTATTATTTTTATTATTATTATTATTATTATTATTATTATCATTATTATTATTATATATTTTATTTTCTTTTTGCATTATTTATTTTTATATATTTTATTTTTTCCTGCATTTATTATAAATTATTATTATGGTTTCTACATATCAGCCCGAAAGCTTCTTAAAGATATTAAAAGATTAACTCTGTGCTGTCATAAATACCTTTCAGGAAATGGGGCTTCAAAATAAAAGGGGGAATCATTCCTGCACACGTTATCTCACCTGCTGCCGTCGACTCCTTGGGGTCCACCTGCGTTCCCCGTGACCTTCGACTCATCGTTCAGCAGACCGCTCCGTTCCTCCGCGCTGCCACAGGGACTCTCAGCGCGACAGCAGCACAAGTTCCCCATCTGCTCGCCCCCCCTCGGCTCGGGGAGGTCAGACTGGGGGGCGTGTTTAGGCTGAACGGTGACCTCTGCTTCTCCCTAAAAAAAAAAAAAAAAAAACCTCACACAACCACGAGCGACCTGACGAGTCGCCGAAGGCCGGAGGTTTCAGGAGTCCATGATGAGGAGGGTCGAAGCTGCAGCTGGAGACAGGCGGCTGAAACCTGCAGGAAACATGAGACGCTTTAATTAAAGTTCTGTTCCTCATACATCATACATGATCATCAGAGGTGGAAGTCATGAATTATAAGTACTCACATTACTGGAATTGAGCAGCTAAGTCAGTATATTTTACTTTTATTAAACCCTTACATACTGTTCAGGTCAAATTAGACCCATTTAGACTTTTTGACAGCTGCAAATGTTCTTTTATCCTGAAATTTGATGACTTTTCCAAAAGTTTTAAAATGTTATATTTTAGATATATGCTACAAATCTTTTGTCCATTGAGGCTGTTCAGAGTCAAATTTGACCCATTTTTACATTTAAGAGCTGTAAAAACACCACTTACACATTTATTATAGGAGGACTTTTCAATTATTATTATTATTTATTTATTTATTTTATTTTTTTACTCTTACTTTAATTAAATGTTCTTTTTTCTTTAATTAATTAATATTATTAATAATATAATTATAATTTTATAAGACTTTTTAAATTTTATTTTTAATTTATTTATTTATTTTACTATATTTAATTACATTTTTTAGACATTTTTATCATTCTTATTTTCTCTCGTGTGCATTGGTCTCATTTTTATTCATTTTCTTTACTATTAATAACATTATCATAATTTTATAACACTTTTTTAAAACTTATTTTATTTTATTTTTTTATTTATTTTTTATTCCTTTTCTTTATGTTGTTCTCTGTGAGTTATTATCAACTTCTCATTAAACTGTGAAGCACTTTAAACTGTATATTAATTATATTATATATATATTAATAA
Organism: Scomber colias; assembly: GCA_021039105.1. NCBI lineage: Eukaryota > Metazoa > Chordata > Actinopteri > Scombriformes > Scombridae > Scomber > Scomber colias. Next base: position 10,125 of record JAJDFG010000576.1, read on the forward strand.
TTTCTTTTATACAGTCTATGATATTAACTTGTGTGAAAGCTGCTGTATAAATAAAGTTTGATTGATTGATTGACGGTTCACTGCAGTAATAAAGTGTGTATCAGTCTCATGAAAGCAGACATTCAGAGATCTCCGCCTACATCAGGGGATTTACCAACAGCGCTGACATTTTTATCAAGGATGGCGCCTTACAGGAAATGATGCCCCCCCGCCTCCCCCACCTCTCCCCCCCCCCCTCATTGTCTCCTCCATTGTGAAGCACATGTTAATATGAAGGAGCCGCCTAACGCTGTGATTGTTTAAACATCTGACGGTGGGAGATTGTCCCGAGAGTCTCCGCCAGTGATGAGTGAGACGTTTAGAGACGGACCAGTGAGTGGACCCCAGTTCAGAGCTCAACTAAAGATGTTAAATAACTGGGCAGTAATAAAAAGTTTAAAAAAATAAAAATTACATCATATAAAAATATATATATTAAAATAATAAAATAATAATAATAGTAATAAAAATAATACAATCAAATAAAAAGTAAAAATAAAAATTACATCATATAAAAAATATAAATTAAAATAATAATAATAATAATAATAATAATAATAATAATAATACAAAATAATACAATCAAATAAAACTAAATAAATAATAAAAACATTGGTAAAAAAATAGTATTAATATAATAATATAACAATAATAATTTAAAAATAATAAAATAATAATAATTATGATAGAAAAATAAAACATTAATAATAAAATAAATAATAAAAATAATAATAATAATAATAATAGCACTTTTAAAAACCAGTTACAATAATGTTTAAAAAATGATTCACCACATCTAATTAATAACTGAATAAGTCATTGATGAGGTGAAATGTGGTAAATATTATAAAAAGTAAAAAAATGTTAAATCTAAAACTGTGAGTTTTTGACTCCAGCAGATGGCTCCACACCTGAGGGCCCGAACAGAAAAGGCCTCGTTGTCAGTGATATGATCAAAATTGAGTTCAGGTGCTTCCTGTTTCAACTGATTATCCTTAACATGTTTTCTACAACTTAACTGGAGTCCATCTGTAGGAAATTAAACTGATTGGACATGATTTGCAAAGCCACACATCTGTCTAAAGGTCAGAGCAGAAACCAAGACATGAAGTCAAAGGAATTGTCTGTAGACCTCTGAGACAGGATTGTATGGAGGCACAGATCTGGGGAAGGGTACAACTTTTTTTTGCAGCGTTGAAGATCCTGAAGAGCTCCGTGGTTGCCATCATTCATAAATAGAAGAAGTTTAAACCCAGTTGGACTCCAAACTGAGCGCTCAGGCGAGACGGGCCTTAGTTTAGGGAGGTGACCAAGAACCCGATGGTCACTCTGATACCCCTTTTCCACCGAGCTGGAGCCAGTGCTGGTTCAGAGCTAGTGCTAGAGCCAAGTCTCAGTTGGTGCTAATCCAAGCACCGGCAAGGAGCCACGCGATTACGTCACTGTATAATGTAGCCAGCGCGCGCCTTTGATTCACCAGTGAGAGGCAGCAACATGGCGCAAGGCATCTAGCCTGCCGGAAACAAAGAAGAAGAAGAAGAAGAAGAAGAAGAAGAAGAAGAAGAAGACAGCTCTGGCAAAAAAAATGATAAAAATAGTACTCTGTAAATGCCACGCTAGTCAACTAATGAACGCTAACCCCGCTAGCCGGCTAATAAACGTTAGCCCCGCCCCCAGTCCGCTGACGTAATCGGTTCTTGCTTTAGACCAGCAAAGAGTTGGTGCTCGCTGTGGCTCCCGTTCTAAGGCTCGGGGCTGGAGCTTTGGTGGTGGAAAAGCAAAGAACCGGTGCTTAGTCAGGCTCTGGCTCCGAACCAGCACCAGCTCCAGCTAGGTGGAAAAGGGGTATGACAGAGCTCCAGCGTTCCTCTGTGGAGATGGGAGAACCCTTCAGGAAGGACAACCATCTCTGCAGCTCTCCACCAATCAGGCCTTTATGATAAAGGGCTCATGACAGAGTTTCCCAGAAGGCACCTAAAGGACTCTCAGACTACGAGGAACAAGATTCTCTGATCTGATTAAACCAAGACTGAACTCTTCGGCCTGAATGCAGAGCGTCACATTGTCTGTAAGGGAAACCAGCCACCTCTCATCAGCTGGCTAATACCATCGCTACGGTGACGCATGGTGGTGGTGGTGGCGGCTCTGGGGCAGGACCTGGGAGACTAGTCAGGATCGATGAACGGAGCAAAGTACAGAGAGATCCTTGATGATAACCTGCTCGGGAGGGCTCAGCCAAGACAATGAAGGAGTGGCTTCGGGACAAGTCTGTGAATGTCCTCGAGTGACCCAGACTTGAACCCGATTGAACATCTCGGGAAAGAGCTGAAAACAGCAGCGACACTCCTCATCTAACCTGACAGAGCTTGAGAGGATCTGCGGAGAAGAACGGGACGAGAAATACCCCAAAATACAGATGTGCCAAGCTTGTAACATAACAACATGTGGGGGAAGTGAACACTTTCCGGATGCACTGTACATATGTAGTTCCTTATGTGGCAACCTAACTTTGCAGATAGAAAGCATCTGATATGTTAAATTCATTATGTTATTTTTAATATATACATTTGTCCCTTTTATTAAGCATATTTTGAGCATTTTTGAGGCACATTTGAACACAATCAATGCACCTTTCTTACAAGCAGAAAGAAGAAAATAAACTTTTGATTCATAAGTGATAAAGATATTTATATATAAAAGGCTAGATTAGTTTATTTCAGTATTTTAGAAACCAGACAGCAGAATACAGCATGTGGAAAGGTGTGACTGTGTGTGTTTAAGGGTTTAAATGCGTTTAAAATCATTAAAATCACGTTTTAGTGCCATTGCAACACAATAAATAAGCTTAAAACACAAATATTACACATAAACACAGACTAATATCATTGTCAGCTCCATAAAACACAAGAAATATCACCTACCTCCGTCGAGCTTTAATGGAGACTCAAACTCCTCCAGCGTTCAGGCATGAAGCTGCGTGTTTTGTTTCACTTTTGCTTCACAGGAATAACAGTAAACACAGTTCAAGCTAGCAGCCGCAGCTAGCTAAGGTGGTAACTTAAAACACCCGGAGAGGTTGCCCCTGGTAACAAACACCGAGGACACGCCGGTGAGGGTCTGTTAAAGTCGGGGGGGTTACCGTTTAACGCGACGCATTTCGGTGTTTTTACGGTAAAACGGTCTCTGCAGCAGCCCCGTTAGCATGGTGGCATGTTAGCATGCTAGCAGTAGGGTCACGGCTCGGTCCGAGCATGACGTCACCCTCGTTTACATTATGAAGGAACCAGGAACGCAAGCGTCACCAAAATAAAATACAATAAAATAAAATACGTGCCACCAAAATAAAATACAATAAAATGTATGAAGTGTCATGGAAAATAAATACAATAAAATTATTATGATGATTATTATTATTATTATTATATAGATTTTTGTAAATAATAAAATTAAAAATGAATAAATATAATAAAATAAAATAATTTTGGATTGTCAAGGAAATTTATTAAAAATAAAAATTATTTTTTTGGGGGGTGTCAATGGATTTTTTTTAAATCAAATAAATAAAATTATAATTTTGAGAAAGAAAATGTCACATAAATTTAAAAAAAGATTTTAAAAAGTGTAGTAAATAAATTAATAATTTTGAAAAATACAAATTAAATAAATATAAATAAAGTGTCACAGGAATAAAAAAATCATTTTTAAAAAAGGTTCAGGAAATAATAAATAAATATATAAATAAATAAATAAATACATGTTAAAAAGTGACATGGAAATTAACCTTTTTTATTTTGTTATGTAAATTTCATATCCACAAAGCAAAAATATCAAAAAGTACCCTTATTATTTAAATTATTTTTATTGTATAAAAACTGTAAAAAGTTTTTTCTGTATCAAAATCTACTCACATTTTAATATTTGTTTATTTATTTATTTATCTTTCTTTCTATTGCAACTATTATTCTTTATCTGTAAACTATTACTTCCAAAGAAAAATGATATTTCCACTTTCAATATTGACTAACAGCATAAAACATATTTATTATTAGGAAGAGATTTGTTGAAGAGGAAACTGAACTGCTGCCTGATGTGAGACAGAATCAGCTCGGCTCAGCGGTGTGGGCGGATTTGAAGGTCTGGACAAATGCAGGCGAACAAAGATAACCACATTCTTGAGTCGTGACCTAAAGAGAAACAAATGAACGAGTGAAGACATGAACAAAAAGCCTTTATGAAGAAGCGGGCGTCTCACTGTATAGGAATATTTTCTGCTACCCATACGAACAAAAAACCCTGGAAACAATAAACTTTCTATGAGTTTTTATCTCATATTTGGGAAAAATGCAAAATACCAGAGAGACAGAAAGTAGAAGTTCTGTTGTTCACTTTTTTATTGGTGTTTTTTTTAGTTTAGTTATTTTGTGGTCTGGTGGTGTGGGAGGAACACTGAGATGTGAGGACTGCTCACAGTTTGATGAAATGGAAAATAAGCTTTCTTTTAAACCAAGGGGTGTCAAACATGAGGCCCGAGGGCCAGAACCGGCCCGCTGAGGGGTCCAATACGGCCCACTTCCCTTCCTGTGTTCTTTTCCTCCCTTCCTTCTTTCCTTCTGTCATTCTGTCCTTCCATCTGTTCTTCCTTCTGTCCTTCCTTCCTTCCACCTTTCCTTCCTTCCTTCCTTCTTTCCATCCATCCCTCCTCCCTTTATTCATTCCTTCCTTCCTTCCTTCATTCCTTACTTCCTTCCCTTCCATGTCCTTCCTTCCTTCCACCTTTCCACCTTTCCATCCATCTTTCCTTCCTCCCTTTCTTCCTTCTGTCTGTCTGTCCTTCCTTCCTTCCTTCCTTCTTTCCATCCATCTTTCCTTCCTCCCTTTCTTCCTTCTGTCTGTCCTTCCTTCCTTCTGTCCATCCATCTGTTCTTCCTTCCTTCCACCTTTCCTTCCTTCCTGTGTTCTTTTCCTTCCTTCCATCTTTCCTTCCTCCCTTTCTTCCTTGTCTGTCCTTCTTTCCATCCATCTTTCCTTCCTTCCCTCCTCCCTTTATTCCTTCCTTCCTTTCTTCTTTCTGTCCTTCCTTCCTTCATTCCTTACTTCCTTCCTTCCATCTTTCCTCCTCCCTTCCTTCCTGCTATCCTTCCATCTGTTCTTCCTTCATTCCTTTCTTCCATCTTTCCTTCCTGTTCTTTTCCTTCCTCCCTTTCTTCCTTCTGTCCTTCAACCTTTCTTTCTTTCCTTCTTTTCATCCATCTTTCCTTCCTTCCCTCCTCCCTTCCTTTCTTCTTTCTGTCCTTCCTTCCTTACTATCTTCCCTTCCATCTGTCCTTCCTCCCTTTCTTTGTTTTGTCCTTCCTTCCTTCCATCTTTCCTCCTCCCTCCCTTCCTTCATTCCCTACTTCCTTCCCTTCCATCTGTCCTTCCTCCCTTTCTTTGTTCTGTCCTTCCTTCCTTCCTTCCTTCCTTCCACCTTTCCTTCATTCCTTCCCTCAATTCTTCCTTCCCTTCCATATGCCTCATAAATATTCATAACTATTAAAAACTAATTTACTGCAACTCTTAAATACCTGACTATATTAATGAATAAGCAGATATATGAATGTGTTTTATGATTTAAAGATAATAATAGTAAATATATAAGAAAAGAAGTGAAATAAAATATAAAAAAATGCATTTTTATTTAAAAAAACCAATTCAATCATTGTACAGTAAACAAGTTATATAGAATTTAACATCCAGTATAATAATGTATCCACGTGTGAAACAAACTCACACTAAAAACCTCAGTTCCTTGTCTGTTCCTCCCTTCCTTCCTTCCACCTTTCCTTCCTTCCTTTCTTCCTTCTTTCCATCCATCTTTCCTTCCTTTCCTCCTCCCTTTATTCCTTCCTTCCTCCCTTTCTTCCTTCTGTCTGTCCCTTTCCTTCAACCTTTCTTTCCTTCCTTCTTTCCATTCATCTTTCCTTCCTTCCCTCCTCCCTTTATTCCTTCTTTCTGTCCTTCCTTCCTTCATTCCCTACTTTCTTCCTTCCATCTTTCCTCCTCCCTTCCTTCCTTCTGTCCTTCCTTCCTTCCTTCCTGTTCTTTTCCTTCCTCCCTTTCTTCCTTCTGTCCTTCCTTCCTGTTCTTTTCCTTCCTCCCTTTCTTCCTTCTGTCCTTCCTTTCTTCCTTCCACCTTTCTTTCCTTAATTTAAATTTAAAAAAAGATTTACTTTAATTTACTGCAATAATATAAATATATAAGAAAAGAAGTGAAATGAAATATAGAAAAATGCATTTTTATTTAAAAAACACTTCAATCATTGTACAGTAAACAAGTTATATAGAATTTAACACAATATCCATCCAGTATAATAATGAATCCACGTGTGAAACAAACTCACACTATAAACCTCAGTCTGTGATGTCTGTTAGATGATGTCATGCTTGTTCTTCAGCTCCTGCGGCAGTCCGAGCTCCGTCACCAAATCCACGCAGCGCTGCAGGAGGACTTCAAAGTTCTCTCCCGAGCTGGACGTCAAACATGAGGCCCGAGGGCCAGAATCGGACCGCTGAGGGGTCTAATCCGGCCCACTTAACCTTCCTGTGTTCTTTTCTTTCCTTCCTTCCTTCCTTCCTTCCTTCCCTCAATTCTTCCTGCCTTCCCTTCAATCTTTCCTTCCTCCCTTTCTTTGTTCTGTCCTTCCATCTGTTCTTCCTTCTGTCCATCTTTCCTTCCTCCCTTTCTTCCTTCTGTCTGTCCTTCTTTCCTTCAACCTTTCTTTCCTTCCATCTTTCTTTCCTTCCTTCCTCCCTTTATTCCTTCTTCCTTCTATCCTTCCTTCTACCTTTCCTTCCTTCCATCTTTCCTTCCTCCCTTTCTTCCTTCTGTCTGTCCTTCAACCTTTCTTTCCATCCATCTTTCCTTCCTTCCCTCCTCCATTTATTCCTTCTTCCTTCTGTCCTTCCTTCTACCTTTCTTTCCTTCCTTCTTTCCATCCATTTTTCCATCCTTCCTTTCCTCCCTTTATTCCTTCTTCCTTCTGTCCTTCCTTCCTTCCTTCCTTCCCTCAATTCTTCCTCTTCCTCAGTCTCTACATGTTCTTCAGCTCTCGTATGTGACCGATCAGCTCCTGCGGCAGTCCGAGCTCCGTCACCAAATCCACGCAGCGCTGCAGGAGGAGTTCAAAGTTCTCTCCCGAGCTGGACGAGCCGGCGCTGGATCTCGACCGCAGCTTCTGAGGCTTCTGAGGAACATCCTCCTCCATTTTTTCTCCTCCTCCTCCTCCTCCTCCTTTGCAGCAGTCCTCCTCTTTACATCCTCCTCCTCCTCCTCCGCAACACCCCTGATCAGCCTGGTCCACCTCCAGCTCCTCCATGGACTCCGAGACGTCGCTCACGCTGGGAGGAGGGTTCTCCAAAGCCCTCTTGATGCCCTCCATGATGGCGTCTTCGTGCTGGGAAACCTGCTGCAGGAGGTCGCACACGGAGGCAGGGACGGGGTTTTCCGGATGCTGGAACTGGCACCAGCAGCCTATAGCGCTGCGGAGGACACAAAGAGGACACAGTGTCAGATACACAATAGGGAAGAGAAGTGACTGGGACTAGCTGCAAAAAAAGGGTTTAATAATGAGCTGGACAATAGAGACTCAGGATGTTTCTGTGTGAGAAAGAAGCTGAAATGTTTTACAGGAGAATAAAAGAGTTCACAGATGTGGAAAAGATAAAGAAATAAACAATATATGTGATTTTATATGGAAAAAAAACTAATAAATTGATGTTTTCTAGTTCTGCTGCATGATTTTAACATTAAAATTTTCAAAATAAAAGACATTAAAATACAAACTGAATAAAACTGTAATTATCACCACATTTTAGGATAGTAACAAACAACTCCAGCATTAATTTACAGCTTAATAAAATACTTTAAATACATGAAACTAGTCTCACAGATGATGCTTCTTAATCATTTTTATTTATAGTTCTTTAAAAATGAAGCAGTATTTAATTATGAGCTCTAAATCACAGCTTAATCAGATTGTTTTAGAGTCCTGGAGAGGTGATAATATCTGGTATTTAATATAAAAAATGAGATAAAACTCTTAATTAAACATATTTTGGTGCATTATAAACACACTGAGCACTTTATTAGGAACATCTGAAGCTTAATTAATTAATAATTCTACTTTATTTTTTATTATTAAGGTTGTAGTAGGTGGTGTTCCTAATATTCTGCTGCCCTTATGTATGTTAACAATATATTAGGAACACCACTTAATACAACCTTAATAATAAACCTCAATAAAGTAGAATTAGCACCTTTCTATAACAGTGTTAACTAAACTCAGCACTGCTCCCAGTAGAGTAGACCTCACACACCTTTAACCTGCATATTAACTTCATAAAACACACTTTTAATGTTCACTACTGTCCAATATTAGTATTTATATAGGTACTGTAGGTGTAACACTAATCTCAGTTCAACTGTGCAATAACAATATCAAACTCAGGTATATTATAACTCAACACCAATATTACTCTTGTATATTATATTGCTAATATTTTACTATCATTTACACTACTATTGGTTTTTATTACTTGTGTCCTTACTTATTATTTAATGTTCTTTATTCTTTCTGTTGATGCTGCAATACAGTAAATTTCCCCATTGTAGGACTAATAAAGGAATATCTTATCTTCTCTTATAAACTGGAAATGTATATAAGCTTCTTAAGAGTACACTGTTGTTCAATCAATCAATCTTTATTTGTTATAGCGCCAAATCACAACAGAGTCATCTCAAGGCTCTTCACACATAGAGCAGGTTCTAAACCGAACTCTTCAGGTTTTAACTTTAAAGAGACCCAACATTCCCACATGAGCAACAGTGGCAAGAAAAAACTCCCTTTTAACAGGAAGTAACCTCAGAACCAGACTCAGAGTGGGAGAACATCTGCCTCGACCGGTTGAGGTTGAGAGGAGAGAAAGGAAGGATAGAGGAGAGAAAGGAAGGATAGAGGAGAGAGAGGAAGGAGAGGAGAGAAAGGAAGGATAGAGGAGAGAGAGGAAGGAGAGGAGAGAGAGAGGAAGGAGAGAGGAGAGAGAGGAAGGAGAGGAGAGAGAGAGGAAGGAGAGGAGAGAGAGAGGAAGGAGAGAAGAGGAAGGGAGAGGAGAGAGGAAGGAGAGAGAGAGGACGGAGAGGAGAGAGAGGAAGGAGAGGAGAGAGAGGAAGGGAGGAGAGAGAGGAAGGAGAGGAGAGAGAGAGGAAGGGAGGAGAGAGAGGAAGGAGAGGAGAGAGAGAGGAAGGAGAGGAGAGAGGAAGGAGAGAGAGAGGACGGAGAGGAGAGAGAGGAAGGAGAGGAGAGAGAGGAAGGAGAGGAGAGAGAGAGGAAGGAGAGGAGAGAGAGAGGAAGGGAGGAGAGAGAGGAAGGAGAGGAGAGAGAGAGGAAGGAGAGGAGAGAGAGGAAGGAGAGGAGAGAGAGAGGAAGGGAGGAGAGAGAGGAAGGAGAGGAGAGAGAGGAGAGAGAGAGAGGAAGGAGAGGAGAGAGAGAGGAAGGAGAGGAGAGAGAGAGGAAGGAGAGAGAGGAAGGAGAGGAGAGAGGAAGGAGAGAGAGAGGACGGAGAGGAGAGAGAGGAAGGAGAGGAGAGAGAGGAAGGAGAGAGGAGAGAGAGGAAGGAGAGGAGAGAGAGGAGAGAGAGAGAGGAAGGAGAGGAGAGAGAGAGGAAGGAGAGGAGAGAGAGAGGAAGGAGAGAGAGGAAGGAGAGGAGAGAGGAAGGAGAGAGAGAGGACGGAGAGGAGAGAGAGGAAGGGAGGAGAGAGAGGAAGGAGAGGAGAGAGAGAGGAAGGGAGGAGAGAGAGGAAGGAGAGGAGAGAGAGAGGAAGGAGAGGAGAGAGGAAGGAGAGAGAGAGGACGGAGAGGAGAGAGAGGAAGGAGAGGAGAGAGAGGAAGGAGAGGAGAGAGAGAGGAAGGAGAGGAGAGAGAGAGGAAGGGAGGAGAGAGAGGAAGGAGAGGAGAGAGAGAGGAAGGAGAGGAGAGAGAGGAAGGAGAGGAGAGAGAGAGGAAGGGAGGAGAGAGAGGAAGGAGAGGAGAGAGAGAGGAAGGATAGAGGAAAGAGAGAGGAAGGAGAGGAGAGAAAAGAAGGATAGAGGAGAGAGAGGAAGGAGAGGAGAGAGAGGACGGAGAGGAGAGAGGAAGGAGAGGAGAGAGAGGAAGGGAGGAGAGAGAGGAAGGAGAGGAGAGAGAGAGGTTACACCAAATGACACTGTGTTGCATCACACCTATAACCTATATCAATATGAGTCTGATGGCATAAACACACATATATCTCTATATCTATATGTGTCAGATGGTGTAACACATACATATCTCTCTGTTTATATGAGTCTGATCATGGTATATAAACACATATATCTCTATATCTATGTGTGTCAGATGGTGTAACCCACACATATCTGTCTGTTTATATGAGTCAGATGGTGTAACCCATATCTATATCTATAAATACATATCTGTGATGGGGTTTTTGGTTTTTTTTACCTCACTATTCCTTTGAGGCGACCCACAGCTGCTGTCTGAGCTGCTCCTTCACTGAAGCCCATGTCGAAACCGAGCTGTAGTGAGGCCTCTTCTCCGGCATCGACCCCATCCACGTACCCGTCCTAAAAAAAAACACCGTCACATTGACACATTAACACATCTGGACTCACCTGGACACATCTGGACACGCGCTCACACCTCTGTAAACATGAGTAATAAACAGTAAACAGCAGCTTTAGACGTTACCCTGACACGTTTCTTCATGTTGGAGATCCACTCTTTGCTCTGGAGGCTCAGCTCGTCTCCGCTTTCATCGAACACATCTCCTCCCGCGAAAGAAAGAGACTTGAACCAAGACATGGTTTATAAATGTGAAGCTACGCAGGTTTGAACTGAGAGGTGAAACTGTGTGAACATCAGTCAGGTGGTCGCTGAGTTTATCTGCCTCATCAGCGGCTTCTTCTGTGGTGTTTTTAGTGGCGGTTGGTAAATAACGGTTATCTGGGTTACTGCCCCCTAGTGGACGGGAGGGGAAGTAGAAATGATTATATTTATATTTCTTTATTTAACATAATATACAAATAAAAAATAAAAAATAAAAAATAAAAAATAAAAAATAAAAAATAAAAAATAAAAAATAAAAATAAATAAATACAAAAAAAATAAATAAATAAATAAATAAATAAATAAAAGATAAATAAAAAATGTGTATATAAAGAAAACATAAACACAAATGATAATACATAAATAAATAAAAAATAAAAAATATGCAAAAAGACAACAAAACATAACATAAATGAATTAAAGATATGTGTATAAAGAAAACATTAAAAACATAATAATAAATCATAAATATATAATAAATAAAATAATGTATGTATATAAAAAAACATGAAAAATGAAATGAACAAAATAAAAAGTATGTATATAAAAACATAAATAATAATAATATAAAATAATGTAAAATGTAAAATAAAATTATATGTGTATACATATAAAGACAACCTAAAAAAATAAAAAAAAATAAACAAATACATTTATATAAAGAAAACATTACAAAATAAAATAAATTAAATATGTATATAAAGAAAACGTAAAATAATAATATAAAATTTAACAATGTATATAAAAAAACATAAAAAAAATAATAATAATAAAATAATAATAAATAATAAATAAAGAAATTAAAACTATGCATATAAGGAAAATATAAAACTAAATAAGTAAAATTAAATATGTATATATAGAAAGTAAATCAATAAGTGAGACACTTCTTCATGTAAACAATTTTGGGTAGATTTTTAATTACAGAAATACTTTTCTTCTTTCACAGGATAAGAACACTAAAAGTTAAAATAATTAATTTCCATACACTCTTAATTTAGTTTAGGATGCATTTTCTTCTTCTTTTGTGCTATTGATGTTTAACTGTAGTGCATGTTGCCATCCAGAGACATGAAACATTCATTCAGGTGTAATACTGTTTCTATCCTGCAGGGGGCGCTGAAGCACTGCTGCAAAAACTGCATGTGGTCCAGAGCTCCACTGTGTGCAAAAATCCACTCAACCTAAATACTGAGCCTAATGGTTTTTATCAGAGCTTTACCACCCATCATCATCTTCATCATCATCATCATCATCATCATCACCATCACCATCATCATCATCATACTTTTCTTCTTTAAATTCCTTTCTGTAGTTTCTCTTATGTAGTTTTTCAGCATCCTGACAACACTGTGACTGTTTCTTGACTGCTGCTCGTTATAATTTTAATTAAATAGATTAAATAGATGCACAAAAACAATATAATACAATTAAACACATAAAATTAACATTATTTAGCCTCATTTGACTCTATCAGATTGGCCTAAAACCTGACAAATCACCAATTATATAGATTTCATGATGGATGATATGTTGTATTTTCTATGTCTGAAAAACTTCTTCACTTTCGAGTTTCAGCTGTAGAAGATTTTGCTTTAAAACTTAACATTCAAGGCCAATCTGAGAGTCAAATGAGGCTTAAATATTGTTAATTTTATGTGTTTTAATTGTATTATATTGTTTTTGTGCATCTATTTTCTAACAGCTGAAACTCGAAAGTGTTTTAAAGTTTTCAGACATATAAAAATACAACAAATCATCCATCATGAAATCTACATATTTGGTGATTTCTTCAGGTTTTCATATAAACTAAAGGATTAAAATGTAAGATTCAGACAATACTCATATCAAACTAACCCTCTTAAAACTGATTAAATGACCATAAATGATAAATAAAATAAAATGCATTAAATATTTTAAATGAAGTTTAACCAAAAGTCTGTTTTTCTGACAGTACTGTGGATCCTCTTCAACCCTTTAAAAACAGTATAAAATAAATAAAAATATATATATGCAGTTTATTCCTATATGATTAATGCAACATACTGACACATCAAATCAAATCAGAAATACATTTAAAGTATGATTTTTAGCATGTGTTGTTTTTTCTTTATGTAAATAATATTTCACATGTGGAATCAAAAGAAAAGAAGAAGAAAATATATTAAAGATGAAGGTTTTGCATTTTATTTTGAAGGCTAATCTACACTTTAATATGTCAAAACCCTTTTTTCAGATTCACACTGATGCACAATGCACACAGCGGCTCGAGTAATTTAACATTACAGGCACATAAATGAATCTTATGTATGTATGATTTGGGCAGAAACATGTTGTTAGGATGTCAGAAATCATGTCTTGTGTTGTTGTCTTTCTTTTTTTCTCCTTCCCCCCCCCCTCCATCTCTCCCTCTCTCTCTCTCTCTCTCTCTGAACCACTTCAACGTCCGTACCGATGTTTAGTGCAGCTTGAACGCTCCGGCTGTTCAAATCACTGTCCAGCGCATCTTTACAGCTTCCTGTTTAAGTTTTCAAACAAGAAAATGTCATCCGTCATGACAAAACACATTATTCACTCATCAATAATGCATCTTCACCTCCTTTTTGCTGTTGAGTACAGAGAGAGAGGAAGAAAGAGAAGAGGGGTGGGGGGGGGAAGAGAGGGGGAAGGAGAGGAGGAGGAGGAGGGGGGGGGGGGGGGGGGGGTTTGCTTTTGCTTGTTTTATTTTCAGATTTTCTCACTCTTCATGCCATGCTTTATGGAAAACACAAGAGAGATAGGACGGAGCGGGGAAAATGCATTTGCAGCCGCTGGACAACAATGGCCTTGAGAATACTCCGAGGCCACGGTGGAGATGTCTCCTTTTTCTGGAAATGGAGTCGGCCCCGAGGCCTCATTCACGAGCAGCCACACCTTCAGTCTCCCCTTCTCTCTCTCTCTCTCAAAGAGTCAAAACAACCAGCAGCAGGGGCAATCACCTGACACATTTCCATCCAATTTCCACTGCAGAATGTGTTCATTTTCAGGCTAATGGCATGTCATTTTGCTGGAGCCTTTGGTCAAGAATTAATCCTGGAATCAAAACAGATTTTCCGGGGAGCAATCTTCCATCAAGTATTGATTTTTTTACACTCACGGAGCCTGTACTCCCTAATTTAACCTGACAGCTAGGAGCACAATGGACTGGGAGCACCTTGGCATCTCTCAGGGGGAGCTCTCCTCCTCCTCCTCCTCCTTGTCCTCGTCTCCATGAAGTGAGAGAGAGAGAAAGAGAGAGAGAGAGATTGGGGAAGAGAAAAAGAAAAGGACTCCCAGATGTATAAAACAAAGAGCATTGCTTACAGAAAACAAAGAGATAAAGCTTGTGTCTCTCTCTCTGTTTTACCTCTAATTATGTTTTCTAGTAGCTCTATAGTGCAACTTGGGCAGGTGAGGCTGAGAGGGAAAGAGCGGAGAGAGTGTTCTAGGGCCATCAGCTATCATTATGGGCCTGTTGACATCTCCCTGTCTTTGAGTGATTCTCATCTGTGATTTCCCCTGGCCATTTTCCGCAGATGCACGAAGAAGAGGGGTTTCATCATGGCCCCTGTACCACGGCAGAAAAAAAAAAGAGGCCCCAAAGTGTCCGTACAGGCCTCCACTAATAAGAAAGCAAAGATGTGTCCGACTATGTCACTCCTCTACCTTCCATATCTGCTCCTCTTGATGCCTTCAGATATGCAATCATTTTGCTTTTTTACCCCCCCCATCCTCCCCTCCCTCCCCTCCCTCCTCTCCTTTATTCTTGTTCCCCCCCCCCCCCCCTCCATCTCTACCTCTTTCTCTTTCTGTGTGTGCTGTAAGTATACTATACTACACCATACGTACCGTAGAGGTCAGCCGGATGAGAGGATGATGGAGGGCAGGGCCGGTTATTTTCCTCTAGCTCTTAAAGCTGCGATGACCCGTGTGCAGGAGAGTTGCACTTTGCCAGAGGGGTTTTTTTTCTCTCTTTTTTTCTTTTTTTTTTTCTCCTCCTCTCTTCCCTTTTTCCATGTATGTGATGCTTTAGAACTACCTGACAGGAGAGGAGAGGAACTATTTCATCTGCTGCTTTTAACTCATAATTATCCTTTTTTCAGGGGATGAGATGTTTTCCATTTGGACAAACTTTATAGACACGTTTTTAGTAAGATAGGATGTTAAATAACGGACAAAGGGTCAACAAATTATTTATAAAATCACACTGATGTCGCTGCAGATGGCCGCTCTATCAGGTATTACCCAAGATTTGCTCTGAAGTTTGTAAAACAGCTTTTATAAAAACATCCAGAAGAAACTTAAGCTTAATAATTTTGTGTGTCTCCTGTGAAACTATGTAACTGAAAAGTGCAATTATTACTCCTAAAGTGGGATTTTGGAAGAAGGAAGGAAAGGAGGGAGAAAGGAAGAGAGGGAGGGAAGAAGGAAGGAAGGAAGGAAAGGAGGGAGAAAGGAAGGGAGGGAGGGAGGGGAGGGAGGAAGGAAGGAAAGGAGGGAGAAAGGAAGAGAGGGAGGAAGGAAGGGAGGAAGGAAAGGAGGGAGAAAGGAAAGGAGGGAGGAAGGAAGGGAGTTCAAAGCTCTTAAAATAAAAAAACTATGTACTGAAGAGTGCAATTATCGCTACTAGAGTGGGATTTTGGAAGAAGAAAGGAAAGGAGGGAGAAAGGAAGAGAGGGAGGGAAGAAGGAAGGGAGGAAGGAAGGAAAGGACGGGAGGAAGGAAGGAGGAAAGAAGGAAGGAAGGAAGATAGGAGGGATGGGAGAGGGAAGGAGAAAGGAAAAGAGGAAGGGGGAAGGAAGGAAAGAAGGACAGAGGAAAGAAGGAGTAAGAAGGAAGGAAGGACAGAAGGAAGGAAGGAAGGAAGGAAGGAAGGAAAGGAGGAAGAAGGAAGGAAGGAAAGGAGGAAGAAGGAAGGAAGGGAGGGGGAGGTAAGAAGGAAGGGAGGAAGAAAGAAGGAAGGAAAGGAGGGAGAAAGGACGGAGGGAGGGAAAAGGAGGAAGGAAGGAAGGAAGGAAGGGAAGAAGGAACGAGGAAAGAAGGAAGGAAAGGAGGGAGAAAGGACGGGAGGGAGGAAAGGAGGAAGGAAGGAAGGGAAGAAGGAACGAGGAAAGAAGGAAGGAAAGGAGGGAGGAAAGAAGGAAGGGAGGAAGATAGGAGGGAAGGGGGAGAGAGGGAGAAAGGAAAAGAGGAAGGGAGGAAGGAAGGAAGGGAGGAAGGAAGAAAGGAAAGAAGAAGGAAGGATGAAGGAAGGAAGGAAGGACGGAAGGAAGGAAGGAAAGAAGGAAGGAAGGAAGGAACAGTCAAAACAGAAGGGGTCAAAGGTTAAAAAAACTGATAAGGGGCAACAAAATAATAAAATAATGCTTCCCTTCTGTCCTTCCTCCCTCCTTTCCCTCCTTGCTTCTTTCCTTCCTCCCTCCTTCCTTGCTGCCTTCCTTCCTTCCTTTCCTTCTTTCCTCCCTCCCTCCTTTCCATCCTATCTTCCTTCCTTCCTTCTTTCCTCCTTCCTTCTTTCCTCCTTCCTTCTTTCCTTCCTTTCCTTCCTCCCTCCTTTCCATCCTTCCTCCTTCCCGCCTTCCTTTATCCCTCCTTTCCTTCCTTTCCATCCTCCCTTCCTTCCTTCTTTCCTCCCTCCTTTCCTTCCAACTCTAATCTCACCGGTCCTTCTTCACCCCGGCGGTAAGAAGCCTAAAGAGAGTTACGATGCTTCTTTCTCTCCACTGCAAATAAAAAGTCTCTTGAGTGAAAGAGAGAGAAGAGGTTTCTCCGTGGGCAGAGAAAGTTCTTTTATTACAGTACTGGAGTCTTTTTCAGTCCTATTCAAGCTGTGGTTAGTTGGGTTTCGGCAGCCTAACAGCGGTTTAGATGATCTCCCTTTTGGGTTGTTTGTAAGTCAGGAGAGAGTCAGGTGTCACTTTTCTTTTTTTGGCTCGATCGTCAGAATAAAAAACACAAAGAGAACGATAAATCTGAAACAGCTCGACCGGTTGCCGTCATGCTTTAGCTGCCACGTTGTCACAACTCATATTAACCCTCGTATCGTCCTCAGGTCAAGGAACAGGAGGAAGGGAGGGAGGAAGGAAGGAAGGAAGGAAAGAAAGAAAGGAGTAAGGAGGAAAAGAGAAAGGAAGGAAGAAAAGGGGTAAGGAGGAGGCAGGGGAGGGAGGAAGGAAGGAAGGAAAGGAGTAAGGAAGGAAATGAGTAAGGAGGAAAAGAGGAAGGAAGTAAGGAGAGAAGGAAGGGAGGAAGGAGTAAGGAGGGAGGCAGGGAGGGAGGAAAAGGAGGAAGGAAAGAAAGAAAGGAGTAAGGAGGAAAAGAGGAAGGAAGGAAGGAAGTGAGTAAGGAGGAAAGAAAAGAAAGGAGTAAGGAAGGAGGCAGGGAGGAAAGGAGGAAGGAAGGAAGAAAAGGGGTAAGGAGG
>JAJDFG010000576.1:32500-45000 GCA_021039105.1 Scomber colias
ACAATATAGTGTGCACACTTTTCTTTGAACAGAGAGCTTTTTCAAAAATGTTTTTAATTCAGCTTTTTAACTCAAAGTTATAGATGAGTTTCCCTTTTTGTTTTACCTGCTTATGTCATATTATGTTGAGTGCCTTTACTTAAGTAAAAGTACAAATAGCCTACAGCAATTTAAATATACTGCATAACAAGTAGCTAAAAGTCCTGCATGAAAAATCCTATTACAGTAAAAGTACTGCAGTATTATGAGTGATGTAGTATGCAGTATTACAGTAAAAGTACTGCAGTATTATGAGTGATGTAGTATGCAGTATTACAGTAAAAGTGCTGCAGTATTATGAGTGATGTAGTATGCAGTATTACAGTAAAAGTACTGCAGTATTATGAGTGATGTAGTATGCAGTATTACTGTAAAAGTAGTGATATATTATTATATATGACAATCATTAGATTATTAATAGTGAAGCATCAGTGTTAGAGCAGCATGTTACTGTTGTAGCTGCTGGAGGTGGAGCTAGTTTATACTACTTTATATAAAGTTAGCTAGTTTACACTACTTTATATACAGTTAGCTAGTTTACACTACTTTATATACAGTTAGCTAGTTTATACTACTTTATATACAGTTAGCTAGTTTACACTACTTTATATACAGTTAGCTAGTTTATATTACTTTATATACAGTTAGCTAGTTTATATTACTTTATATACAGTTAGCTAGTTTATACTATTTTATATACAGGGGAGCGTACCTATGTTCCCCGATCGCGACTAACTCGGTTGCTAGCTCATTTTTGATTCTCCCCAAATGAGCCCTCACAGTTTGTCACCGGCAACGTAAGGAACATCCTCAAAGCCACATAAACATTAGGGAAGACTAACTGCAGGCCAAACTTCAACATGTTTTTCAGCATATTTGAGGGTGGACTTGTCTGTTTCAGCCAACATGAAGGATCGGAACTTCAAACACGTAAAACACGCTGTTCCGCCTACGGGACGGACCGGAAGTTGGGATGTAGCGACAAGTTCTTCTGAATGTTTTTAAACACCAACCCCTTAAACATATATATTCATGTCGTACATTGTTACATTGAAAGCTTAAATTCTCCTGATTCATTCAAGACCACTCATGAATTATATGGTTGCTCACAGCTGTAATAGTATTAGCGGTTAGCTCGGCTAGCCACTCAGCTAAAGTAAGCTAACAGCTATAATGCTACATACCTTCAAAGTCTTCCCTTTATCCACAACGATCATCTTATGACTCAGGACTTTCTGTACAGCTCGCCAAGTAGCTATCCATTATGGTGAAATATGAAATCCGTTTCCATAAAACCGAAATATTTTCCTCAATATGTCAACATGTATTTAGTCCAACACGTAAGGAAACAGACACGGAACAAAACCATATACGGTCCCTTTCCCGACACTGCATCTGTGGGACACGTGACTGTTTTGTTTACGTCCGTGAACTCCTCCTGTTTCATACACACCACACACCAGCAGATAGCCTCTAGCAAAGACATATGTCTATGTCTATGTCTATGTCTATCTTCGTCTGTCTGTCTGTCTGTCTATCTTCTTTATCTTTATCTTCTTCTTCTTTATCTTCTTTATCTTTATCTTCTTCTTCTTGTTTATCTTCTTCTTCTGGCCGACCAGGTGAATTAAGTGCCGTCTTCTTTGGTTTTATTGCCGCCACCTACCTGCCCCGGAATTGTAACGACAAGCTACATTCACAGACAGAGTCCCATTATTATGCTTTTATGAGCGAGGTCGAGCGAGCCAAAAGCCGAAAAATCTATTCGTGGCGGGACGCCACGAAAGAATGACTGTGTGGGAAACACTGTAGTTTACACTACTTTATATACAGTTAGCTAGTTTACACTACTTTATATACAGTTAGCTAGTTTACTACTTTATATACAGTTAGCTAGTTTACACTACTTTATATACAGTTAGCTAGTTTACATTACTTTATATACAGTTAGCTAGTTTATACTACTTTATATACAGTTAGCTAGTTTATACTACTTTATATACAGTTAGCTAGTTTACACTACTTTATTATACAGTTAGCTAGTTTATACTACTTTATATACAGTTAGCTAGTTTACACTACTTTATATACAGTTAGCTAGTTTATAATACTTTATATAGGCCTACAGTTAGCTAGTTTAGTAAAGTGGTTCCCAACCTAGGGGTGGGGCCCTTCCAAAGGGTCAGCAGATAAATGTGAGGGCTGGTGAGATGATTAATGAAAGCATGTGAGAAGTTTAGAGGGAAAAATCAGTATTTGGTGGAGCTGTTAACAAGTCATAGACATCTGAAATGTGAGCCTGACTACACACTGCTGCTTTTTGGGTTCATCTTTAACATTGTGTTGTATTTTAAAAGCTTGTTATATTATCCATTGTGTCAAATCTTCATCTGAAAAGTAACTAAAGCTGTAAAATAAACATAGCGGAGTAGAAAATTCTTTCCTTCCCTCCATCCTTTCCTTCCTTCTTCGTACCATCCTTCTTTCCTTCCTTCCTTTCCTCCCTCCCTCCTTCTTTCCTTCCCTCCTAGCTTTAGACAGATTGTATGTATTCACACTCCTGGTTATTAAAAATGATTTTGAGTATGAAGACGCTCTAAAACTTCAGCACAAACAGGAATGAAAACTTTCTGTTTATTCTCATCAGACTCACGAGCAGCACTGATTGATAAAAAAAACCTCCGACAGTGACATTTTTATTCCATGATTCTGCGTTACAGCATCCTCCTTTTTCTTCTTCTTCTTCTTCTTCCTCTTACTGCTGCGGAGGGGAGAATAGAAAGTAAACTTTTATCAGCAGCCGAGAATACAAACAGTTTTAGAAAAACAGATATGGGTCAGGGAGCTCGCCGCATCTGTGTGCTCAATTACATTCCTTCCTTCCTCCATCCTTCCTTCCTTCCTTCCTCCCTCCCTCCCTCCTTCCTTCTTTCCTTTCTTCCTCCTTCCTTGCTTCCTCCCTCCCTCCTTCCTTCCTTCCTTCCCTTTCGCCCTTCCATCCTTCCTTCCTCTGTCCTTCCTTCCTTCCTTCCTGCCTTCCTTCCTTCCTTCCCTTCCCTTCCTCCTTCCCTCCTTCTTTTCTTCCCTCCTTCCTTCCTTCTTCCCTTCCTTCCTTCTTCCTCCCTTCCCTTCCCTCCTTCCCTTCCATCCTTCCTTCCTTCCTCCCTTCCTCCTTCCTTCCTTCCTTCCTTCCTTCCTTCCTTCCTTCTTTCTTTCCTCCCTCCCTCCCTTTCTTCCCTCCTTCCTTCTTCCCTCCTCCCTCCCTGTCTTCCTTCCTTCCTTCCTCCCTCCCTCCCTTCCTTCCTTCCTTCTTGCTTCCTCCCTCCTTCCCTTCCTCCCTCCCTCCCTCCCTCCCTCCCTCTCTCCCTTCCATCCTTCTTCCCTTCCTCCCTCCCTCCATCCTTCCTCCGGCTTCCTTCTTCCCTCCTTCCTTACTTCCACCCTCCTTCTTTCCTTCCCTTCTTCCTTTCTTCCCTCATCATAAAACTTCAGCACAAACAGGAATGAAACTTTCAGATTCACTGATTGATAAAAAAAACCTCAAAACCTCCGACAGTGACATTTTTATTCCATGATCCTTTTTTCTTCTTTTTCTTCTTCTTCTTCTTCTTCCTCTTACTGCTGCGGAGGGGAGAATAGAAAGTAAACTTTTATCAGCAGCCGAGAATACAAACAGTTTTAGAAAAACAGATATGGGTCAGGGAGCTCAATTACATTGTTAATGCCAAAGACAATGAAGATGACGCGTTTCGGTATGAGAAGCAAAAAAAAAAAAAAAAAAAAAAAAAAAACATCAAACGGCTTCTTTCGCTGGAGCTGTGTGTACACCTCAGCCATCACCGCTCAAAAATACATCCACTGTTGTTGTTTCTTTTCTTTTCTTTTCTTTTTTTTTTTTTTTTTTTTTTTTTTTTGAAATGAAGGGGGAACAGAAAGCTGAAAGGAAGACGAAAAAAGTATCTCGAAACATCAGTTTTCAGTCTAATGTTAATAATTTATGTTGCCTGTGCTTTTTATTATTATTATTTATTTATTTACTACTTTCTTTTTTTTTTTTTTTTTTTTTCTTCTTCTTCTTTTTTTTTTTTTCTCCTCTCCACAGAAGCCAGTCTCTGTTTTTCAAAGGCATCATGGACAGGGGAAGCCATATCAAACTTTTTTGAGTTTTTTAGTTTCAAAAGGCTTTCTCCCTCTCTCCGCCCCCCCCCCCACACCCCCTCCCCCTCTCTCTCTCTCTCCGCCCCCCCCTCTCTCTTTCCGTTTATTTATATATTTCTTCTTCTCTTACACTTGTCTTGATGTTATTTGGCGAAGCAAACGCATGAAGCTTTGATGAGAAGCAAACCTGACATGTATCCTTTTTGCTACTGACCCCCCGAAGGAAATCTAAATAAATTGCTTAACCCTCCTGTTGTCCTCAGGTGTCAAGGAAGGAAGGAAGGAAGGAAGGAAAGGAGTAGGGAGGGAGGAAAGGAGTAGGGAGGGAGGAAAGGAGGAAGGAAGGAGGGAAGGAAAGGAGTAGGGAGGGAGGGAGGGAAGGAAGGAAGGGAAGGAGGAAGGAACAGAGGAAAGAAGGAAGGAAAGGAGGGAGGAAGGAAGGAAGGAAGGAAGGAAGGATGAAAGGAAGTGAGGAAGGAAAGGAGGGAGGAAGGAAGGAAGGAAGGAAGGAAGGAAAGGAGTAGGGAGGGAGGAAAGGTGGAAGGAAGGAAGGAAAGATGGAAGGAAGGAAGGAGGAAGGAAGGAAAGAAGGAGGAAGGAAATATTGTATGGAAGAATCTTTTTTTTTTGTTCCTCCCTTCCTTCCTTCCATCCTTCCTTCCTTCCTTCCTTCCTTCCTTCCTTCCTTTCTCTCTCTCATTAAGTCCCATTCATGTATCGGTCAGTAGCTCAGATGTCAAAACTCCCAGCATGCACCTTGAATGTGGCGGTCTCTCGTGGCCGTGACCTCAGCGGCGGACAGGAAACAGGAAGTCGTGACCTCGCCGGCGGACAGGAAACAGGAAGTCAGGAGACGGAGAGACGGAGATGAAAAGAGAAGTCAGAATATTTGAATGATGCTGAAACCCTGAAAGAGATTTCACTAAAGATCATATTAACTCTGTCTGTCGCTCTCTCTCTCTCTATCCCTCTCTATCTTTCTCTCTCTCCATCCATCCATCCCTTTTTCTCTTTATCTATCTCTCTCCATCCATCCATCCCTCCCTCTTTCTCTCTCTCTCCCTCCATCCATCCCTCTCTCTCTCTCACTCTATCTATCTATCTCCCTCTCTCCATCCATCAATCCCTCTCTTTCTATCTCTCTATCCATCTCTCCACCCATCCCTCTCTCTATCTATCTCTCTCCATCCATCCATCCATCCATCCCTCTTTCTCTTTATCTATCTCTCTCCATCCATCCATCTCTCTCTTTCTCTCTCTCCCTCCATCCATCCACCCATCCCTCTCTTTCTATCTCTCTCTATCCATCTCTCCATCCATCCCTCCCTCTTTCTCTATCTCTCTCCATCCATCATCCCTCTTTCTCTATCTCTCTCTCCATCCATCCCTCTCTCTCCATCCATCCATCCCTCTCTTTATCTCTCCGTCCATCCCTCTCTCCATCTCTCTATCTATCCCTCCCTCTCCCTCTCCATCCCTCTCTTTCTCTCCATCCATCCATCCACCCAACCATCCCTCTCTCCATCCATCCCTCTCTGTCTTTCTCTATCCATCCATCATCCATCTCTCTCTCTCTCCATCCATCCATCCCTCTTTCTCTATCCATCCATCCATCCACCCATCCCTCTCTCTCTCTCTATCTATATCTCTCTCCACCCATCTCTCTCTCTCTCTCTATCATCTCTTTCTCTATCCTCCCATCCATCCCTATCTTTCTATCTCTCTCTATCCATCCCTCTACCTCTCTCATCCATCCATCCCTCTCTCTTTATCTATCTCTCTCCCTCCCTCTCTCTCTTTATATAGTAACATAAATACCAAACAGTCAGATTCTTGTCTTATCATCTCATATCATTCTGTCTCTATGTCTTAATAACTTTATAATATAATAAAATAAAAGCTTAAAAGTCAAATTTCTGATTTAATTTCTAACAAATATGAAACATTAATACTTTTATCTGTATTTAGACTTTAACAGCAAACAATAAAACACACTGAAGACACAACACGAGCGTTTCATGTCAAACAATTCTTTATTACTAATTAATGTACAAATCAATGTGACAGACTTGAAGCTTTTTTTTTTTTTTGTAAAGTTTTGTTTTTTAAGAAATACACAAAGTGCTGCTTTAACTGACCAAACAGATATTGCTCTATAGATTAAGTACAGTTTTCAGTCTATATATATAAAAAAAAAAGAAAGAAAGAAAGAAAGGAAAAGGGGATAAAAAGAAAAAGAAAAAGAAAAGGAAAACCAACCTCTGCAGGCTCTTCAGCTTTGGTTTCGAGTTCTTCGACTTTTATTAAAACAACAAAACGTCAAACCGGTTTCGTCTTTGTTAGTAAAATTTACACAAAAGCTTTTTTTTTTTTTTTTCTTTCTTCTTAAATCAAAAAAGATGATTATTAATAATAAACTCATCCTAATCGGGTTATAAGAGCAACATTAATTAATCTCTCTTTTATTTTCCTAACGTATATCTAATGCGGGTCTGTGAGGTGAACGTCACATTTAATGAGAAATAACACAATAATAGTAACAATAAACATTTAAATAATAACAAACATTTAAATAATAATAAATTAATAAAATAAATTAAATAAAATAGATGAGCAGAGATTCACACGAGGCTCAAGGAAAAAAAGACTTTTCAAAATAAAACAATCATGTGTCACAATAATAATTAAATTCAATTAATAATAAAAGAAAATAAGCTTCTCCCTCCACATTGAAGGTGAACAGAGACACACACACTCACTCATGCACACGCACACACTCACGCACGCACATACATACACACACTCTCTCTCTCACACACACTCTCTCTCTCTCACTCACTCACTCTCTCTCTCTTTCTCACACTCTCTCACACACACACACACTCTCTCTCTCACACACACACATACACACACTCTCTCTCTCTCTCACACACACACTCTCTCACACACACAAACACACACACACACTCAGACACACTCACTCTCTCTATCACACACTCTCACACACACACACACACACTCATTCTCTCTCTCTCACACAGACACACACACACACTCTCTCTCTCTCTCTTTCTCACACACACACACACACACAGTGCAGAGTAGTAATCGTCTTGCTGCTGTCATGGCGTTGTTGTGTTGTTGTGTATTTTGTGTAGTTGTGTGAAGAGTCTTGAGGTAAACCTTTGAGATGAACTACTGTACATTTCTACTTCTTAACTCTTTATCAATTATTTTCTCCGATGATTTTTTATTTTATTTTGAAATTTTTTGTTTTTTTTTAAAGATTGTCAAACATCATGAATCTATTTCTCTGTACAATGTGCATAATAACTATAGAGAGCTTTGGTCCAGCGTTGTTTGAAAAGTAGTCGGTAGTCGTAACTCCTTCTCTGTGTCTTTATTTCATTTTTTGGTATTTTTTTAAAAATATTTTTTTTTATTAATTATTATTAACTTTTTGGTTTTGGTTACAGCTTTGAAACTTTTTTTTTTTTTTTTTTAAAGCTTTTTAAGAACTGAACCGTTGATCTATAACCTGCAGGAGCCCGCTGCTGCTTTCCTCCCTAAAGCAGAGGTGTCAAACTAGTTTTCATTCAAGGGTCACATACAGACCAATCTGATCTCATGTGGGCCGGATCATTAAATAGATGGAAGGAAGGAAGGGAGGAAGGAAGGAAGAAGGGAAGGAAGGAAAGACAGGCAAAAGGAAGAAGGAAGAAAGGTAGGAAGGACAGACAGTGAAGGACAGACAGAAGGAAGGGAGGGAGGAAGGAAGGAAGGAAGAACAGAAGGAAGAAAGGGAGGAAGGACAGATGTAAGGAAGGACAGAAGGAAGGAAGGAAGAACAGAAGGAAGAAAGGGAGGACAGAAGGAAGAAAGGGAGGAAGGACAGATGTAAGGAAGGACAGAAGGAAGGAAAGAACGAAGAAAGGAAAAAAGGAAGGGAGGAAGGACAGAAGGAAGAAAGGGAGGAAGGACAGATGTAAGGAAGGACAGAAGGAAGGAAGAAAGGAAAAAAGGAAGGGAGGAAGGACAGATGGAAGGAAGGACAGAAGGAAGGAAGGAACGAAGAAAGGAAAAAACGAAGAAAGGAAAAAACGAAGGGAGGAAGGACAGATGGAAGGAAGGGAGGAAGGACAGATGTAAGGAAGGACAGAGGGCAGGAAGAAAGGAAAAAAGGAAGGGAGGAAGGAAGGACAGATGGAAGGAAGGAAAAGAACACAGGAAGGAAAGTGGGCCGGACCGCACCCCTCGGCGGGCCGTATCTGGCCCACGGGCCGCATGTTTGACACCCCTGCTCTACTGTATATAATCATCATCTGACATGTTTGATGCAAGACAATACTTCTTAAAATTAAAATTAAAATAAAATAAAAATAAAATTAAAAGTATTTTTTTCTCTTTGTAGCAAAAAGATGAAGAAAGAAGTGAATCTGTGAAAGTAGTGATTGAATTTACAAGGATGAGGGATAAAGGAGTAGTCCCCCTTTTTCTTTTTCTTTCTTTTGGTGTATTTTTGTACTAACAGTGTGCAGAGGAGGAGGGGTGGGGGGGTAACAGAGGGGGGTAACAGAGGGGGGTAACGGGGGGTGGGGGTGGGGTTATACTGAAGGGCCGAGATAACCGATGTGACATGGAGGGACAGATATCGAGCGGACACATGATTCTGAATAAATTGCATCAAATTTCACCTCACTTCAAATCAGGTTCACTCGTTCTGACATGTGACACTTATTCTCAACATTCACCTCCTTTTTTTTTTCTTCCCTTTTTTTCTCCACATATATATAAATATACAGGAGTTGGACATTTGTAGTGACGGACGACTAGACGACTGGATGGATGGAGGGAGGGATGGATGAGTCTGGGAGGTTCTTGTGTTTCTCTCATGAGGTTTAAAAAAAAACAAAAATAAAAAAAGAGATGTAAAATTAGCAATTTTGGTACAACAGGAAGTGGAGTTCATTAACACACACGTTGGGTTAAAATTAAACTTCATACATGCAAATTATGATTTTTTTAAAAAAAGAAGAAAAATACATAAAAATCAGTTGAAATGAACCTTTAAAAAAAAAATCAATTATTTGCACCTTTAATTAATTATAACTCTCTTTTTTTCTTCCCTTTTTCTCCACATATATATATATACAGGAGTTGGACATTTGTAGTGACGGACGACTGGATGACTAGATGACTAGACGGATGAAAGGATGGAGGGATGGAGGGATGGATGAGTCTGGGAGGTTTTTCTCATAAGGTTTAAAAAAAAAACTAAAAAAATAATTTGGTACAACAGGAAGTGGAGTTCATTAACACACAAGTTGGGTTCAAATTAAGCTTCATACATGCAAATTATGATTAAAAAAAAAGAACAAAAATATATAAAAATCAGTTGAAATTAACCTTTTTTTTTTTTTTTAAAGCAGCTAAAAAATCAATTATTTGTACCTTTAATTAATTCTAACTCTGCAGAAACAGAGAAAATAATATTTAAGTTGAACTGGAATGAGCTCAGTATTTTTGGTCAGTGGCACCAAACAGGCTTAATTAATTAATTATCAGTGTGTTCATTAATTGTAAAATAAAGTTTTTTTTCTTTTTTTTTTGGGTGATATTATTAAAAAAAAAAAAAAAAAAAAAACCTCTATTTTTTTGGGCTAAGTCTGTAAATGTGTCATCATCATCATGTGGTTTTATTTTGAAAATCATGCAAGACAAGAAGACTTCATCTAACACAGTTTTTTCCCCTCCTTCCTTCCTTCCTTCCTTTCTTCCTTCCTTTCTTTCTTTCTTTCTTTCAATATTCACCACAATAAAAGGAGCGTGTTTGTTTGACAGTGTGTTTGGTTTTTTGTTGTTTTTGTTAAAGTTGACCCACAGAGTTAAACACTTTATAAAATAAAAAATAAAAAATAAAAAATTAAAAGTAAGAGAGAGAGACAGGAAGAGAGAGAGGGGAAGAGAGGGAATGCAAGGGAGGAGTTTGGGGGGGAGAGGAAGGAGAGAGAAAGCCATGTGAATAAATATAATAATAATAAAAAATAAATTAAAATAAAAAGGTTTAAAATCTTTCCCCGGTCCTTGAGCTGATGTTTGTGTTCTTTGGCGTTCAGACTTTGGCAAACAGAATGACACAGTAGCTCAAAACTTAAGCTGCAGTAGAGACTTCGACAGACACTGAAACCCCTCATCTTCATCACCACCACCATCATCATCACCACCACCACCATCATCATCATCATCATCATGTGACAGTCCTTCTCATTAATACCTGTAAAAGTCGTACAAAGTTAAACAGCGTGTGTGTGAGACTGAAACACTAAAAATCAAACCACATCATTATTATTACGCAATTATTGTTTTAACAGCAAAAAAGTTCATTTTCTTTTAAAAGTCTTTTTTTTTTAAATTGTCCCAGAAAAAAAAAAAAAAAAAAAAAACTCAATCAGTGTGATTTCAATTTTTCGAAGACAGAATTTCCCCCCTTTTCCCCCCCCCTCTCCGCCATTTTTAAAGATATTTACATACAAACAATTAAAAGGAGGAAAAAGTAAGCGAGACAAAGATAAAAGAAATTACCCTCACACACACACACACACACACACACACACACACACACACACACACACACAGATATATATATAGCTTAGATCTTTGCCAGTACAAATGTAAAAATTTAGAGCACATTTACATTACAAAATTATTCTTAGTACTCAGATGCAACAGCAGACTTTGGTAAATAGTTGTTTTTGATTTGGTATGATCTCTTTACTAAATCCCTCGTCGTCGTCGTCGTCGTGGGAACCAAAAAAATTTCGGGAGGCTAAAACTCTTTGAAACAGCAACATTTTTTTTCCATTTCTTTTTTCTTTTTTTTTTTTTTACATAATTCTTCAAGATATTTTTAATCTCTTTTTTCATGTATTTGGTTTTTCGCCATTTTTACATAACTGTGGTAATCACACTGACAACACATAGTTTTTTTTTTTTTTCTTTTTCTTTTTTTTTTAATGACTGTCCATCCGGGTGATTTTTTTTTTTTTCAGTCCTCGTGTCAAAGATGAAGTTTTTTTTTCTTTTTTAAGTGTTTTTTTTTTTTTCAATTGTATTTTATTTTG
Source organism: Scomber colias (assembly GCA_021039105.1). Lineage (NCBI taxonomy): Eukaryota > Metazoa > Chordata > Actinopteri > Scombriformes > Scombridae > Scomber > Scomber colias. The sequence goes on from JAJDFG010000576.1 coordinate 43,819, forward strand.
AAAGGACTCCCTCCATTCTCCTCCTTTCCCTTTCAAACTCTCCCCGCTCTCTCTTCTCTTTTCTTTCCTCCTCGTTCATTTCATTTCGGGGAGCTCCTCTAGAGAATCGGTGAGAGGGTCCATCGCCGCGGCCGGTCCGATGTCTGGCTGTTTCAAACGCTTTATCGTGTTTTTCAAAGCTTGCCTCTTGTTGCAGAACCAGACTCGCACCACCTCCCTGTCATAGTTCAGTTTCTCCGCTATTTCCGTCATTTCCTGTCCGGAGGGGTGCGTGTTCTTCTCAAAGTGGCTGTTGAGGATCTCGAGCGCCTGCGGGGTGAAAGAGGTCCTCCGCTTGCGTTTTTTCGAAGGCTCGCTGCCGATAAACTCAGTCAGGTTCTGCATGCCGGATCGGTGGCGGGCCTCAGCCTCGGCCATCCAGCGCTCCAGAACGGGCTTAATCTTCTGGGCGCTTTTAGGGGTGATGTCCAACTTCTCAAACCTGGCAGGATATAAAAGGCCAGGGTTCAGTTTGCCTGTCAGACTGCTACCTATAGTGTTCTCTTGGGCTTCCTGTGGTAGGAAAAAGTGGCTTCTCAGGATGGTGTGTCTGGGGAGAATTGAGAAAAAAGAATCTTACTTAGGTGCCCCTGCCAGAACAATAAGCTGTCTAACCTTTTTTTTTTATTTTTAAAAAAGAAAAAAGTCTCCTCAACCAGAAATGCCACAGGGACCGAGAGACTAAAACATCCAGGTACACATCCCAGCCAAACCTCCTCCTCCTCCAACTCCTCCACCTCCACCTCCTCCTCCTGGAAACACCACACAGCTGTAGTAAAAAGCTGGAGGTGACATCGCTCTTCCAGTATGAGTGTTAAAATAAATCTGGAAGAAGCTTTTTGGTTCTCTGTCCCAAATTGGCAATAGTGGAGAAAGGAGATATTGCCGATAAGTCCCTTCCCTCCCCATCATAGAAAAAAAAACCTTCAAACATCTACTAAGTCCAACTGAACCCCCACCCCTTCCCTCCCCATCATAGGAAAAAAAACCCATTCAAACATCTACTAACTACAACTAAAATTAGATATTGCCGATAAGTCCAACTGAACCCCGTCCCTTCCCTCCCCATCATAGGAAAAAAATCAACATTCAAACATCTACTAAGTCCAATTGAACCCCCGTCCATTCCCTCCCCATCATAGA
>JAJDFG010000576.1:50000-92500 GCA_021039105.1 Scomber colias
GATATTGATCTCTTTAATATCTGTAGTTGTATCAGATGATTCAGGGCANTTGTATCAGATGATTCAGGTTAAAGATGAAAGCTGTTTTAACTGTTTTATGGGGACAATTTTTCAAAATTTGATCAATTTTGGATTTGTCAGGTGCTGAATTTACTTGATTGTATAGATAATGTATCATACCCTAATGTATCACTACATAATATTAAATGTGATGTTATGGAGGATTTTTGTCCCAAACCTGACAGTAAAATGCTTTATCCACACTCTCCATTTTTAAAACTCGTCTTAAAACCCATTTTTATTCCTTGGCTTTCAACCCAGCATGAGACTCTGCTCCTGTTTTAGTGTTTTATTGTTTTTAATTTGTTTTAAAAAACAATAAACAATTATTTTAGTATTTATTTCCTGTTAATTGTTTTATGTTCCTGTGTTGTTTTATCTACTTATGTCCAGCACTTTGTTTCAGCTGTGGTTGTTTTAAAGTGCTGTATAAATAAAGTTGAGTTGAAGTTGAGTTATCAAAGTCTTATTTACTTATTCTTTATATATATATTCTGATTTAAAATGATAATAGTGTTAATGTCAGTCTTTATTGATGAAGGTGATGTTCTTGTGTGGCTGTTTTGTGTTAATTTAAAACTGGCTGCACTGTAGAAGTTTATATATTCATTAATATAAAGTGTCATTAGGTTAAATTCAGTTATTATGGAGCCAAATGAAACACATCATTTTTGGTTGAAATTCTCATCATGTTCATTTAAACTGAGTTAAATATTTGTTTTTTAATGATTTAAATGAACAGCACAGCAGCCTTATATTAAATAACGGAGCTCTGTTAGCAGAAATATATTAACAATATATATTTAATAATATTCTCAGTGGTGTGAAACATTAATTAATGAATTATCAAACAAGTTTTCATCTCTCATCTTTAAATCTTGTCATTAAACTGAAGAGAAAGTGAAAGATATTCTTTAATGTGTGTGTTTGTATAAATCGAGCTGAAACGAGGACACACACACACACACACATGAATACACACACACACATGAATACACACACACATACACACATATGTGATTTGTGAGGCCCTCGCTCGTGTAATGCCTGTGCCTGTTTAGATAAACTAATAAAGTGCCTGGAAACATACTGAGCAATGAAAGGAGACAAGATGGAAGCATCTGTCAGTGTCTGTTCAGTGTCTGGGTTCAGAGTCGGAGCCCCAGAGCTACTGCGGCGTCCCGTCCTCTTCCTCATCATCATCATCCTCCTCATCCTCTTCCTCATCCTTCCTCATCCTCCTCCTCCTCTAAACTTCTTCTTCTTCTTCCCGTCTGCTGCTCTCTGACGTTAACTAAACTAAAGCATGTGAAGTTTTCCATCATGTCCGATGTCATACAAACAAAACAAAAAAAAACAAAAAAAGAAAAAAAAAGAAAATTGTCTTAACGGGCGTTGAATAAAAAAACCCGCAGAGTGTTTAGTTTTGAAGCTAATGGCTTTTAATGTATGTTATAAATATTTGAATTATGCCCGGCTGTAAATATTTCATGTGTGATTTTTTTTTTTTTTTTTTTAAGACTTTAAACATTAAGTCGGGAGACGTGGGCCGGGGCCCTCATAAGAACCCCCCCCCCCCCACCCCTCCTTCCTCCCCCCGTCTCTCCCCCCTCCTCCTTGTACTGTTTCACATTTTATCGGCCGTTTGATGTTGATGTGATGAAATTTTTAAAAGTGCGTGGCAGCGTCGTGTCACATAAACAGTTCAGGTCATCAGCAAAGCGCCGAGGCCATTTTCAGAGGGACATTAAAATTAATATAAAGGAATAAGAACAGGAGTTTTACTTTAAAGAGAGAAGAAAAAACAACACAAAAAGGCTGCAAATGTGTAAAGAAATGACTCAAAAATGATCTTTTAATGGGACATTTTGTATAAGTAGTAATATAGCATTCAGGGTTAGATGACTAGAGGGTTAAATAGTTAGGGAGAGGCTGCAAAGGTGTAAAAAAACTACTTTTAATAGGAGATATTGTTTCAGTTGTAATATTTAGACAATATTTGTTTTATTTATTGTATATTTGTTGTATCTATTTATTTATTTATTGTATGTTGGTACCACAGTGGAGCAGCACTCTCTATGTACAATGACAATAAAGGCATTCAATACATCATTTAGGGTTAGAGGATTAGAGTTAGGGAAAGAGGCTTCAAATGTGTAAAGGAATGACTCAAAAATGATCTTTTAATAGGAAATTGTGTTTAAGTTGTCATGGTGATGATGCACTTTTACATTTAGATACAAAAAATGATTGAAAAAGTAGTAATATTAGGAAATCATTTAGGGTTAGAGGGTTAGAGTTAGGTTTAGGGTAAGAGGCTGCAAATGTATAAAAGAAATGACTCAGATTTAGTTTAAGTTGTCATGGTGATGCTGCACGTTTACACTCACATCTAAAAAAACACTTGAAAAAGTACAAATATTTGGACATCGGTTAGTATTAGGGAAAGGCTGCAAACGTGTTAAGAATCAACTAAAAAATCATCTTTAGTTAGAAATAGTGTTTAGGTAGTCATGGTGATGCTGCACTTTTACACTTTGCTTGAAAAAGGTAGTAATATTTGGACATCATTTAGGGTTAAAGGGTTAGGAAAGGGTTCAAATGTGTTAAGAAACAACTCTAAAATCATCTTTTAATAAGAAATTGTGTTGAAGTTGTGTTGGTTGCTTGAAAAAGTAGTAATATTTGGACATCATTTAGGATTAGTATTAGGGAAAGGCTGCAAATGTGTTAAGGAATGACTCAAAAATGATCTTATAATAGTAAATTGTGTTTAAGTTGCCATGGTGATGCTTCACTTTTACACTCACATCTAAAAAACGCTTGAAAAAGTAGTAATATTTGAACATCATTTAGGGTTAAAGGGTTAGGAAAGGGTTCAAATGTGTTAAGAAATTACTCAAAAATGATCTTTTAATAGTAGATTTTGTTTAAGTTGCCATGGTGATGCTGCACCTTTACATTCAGATACAAAAAAAGTTTGAAATAGTATTAATATTTGGACAATATTTAGGGTTCGAGGGTTAGAGTTAGGGAGAGAAGCTGCAAATGTGTAAAATGATCTTTTAATAGGATATCTTGTTTAAGTTGTCATGGTGACGCTGCACTTTTACACTCACATCTGTAACATTCGGACATCGTTTAGCCCCCCCCCCCCCCCCCGATCTCCTTCCATCAGCTGGAAACGCGGCTCATTTGTCTCCCTCATGCTAAACGTTAGCGGAGTGGAACAACAGGAGGAGAAGGGATGAAACACTGATCGTCTGATTGTCTCATGAATATATAAACGGAGCCATTTAGGCCTAAACTGTCCTGGTGGCAGCGGTAAAAACACGGCTATCTTATTAACAGATCCTCGTCGTGTTCATGCGGAACGAACAGGGGAACGACGGGGGGGGAGGAAGAGGGGGGGGGCTTAGTAATTATTAAATGCTTAAGTGCTCCGTGTAATACTCCGTGTATGTATTTTGCATAAGTGACGCGGACCGCTGTCATGTTAGCGGATGAGAGGAGAGGAAGCACAAGACACGAGAGCTTCTTCTTTAATACTCAATTATGTATTTTTAATATTTTAATAATGTGGAATAAACGGCGGATATGAGCACCGGACAGCTCGCTAAAGAAGGCTACAGCTGCTCCTCTGGTTGATATTAGGACATTTTTTTAATTAGGGGATAATGAGCATTTCTAGGTGTTTCTCTTCTTTGTTGGTTCTTACCTGCAGATGGCTGACTGGCTGTAAGCCGGACCCTCGGCCGCGCTCAGAGCTTGGCCCACCTGAGTCTGTGTCAGGCCCAGGGACAGGCGGCGGATCTTGAATGCTTTGGCGAATTCGCGAATCTCCTCCAGGTTGACCCCGTCCACCTCGCTGGGGGCGGTCTGCGGGTCTGACAATGCAACACACACACACACACACACACACACACACACACACACACACACACACACACACAGAGAGAGAGAGAGAGAGAGAGGTCTTATTTTTTTTTATTAGCCCTCTGCTCCTCCGTCGAGCAACTTCAAAATAAAAGAGAGAAAGAAATAGTCTTGCTCTTGGGTCAGATTGTATTATCTCTTTCTTTTCTTTTTCTCTTCTTCTTCTACATCATGTGTCTGAAGAGATGTTTTTGAAGAATAAATTCATCTGAGGTGTTGAATACAGGCGTGTCACCGCTCTCTGACTCGCGAGTGTAAATCTTTAAAAAAAAAAAACACATGACACACACAGAGCTCGTTAATTCAATAGGAGGACCTGGATCCTGAGCAGATGAGAGACTGTACTGTACATCTGCTGATAGTTTTTTTAGTGTGAATACGAAGCAGAAGTCAAGCTAGCGGCCTCCAAAAAATAAACATTAAAGAATATATAAAGACATTATTCCATTATTCCATCCATCTGACCCCTCGGTGAAGACAGTTCAGGCCTTCAGAAACCTCCGAGCACGCTGTCACGCCTCTACAAACGATACACAGACCACATACAAAGAAATGCTGTTTGTGAATCTTCCATCTTAAAAAATAAAAATAAAAAAATCCACTGAAGCATTTTGCATTTTGAAGAATTTATGTTATAAAGCAGGGGGATAAGTCACAGGCTGTCCACACTGAGAGTAATGTAGGTGAGTGTGCCTGTTGAATCTGTCGTGTTTAAAGGGATAGTTCACCTAAATTATAACAAAGATGTTCCTCCATTGATTACTGACAGTGTTTTAATTGGCCCAGGCTTTAATATATATATATGTTTCTATGGTAAAGTGACTTTAAATCATCTCTTTTCGAGCTGCAATGATTATGTTGATAACTGAATAGTCATTTTAGGCATTTTTTAAAATAAAAAAAGAGAAATATTGCTGCTTGTAGCTTCTCAAATGTGATGCTTTGAAGCTTTTCTTATGTCATACGTGATAGTAAGTTGAATATATTTGGATTTTGGATTGTTAATCAGACTAAATTAGACATTTAAAGGCATTTTTCACAATTTATTTGGACATTTTATAGGACAAATGAATAATGTAGGTGAGTCTTCCTGTTGAATCTGTCGTGTTTAAAGGGATAGTTCACCTAAATTATAACAAAGATGTTCCTCCATTGATTACTGATAGTGTTTTAATTGACCCAGGCTTTAAAAATATATAAATATATATATGTTTCTATGGTAAAATGACTTTAAATCTTCTCTTTTCGAGCTGCAATGATTATTTTGATAACTGAATAGTCATTTTAGTCATTTTTTAAAAGATAAAAAGAGAAATATTGCTGCTTGTAGCTTCTCAAATGTGATGCTTTGAAGCTTTTCTTATGTCATACGTGATAGTAAGTTGAATATATTTGGATTTTGGACTGTTAATCAGACTAAATTAGACATTTAACGGCATTGTTCACAATTTATTTGGACATTTTATAGGACAAATGAGTAATGTAGGTGAGTCTTCCTGTTGAATCTGTCGTGTTTAAAGGGATAGTTCACCTAAATTATAACAAAGATGTTCCTCCATTGATTACTGATAGTGTTTTAATTGACCCAGGCTTTAAAAATATATAAATATATATATGTTTCTATGGTAAAATGACTTTAAATCTTCTCTTTTCGAGCTGCAATGATTATTTTGATAACTGAATAGTCATTTTAGTCATTTTTTAAAAGATAAAAAGAGAAATATTGCTGCTTGTAGCTTCTCAAATGTGATGCTTTGAAGCTTTTCTTATGTCATACGTGATAGTAAGTTGAATATATTTGGATTTTGGACTGTTAATCAGACTAAATTAGACATTTAACGGCATTGTTCACAATTTATTTGGACATTTTATAGGACAAATGAGTAATGTAGGTGAGTCTTCCTGTTGAATCTGTCGTGTTTAAAGGGATAGTTCAACCTAAATTATAACAAAAGATGTTCCTCCATTGATTACTGATAGTGTTTTAATTGGCCCAGGCTTTAAAAAAAAATATATATGTGTATATGTTTATGTAAATCTTCAATCTCAAACACACATAAAAAAAAAAGATGAGATACTGTACATCTGCTGATAGTTTTTTAGTGTGAATACGAAGCAAAGTCAAGCTAGCGGCCTCAAAAAATAAAACATAAAGACATTATTCCATCCATCTGACCCCTCAGTGAAGACAGTTCAGGCCTTCAGAAACCCCAGCAACGAGCCTCGAGCACGCTGTCAGGCCTCTACAAACGATACACAGACCACATACAAAGAAATGCTGTTTGTGAATCTTCCATCTTTAAAAAAAAAAAAAAAAAAAAAAAACCCACTGAAGCATTTTGAAGAATTTCCCTGCTAATAAAAAGTGATTTCACATTGTACATCAATGTCAGGTGCCCTGGCATCCTGCTTACTAAAGCAAAGTTTGTGCCTCTGAATTATTCATCTTGGTCATTATCAATGAATTATTAAAGGAATCCTCCAAGCGTATTTAAGCAAAAATCTATGAGGGGCTGCCATCTCGTCGTGCCTCATAAGTGACGTGTAGCGTGTGTGCGTCGTTGCTCCAGACGTGTGAACACTTGGAAAAGACGAGGGACTAAGGGAAGGGGAGGAAAAAAAAAAAAAAAAAAAAAAGCTAGGAGTTGACTAAAATGGGAGGGATGAGCACTCACAGCTTCGGGTCCCATCATCTCCACATTGATGAGCATCTCTTCATCATCGTTTCCCCTGCGGAGTTTATTTACTTAGCCGCCGCCCGCCACCGCCGCTCTGAGAGACTAATGGTGGAGGAGCGTCTCCCTCGTGGATCCATATTTGTATTTAAAAAAAAAAAAAAAAAACTACAACCCCCCCCCCCCCCCCCCCCCCCCGAAAACATGTTTTTTTTTTTTTGTTTTTTTTTTTTAAGGGATTTAAATGATTATAATTTGTTTGGCGGTAATGAAAAGTCGAGTGTTTCCAGGCAAACAAAAAAAAAAAAGTGAATATTTTTTTAGCGTCGATCAATTTGTGGGCTTTCTCTTCACAGCAGTACTAAACTAATAAGTTTAATAATTACAACAGGACAATATAACAGGTTAAATACTCAATTTACTGGAGCTATGGGGGGAGAAGAGGACAATGAGGAACAAACATCGCTCTCATAAATTATACGTTAGGCTCACCTTCGTCTCGGTCGGTCTTTTAACTTTAAAGAAAAACAATTTGCCTTGTGTTAAAGTGCTAATGATAATAATAATAATAATAACTCACCTGAACTCCACTAAATGATGAATGATGATGAAAGTTTGTAGAAATCTGGACTTTTCTCCTCATTAAGAGACCAGTTTTAAACTTTGGACTCATTACCTCGTCAATAACTATCTATTTGACGCTCTTCATATCTCTGTTGTGTCATATTTTGTGATCGAAGTTATTTAGGTGAGTTTTTTTTGCTTGTATAATAATGTGATGTATAATATTCATTTAAGATAAGACAGATATTTGTAAATGAATTAGAGCTCAGACACATTGTTCTGGACATGGAAACAAAGATTTTGACCACTGATATCAAAACATATATATCTCTCTTATCTCTAATCTCTATACTGTACATACTTCCTGATTGGATGAACTTCTGTAAATGCCTCAAAAAACAGTTGAAACTATTTTATAGGAAGAGAAAAGATTTAATGATGTTAAAAAACACAGATTTGACTGATTTTATGGCATATTTGGTACATAATAAGAGATAAATAAGCTGATTTTACTGATTTTATGACATATTTGGTACATAATAAGATATAAATAAGCTGATTTTACTGATTTTATGACATATTTGGTACATAATAAGATATAAATAAGTAGATTTTACTGATTTTATGACATATTTGATACATAATAAGATATAAATAAGCTGATTTTACTGATTTTATGACATATTTGGTACATAATAAGATATAAATAAGTAGATTTTACTGATTTTATGACATATTTGATACATAATAAGATATAAATAAGCTGATTTTACTGATTTTATGGCATATTTGGTTTATAATAAGATATAAATAAGCCGATTTTACTGATTTTATGACATATTTGGCATATGATAAGATAAATAAGCAAGTAACACAGGGCCACAGGATATTAAAAGTGGGGAAAAAAGTAATTTTCATTTCAGTGGGTCTTAATATTTAGAGTTTTACAAACAGCATCTTTATTAGTTGTGTGTTAATAACCATATTTTGCACATATATACTTGTTAGAGACGGATACTGCATTACTTCTATTGATTCTAATGATTTTTGCTCATATCTGTTACACTTAACGTCTACTTTTACTCACGTTTCTTCTTTGTGCTTACGTCTGCTGCTCATGTGAAGTCGTAGTACGCTCTGGTTTTATTGTCTTCTGCTGACATCACTGACTGTTTTATATTTATTGTGAATTTGTAACCGACACGTCTCACAAACAGATGAAAACTAAACCTATAGAGCTACATCATCTCAAACATCTACTCCCTCAGTTTGTGCATTCGTGGTTATTTCCTGTTTTATTTTGAAAATCTCCTTTTATCTCTCATTTCAGAGATCATCACTTCCTGTTCCTGTCCTGTGTGTGTGTGTGATTACCTGTCCTGCCCTGATTAGTGTCTCCTCTGCTGTGTTTAATTATCCCACCTTCCCTCGTGAGTTTAGTCTGTGTGCTCACTTCTCTTCAGTTTCCTGTGAGCGTCTCGGCCTTTTTCATATTTAACCCAGTTTAGTGTTTTTATGACCTTTTGATATTCGGATACCTGCCTGCCTACCTGTGTACCAAACCTGCTTTATCATTAAACTTATTGGACTGGAGTCTTGTCTATCATCATTACACAAACCAGGTTTGCTTCAGTTTGCAGGAGGAAGTGGAGTTAGGTGACATTTTTGGACTGCGTGCATGCTCTGTGGACTTCCCCCTTGCAATGAAAAGAAGCTTATAATAAACTAAACTCAAAATATTGCTTCTTATATTCTTCTTCCTGATTGACATTTTATCCATCTGATGATTTGAAAGAACACTTTAGTAGACACTTGTTCTCTTAATCTGTTTCTGGCCAATGACATTTCTCTCTCTTTCTCTCTTTCTACCTCACTCTCTCTCTCTCTGTCTGTCTCTCTCTTTCTACCTCTCTCTCTCTCTCTCTTTCTACCTCACACTCTCTCTCTCTCTCTGTCTGTCTGTCTCTCTCTCTCTCTTTCTCTCTCTGTCTGTCTGTCTGTCTCTCTCTCTTTCTCTCTCTGTCTGTCTGTCTCTCTCTCTCTCTTTCTACCTCACACTCTCTCTCTCTGTCTGTCTCTCTCTTTCTCTTTCTACCTCACACTCTCTCTCTCTCTCTGTCTCTCTCTTTCTACCTCTCTCTCTCTCTCTGTCTGTCTGTCTCTCTCTCTCTCTTTCTCTCTCTGTCTGTCTGTCTGTCTGTCTCTCTTTCTACCTCACTCTCTCTCTCTCTCTCTCTCTCTCTCCGTCTGTCTGTCTCTCTCTTTCTACCTCTCTCTCTCTCTCTGTCTGTCTGTCTCTCTCTTTCTACCTCACTCTCTCTCTCTCTCTCTCTCTCTCCGTCTGTCTGTCTCTCTCTTTCTACCTCTCTCTCTCTCTCTCTGTCTGTCTCTCTCTCTCCGTCTCTCTCTTTCTACCTCACACACTCTCTCTCTCTCTCTCTCTTTCTACCTCACTCTCTTTCTGTCCCTGTCTCTCTCTCTCTCTCTCTACCTCACTCTCTTTCTGTCCCTGTCTCTCTCTCTCTCTCTGTCTCTCTCTCTCTCTCTCTCTCTCTCTCTGTCTCCCTCCCTCCCTCCCTCACAGGGTTTTATTTATATTTCTGTTGTTTTTCTTTTGTGTATGTACGCTGCTATAAGTGATATTGAGAGGAAGCGATCCGCCTCATACTCAGCATAAAGCTTTAATTCTATTTGCCGCCGAAGCCCGAGCCACGATGATTTTGTGCAGGCTCGAAAAACGGTTTATGAGATGATGTTTGTGTTTTGTTTTTTTTTTCCTCCTCCGAGCTACAAGTAAACATGAACTAAACACAATGTCTACAACGAGCTGATCAATGGCGACTTGTTCTTTTATTAAATTCAGAGGCATTGTAGTTGCCTTTGAAATGAGTTTACGTGGAGTTTAGGGGAATCGACTGACAAATAAAATTTATCTGAATAAAACAGCTTTTAAAGGCAATAGCGGGCACGCTGACAGGCTGCGGCCCCGGTGATTTATAAGGCTCTGCCAAAAAAAGGGCCCACGCGTTTTGAGAGAATGAAACTTATGTTCATTATACGTAACACACGCCACTTTGGATCGGCTAATATAGCAAAAAAAAATGACAGTCGGGTGGGGGAGAGAAAAATAAAATGATGTTATGAAGCAAGGGGATCAGTCACAAGCTGTCCACACTGAGAGTAATGTAGGTGAGTGTGCCTGTTGAATCTGTCGTGTTTAAAGGGATAGTTCACCTAAATTATAACAAAGATGTTCCTCCATTGATTACTGACAGTGTTTTAATTGGCCCAGGCTTTAATATATATATATATGTTTCTATGGTAAAGTGACTTTAAATCATCTCTTTTCGAGCTGCAATGAATTATTTTGATAACCGAATAGTCATTTTAGTCATTTTTTAAAAGAAAAAAAGAGAAATATTGCTGCTTGTAGCTTCTCAAATGTGATGCTTTGAAGCTTTTCTTATGTCATACGTGATAGTAAGTTGAATATATTTGGATTTTGGACTGTTAATCAGACTAAATTTGACATTTAAAGGCATTTTTCACAATTTCTGGACATTTTATAGGACAAATGATTCAGCAGATTTAACGATAATGACAATAATTGTTAGTAATGATGTCCTGATAATGCACTGAGATGATTTATTACGTGGTCTGAACCTCCATCCTATCATATACTTCCTGTATATTTGATTGTCCTGTTACTACTGATGGACTGGATCATGAATCTCAATCTCATCGAGTCATTTTATTCCTAATAGTCTTATTTTCTTACAATAATCTGCCAGAGGACAGACCAGTTATATCAATTTATCTCAATTTGCTAGAAATGTGTGTCTGTGATCTTCAGAAAGGAGATAATGAGAATAAATAAGCTACTACTAGATTGAAGAAGAATTAAATATGGTTTTAGAAAGTACTTTAGACTAATTTATTGGCATCAGAAGCCATTAGAACAAACTGGTATGCTGTTTAAACTCTCTTCCACACATAAAAAATGATTATAGGGAGTCTAATGAGTGATATAAAGGAGATTTTTGCAGTGTGGATTATTTAGTAATGTGAGAAATGCTGCTCTTTTAACCCTGATCATCACCATCTGTTAAAGTGTATTCACCTCCATGTTATCTGAGGCAGAAATCTCAAAATCTGGGCAAATAATACCTCAAATCTGCATGACTACACCCTACTTATATGTAAGAATATCTATATGTTTCTATGCTGGGTAGACTCATCTTTTAGCACGTATTCACTGTAGGCATGTTGTGTGTTTCATTTTGTTGTTTGTTTGTGTAAAACTGTTTCGGACACTTACTGCTGACCAGCTGCCCCACGCTGAGAGCCGAGGAAGAGGAGGAGGTGGAGGAGGAGGAGGAGGCCTGGTGGAGAGGACTCTGTCTGTGGGGCATGTGGAGCAGGTTGGGCTGAGACGATGCGGGGCCTGTCTGACCCTGCTGGGCCTGAGGCAGCTGGACACACATACAGAGAGAGAGAGAGAGAGAGAGAGAGAGAGAGAGAGAGAGAGAGAGAGAGAGAGAGAGAGAGAGAGAGTTGACACAATATATTGACAGTATGCAGTCCAGAACAAATATCTATTATTCCCTCTGTGCATCATCAGAATAATCATCATTTACAGTAATCATGTCATTATAGTGATTGGCTTATTGTGTTAAATCCAATCAACCGATCAGCAGCTATTAAATTAGCCACTTAGCTAGGTGAATATAATCAGATTGAGCTTGAATCTGCCTCGATTTGCTACGAAAAGGCCGAATAAAGCGTCAAAAATCTGCTCGATAGACGAACAGACGCTGTGTTGTGTTATGCTATGCAGTTTACTACTCTAACAGGAAGTAGATGCTGGTTCAGCACAGGTACTCCACTGTCTCTACGAGCTTCGTAATCGCCTCCGTGCACAAATCATCTCCAAAAAAACCCCCCAAACATCCAAGCTCATGACAATTAGAGTCTTCTTCTCTCGTCATCAGAGCGACGAGGCCCGCTAATAACGGCGAGTCTGCATTTGGAAAAATAATAAAAAAGAAAGAAAAGAACAACAACAACATGTGGACACAGCAGTCCCCCATATCAAACATAATTCATGATCCACAAGCCGTGCGTTCTGATGGGCGCGGAAAAAAACCGATGTATTTTCATGTTTTATGCACATTTGAATTGCTTTTACAAGATCAAGATGGTACGTCTTCACTTTTAAAAGCGGTGGCGGTGAGGGGGGGAAGAGGGGGTAGCTGTCTGTGCCGTAAAGAAGCTAGGCCCGGCTTCTTCTCCTCTCTTCTCTCCTTTCTTTGCTATTAATTATTTTCTCTGTGGCATGTGTTTGTTTGGATGGCGGCGTCGGCGGCGGTGGTGGTTTAGGAGGGTGAAGGGGAGGAGGGAGGAGGGAGGGGGGGTGTCAACAGCGATGCACACACTGTCAGGACTGTTGACAGGCTCGGAGAATTATCTAGCTTCACTGGAAATATTCTAGACTGCAGACTCTGACAACCGTAAATTATGCCCGTGGAACAATGTGTACATGCGGGGAGCTTTGAAGTGGAGACAAAAAGCATAAACATTATTACAAATGCAATAATTCATTCAAGAGTGTGATCTGGTGTGTGTTTTTTAAGGAGGGGAGCCACAATTAGTTGTCCATCTGCCCCCGCAACTTCATCCATTCTGCACTGTAATGTTAAACTTTTTTTTTTACTCTGTAATTCTGCCTCTGAGTGACATCGTCATTATCGAGTCAATAACGTTTTCATTTTCGCCCCGCGTGCGTGCAAGCATTTGACTCCTCACTTTGTATAGATTCCTCAAATTGGGGGAGTGGTGTGTGTGTGTGTGTGTGAATGCAATCTAGCGTGCTTAAAGAATAATAAAAGAAGAAGAAGAAGAAGGTGTGTGTTTTTGGTCGTTGTTCCTTTAAATGAAAACAAAATACTTGTCGTTCGGGTCAGAGAGGACGAAATTATAAGGCTGGAGAGAGTGATTTGAGTGAGGAGTGAAATGCAAAGAGGAAAAAAGAGAGAGAGAGAGAGAGAAAGAGAGAGAGAGAGAAAGAGAGAGAGAGAAAGGGAGTGTTTTGAGTTTGTGGGGTGATGAAAAGTGTTGTTTTTTTTTGGGTGAGGGTGGAAGGAAAGAAAAGGGAGGAGGAGGAGGAGGAGGAGGAGGAGAAGGGTTTTGGCTCTCTCTCTCTGCAGGGGTGCAACAGTCTCCCTGAAAGTCTGAAAGGTTGGCTGACAAGTGCTTCCCCTCCCTTAAACATGCACTGAAACATGCAAACACACACACACACACACATACATTGAGAGCAATCGCACCCAAAAAAAAAAAAAGCTACAATTTCTCCCGAGTGGAATGATGCAAATGTGCGTTTATGAGTGTTGAAGCAGGAAAAATTGGGGAGGTGTTTGGAGATGCTTGACTGTAGCCGATCGCTCCCATGACTCCACTAGGTGTTGCTCATTCAACAGTTTTAAAGGCGGAGGAATCATTGTTGGTCATTTGGGCACATCGGTATAATATAAACTCCCTTTTATATATATATCTCTCTCTCTCTGTGTGTGTGTGTGTGTGTGTGTGTTTGTGTGCGTTACCTACCTGCTGTCCAGGCTTGATTGGTGACAGCGTGATTCCCTGGGTGTTGATGACAGGCAGGATCTGATTGCCGATCACCGTGGCGATGATCTGGCCTTGAGCGTTGGTCAGAAGCTGAGGTGTAATTGGCTGTACCTGCAGTGCTGGGTTGCCACCCCCTGATTGGCTGGAGGGCCCTGCAGAGTTGGGCATCAGTGGGATTGTTCCAATTATCTACAAAAAAAAAAAAAAGGGAGTGTAGTAGAGGAGAAGAGAGGAGAAGAGAGGAGAGGAGAAATCAGCTGGGCGTTTTTTAAAAAAAAAGAGGAAGGAGCAGAGAGTGTAAACGCTACTGGAGGTATCAGTCTTAATGATCTCTGCCGCTGTGAGCCTCTTCTTCTTCTTCTTCTTCTTTTCTTTTTTTTTGGCGCTTTTTTTGGAACAAAGTGAGGAAACATTTTGAGGCTTTATGAGGCTAATCAGAGCTCGCTTTGCTTTTTCACATGTTTGGTTTGTGTGTGAGAGAGAGAGAGAGAGAGAGAGAGAGAGATAAAGAGAGGAAGACAGAAAGACAAAAAGAAAGATAGAAAGAAAGAGAGAGAAACATGCACAAGTGTCCACTGATCATCTGTCACTGAGGTGGTTTTACAGGCTGGAGCAAGTGAAGCCAAAGCACACTGCTGGGAGCACACTGCAAAGGTCAACGCTGAATACCTGTGTGTGTGATGGTGCACACCACTGACTGTATTATCCATCACCAGGCCGAGACCAGGATGAGTGTGTGTGTGTGTGTGTGTGTGTGTGTGTGTGTGTGTGTGTGTGTGTGTGACTGACTGTGTGTGTGTGTGTGAAAGAGTGTTTGTGCTTAAGTGTCTTTGTCTGTCTCTGGTGAGAAGGAGTGTGGCTGCTGAGAGACAGAGACTTCCATTTCACCCCCCCTCTCCCCTCCCTCTCTCCCCCCTCTCTCTCTCTCTCTCTCACTCTCTCTCTCTCTCTCTCTCTCTCTCTCTATCACACATACAGGCAAAGAGCAAGAAGTGGGAAGAAAGAGCAAGAAAAGAAACAATAAGAGGGAGCGAAAGAGAGCATCAGAGAGTGAGACAGGACCCTGTGTTTCTAATTCAACTCTCAGGGTCCCAGGGGTACTTCACCCTCCATCCCAACCCCCCACCCCCCCTCTCTCCTCCTCCTCTTCCTCCTCCATCCCCTGCTCTCCTCTCCTCTGTGGCTGTAATCAGGAAGGGCAGATCAAAGGGGGCGGCAGAGTGTCACTGCAGCGTTTTAGCTCTCAGAGCTGCCAGAGTGTGGCCAAGAGTGGCGCTTTAGGGGGGACTTAGCGCCTCTTCACCATGATGAAGGTTAATGTCATCTGGGGACTGGTTCTGGGCAGCTCCTGAGCAGCCGTCACCCCAGCCCAACACCCCCCTCTCCCCCACCCTCCACCCTCCTCCACCCCACTCACCCTAACCCACTGACAGCGCTCCTCCACCAAGCCTCATTACAGCAGAGAGCGGCTCAACACGGAGAAGAACGCCCATCATTTTAAAATTCTGTTATTTGCTATCTTCATCTTCATTCTTTAAGTTTATATTTCATCTTCTTCCTAAGCAAAGCACCCACATAGCATAAACCAAGCCTTTCCTGGCTCTCTAGTCTCTCTCTCTATCCACCACTGCTGACGTGTTTTAATGCACGGTCTGCCTCCATCCCTCCCTCCTCCTCCCTTCCTCCCCTCTCCTCCTCCTCCTCCTCTCCCTCCTGTCTCTTTGACATAATAGGGAGGGATCAGTGAGAGAAAGGTGGGCCGACAATCTGTAATTCATCCTTGCCACGGCTCATTTGCTTACGTTGCTTCGCATTAGGGGAGAGATAATTTATCTCTCTCTCCTCGCCGGCTTTACAAATTCGCTGTAATGCTCTCCTGCCACTTAGCATATTTTATTGCCCTGCCTGACACTCGTGTCTCCCGAGTCCCACTGATCCCGCTTTGCATGCCACTGTGGCAGGGAACTTGTTCCGCTCAATTATTCATCGTCATTGGACTAAGTGGTTGTTCTATAAGCATAATAAAAGAGCGGGCGACTGACAGCTTAGCTCTCGTCCTCCCCTGTACCCACGATGCAATGCTTCTCCATCTGACTGTCTCAGGCAGATGTTTCATGGCAGTGTCACAAAGCTCTAAACTTCTTCAGAGGAGTCGACTATCTGTGTGGTGACTTATCATGAGGAGGGCGGGTTTTTGTTATGCAATAGCTTAATGGGAAGTGATGAATGCAGTAATGTGTTTTATAGTGAATGGACTCCATTTATAAAAAGTGCTGTTGAGTTTATACTTTAACTTAATTGCATCTCAGTTATTTGAGTATCAACAGAAATGTGTCTACAGTGTCAAGTATGAAGATCAGATACTCTTTGGTCAGATGTTTTTTAATCTGTATCACAAAATGTTTTAGACTTTTACTGGCTCCAGGGTCAAAATCAACCTGGTCTGGTTTGACTGATTATAAATCATAAGGTATAAATTATCACCTAATTCTGTGTTAGACCTTTTTAGCCAACTCTATTCCAACTTATTACCACAAGTTTTACATGTATTATTTTGGAAATTATGGTCAACAGGCCTCATTTATTTATTTGACATATTTTTACATTCTCATTATCTCCCACTGTATTCCATTGTCCTCTACTCTCATCCTGTCAATGCCAGTCTTGTTACCTCTCTCTATGTTGTGTGTCTTGTTTTTTATTGTAATGCTTTTACTTGCCTTGTCTGTCAAAGCACTTTGTGAACTTTGTTTTTGAAAGGTGCTATATAAATGAAATAAAGTATTATATTTAAATGAAACTATACCTCATTTTTAAGTTAACCCCTGTTGTCCTCACAGGTCAAAATCAAACCGAGGAGAACAGGAGGGTTAAAAAAGGGTCATATCACCCCCAAAGAAAGTATCATTCTAGTATCAATACTGAAACTTAGCTTTAATATTAACAGCACTGATATCAAAAATGTTCAAATGATACCTAGCTGTGTTACTGAGAGCGTTTCTGTTGCTCATGGGGGGAACGTTGGGTCACTTTAAATTAAATTAAAGAGTTTGGTCCAGACGTTTTCTATGTGAAAAGTACCTAGAGATAACTTTTATTGTGATTTGAAGATGATTTACCACCGTCTGCTTGTTAATAAAAAAGTACTAGATTTAAGAAGTGATGGTGAAGCTGCTCCAGTACAATATTCACTTACTGTGCAGTTAGTCTGAATTTTTGGTGGAAGATGTGTGACAATTTCAGCTTCAAAATATCTGTTTGTGTGTTCCTAATTGAGTCGGTCCTTAAGGTGCAGTTTCATCCATTTCCTAAATAAGCAGCCTTCAGGACCTTCCTTCTCTAACTCACTGTTGGCTATCTTGTTGTTTCTTCTCCTTTTTATTTTTTGGCTTCCTGTGTTTGTTTTCCCCGCTCCACTTTATACGGCGTGTGAGTAACGCTTCTCCTCTCCACCCCAGCAGAACTCATTAAGATTATGCTGCTCTTGTTTCCACAGAAATGTCATCTCATCTCTCCAGCCAGGGCCAATCTGTGTCTTTAGCCATGGTCGCCAGGCAATATCTCTGCCCATTTACTCTCCTCCGCTGTTCATGCGGTGAATTGGGGAGAGCCGAAGTGGGGAGGAAGGAAAGAAACCGTTTGGGGAAGTTTGGACTCGAGTCAACACTCAAGCCCCCCCCCCCAATAAAAACACATAACATTTGGAGCAAATCAAAGACTAAAGCAGCAGACTCATAATGCTGCACTGGGTGTCCATTTTTACAGCTTATACAGAACATGGCAGATAGTTTCTCCAAAAGTTATCGGACTTTAGTATCAGTTATATTTTCCCCATTATACAACAGGAAACATAGAGTAGTTTAGAGCCAACTATTTAGACAGTTTAACTCTTACATACTGTTCATATTCAGACTTTTTCTCAATATCTGGTCCTCTGAAATGAAGCCAACGCGGAAGTAACTTAGAGCTGCATTCTATCAAAAGGCCACCAGGGGGCGACCGTCTCTATACAAGTCAATGGAGAATTCACCAACTTCTCACTTGATTTCTAACCTCAGTAAACGTTTTCAAAATGTGTTTATGGTCTCAATCGCTAGTTTAAAGCCTTCTTCAATGCAGTATGATGTTCATTTGTGAAATTTTGGCCTCCCTGATTTTATATGTGACGATAAAGCAGGGTATGCATTAGGGCGTGGCTACGTCCTGATTGACAGGTTGATTGACCAATGTCCTCGAGATCCAGCCCTCGCAACCATAGCAACCTCCCCGCTCCGCCCATGGCCCCGCCTCATGCCCATATAAGTAGAATCTGTGTTTTTATTTTTCCCAGCATGCACCTGAAATTTTCAAGATGGCGCTGCCTAGATTAGAAACTATTGGCTTCCGAGCAGCAGTCCACAAACCAATGGGTGACGTCACGGATGTTACGTCCATTTCTTTTATACATTTTATGGTCACATGAAGATAAGTTGTCAAATTTATGGCTAAAAAAAAGTTTTTAATGCTTTTTTTCTTCTTCAAAATGGGTCAAATTAGACCCTGAACAGTATGTTAGGGGTTAAATAATGTTGAAATGTTGACTATTAGCTGGTTGCACCCTTCCCTTCTTTACTACATAATTTTTGGGTGTCAGTCAGATAAAACAAGTAACCTAGGAACTTGTAGAGCATCGATAGCTTAATTGATGATGAAAATAATCAATAGTTCAGCCCAACCTCTCTCGATTGGATTTACAGCAACAAGATCAATATCAGTTTACACTACGGTTGCACTTTAGCGTCCATCAATACACGGGACGCGCCTGTGCTGTGGGTTAACTGTGTGTGCGTTGCTTACCTGCTGTTCTCTGCATTAGTGGGAGCACTGGGCCTGAGCCCTCACCACAAACTGGGAGTGTTGGGAATGAATGGGATAGATGGTCTAATTGGAGCAAGGCTAGGGTTTACCACACACACACACACACACACACACACACACACACACACACATACACACACCAACCATTTCAGGGGTAATTACACCTTTCAGGATGTATGTTACTATAAATGAAATATCTCCCATTTTCCCGCCTCAGTTTTAACCCGAGGATACAACTGCAGGGAAAAGTCCGAATTGGAAGATTGAATGGGAATATTTACACAAAAATGCCGGAGATTTATAAAAGAGGGGGGAAAATATCAGGAGCGAATGTGACTTAACAACATTTCTGGCTTTTATCCTCAGCTTAAATTGCCGTTGTAGAAGTGGAGGATAAAAGAACCTCACTGATTCTCCTTGGAGAATAAAATGACTGGGCCCAATATAATTAAGGTTTAAAAACATATTGAACTCAAAACGTCCATCAAACCCGGCACTTTTCAAGGTCCGCAGAGCTCTCGCTCATGAAAGGGTCTTTTGACAAAGTTGTAGAGGGAAATTATGCGGTCAAAGACAGTATACCATGTTTTAAATTCAAGGAAAGGTGACTTTTTACTAACAGAGTACAGCCATGATGGAGATTGTTACTTAAAATTCCAATTAAACACTAAACCGAATGGATGAAAGCAGTTTTTTTGAGTGAGTACAAACCTTGATAAAAGGTACTCCTCTGACTTTTTGCTTCTCCATGCTGACTAAAGTTTTTCTCTTCACAGTACGAGCCTCTGAGAGCATGTTTGTTGGACCTCCAGCCTTGTTTGAGGTATGTATTAGGCTGTATAATCTCCTCAGTGTTTGAGGGGAAGATGGGGGTGAAGAAGGAGGGGGTGCGCTTCTGATAGGGTAGTGCATGTTTCATAGCCCTCCGTCTGAATAATGTTGTGGAATAATGAGGCGGGGAGCAAAGGCTGTAGCCCAGGGCTTTGACCGTCTCTGTGACCTGATTATGTCAGGGAGTGTCAGCCGCCAAGACACTACAAAAGCACAGAGCATCCCATCAAGTCCATATCCACAGTGATCTGTCCCCAGTGCTCCAGGCACCTTGTGAGCCAGGGAAGTCCATACTGTCTCATTAGCAACGTTTAGCATCAAGCACCAGCGCACAGACAACACTTAACTCTAAACAATGAGGCACAGTCACACTGGTGCTGCTGAAACTTAACTCCAGGAGGTTAAACATCATGTAGTCATTAAAAATTAAGCCTTTTTTAAAAATGTGTTTCATGTATCAGATGTGTTTGTTGTATAACGTATTACTGTGAGGACGGTGCAAAGTGTTAAAAGATGAAACAAGGGGTTACGGTAAATAACACAGAGTGGCATGAAAGGGCACATTGTCCATACAATTTTACTTTAATATGTGCTGTGTGCACCTGTGATAAGATGATTCATTAGATAGGGCCGCACAATGACAAGCATCATCGTTCAAGCCTCTGGCTACTGATGGAACAATTCTGCAGCCACCCTGTAAATATGACAAGGTCAGCGTTTTACTGCGACAGGCGCATGTGGATAAGAGAAAGAAGGGCTTTGTTTATTCCCCCCTCCAAAAAAAGCTTAATATATGGTGCGCTGGCTACTCGACTGTAGACAAACAGCTTCAAGACAACAAACAGACCCACCAGTAGAAATCAATGTGGAAAGATCAGAAATACTATACAAATGTTTTTATTTGAATTGCACCCACATGATAAAGTGGGACCAGAAGCAGCTTTTACAGACCGGTTACCAAGGAAACTGTTGTGTCTTTGTAGTATTTAATTAGCTGTGTGTGTGTGTGTGTGTGTGTGTGTGTGTGTGTGTGTGTGTGTGTGTGTGTGTGTGTGTGTGTGTGTGTGTGAGAAACAGGCCATCGGTGTACAACGCCTCACCTGTCCTTGTGCGTTGGTGACCAGCTGTCCGGTGGCTCCTTGCAGGTTCGAGAGGGCGTTTCCGAACACCTGAGAACCGGCGGCGATGGATCCCATGGCTGCTGCTGCTGCTACCGCCGCCTGGCTGGCCAGAGGATTCAGCTGGTGAGGGGGCAAAGGCAAAGGCAAAAAAAAAAAAAAAATCATTCGTCAAAGCTTACAATGTGTTAATGTCACAAATTCCTACAAAAAAACCCAAAAAGCAGGTTTCTCACTTTTGTGCAGCCGAGGGCCAGAGTAGGTTAACTGCAGTGAGGTTTGTAAAGTTCAGTAGTGAGGGCTATGCAGTCCATCATACAGTTCCCAGAGGTCTGTGCTCCTGAGCCCAGTGGGAGGCTCAAGGGTAGGGAGGAGCAGTGAAAACGGGAGGGCGGTTGTGAATAAATGGCCATTTTACCACTCTAAGTGCTTCCTCTGGCCCCCGGAGGCTCCCCACGGGCCCCCGAGCCGAGTCTTTTCCACCCCTTCAGCAACAAGCCACGGCCCCCCGAACAACATCCCCGCTTTTACAATAGAGAGGGCCGGCAGTGTGCGGTGGCCATGCATCACCCGTATTATCGCCAACCCGCCTCGATACGCTTTCGACTTGGACTACTACCGGCTCAGTGATACTGCTGCTGCTGCTGCTGAGGGAGGAGGAGGGTTAAAATGACCGTCTTTACCCCCGCTGTAATGGACTCATCTGGTCTGGCCCTGTGGTTGTGAAAAGAGGCTCCTTGCATCGGAGAGAGGTTGTAGAGCCCCGCCACATCGCCAAGATTACCCATATAAATCAAGCTAACCACTTATTAGGGGGCTGAAAATGCACTGCTGATTTGGTTGTAGTGCAGCAGAGCAAAGTCTTATTAGGTTGAGTAAGTAGATCAAAGACCAAGAAGAGATAGGAGACCTCCCAATTACTCACCAGAATAGAGAATAGAGAAACACTGCTTAGAAGCAAGCAGCCTGCTCCCTGCTGCTAATATTGTTGGCAATATTCAAACAAGGATTGCTTGAATTAGAAAGTAGAGTTTATAGAAAAGACTTAAAAATATCATCTAGCATGTGTTTTTCTTTTTCTTTACTGAAAAGCATCAACTTTCCCACACTTTTCTTGCACTCTGCAGAAAGGGAATTGGAGGGGGAAGGGGGTGGGGGGGTTCAGCTTTTTGTTCATCTGAGATCATTCAGTTGCAATTCATCTTTTATCTTATACCCCACCACCATATATTATTACACTTTCGGAAATCAAATGATGAAAAAATGCCACCGAGCGATCAATACTTTTTCATTGACAGTAAAGGTTAAGCACATTAAGAATGACACTGCATTTGTCTTATGAAATCATATTTCATGTTGGTGGCCTCAAATTGGCCGTGATTGATATTGCCTCCCCTCGTCTGAAAGTCATCCAGTTTTTTCCTCGATAATCGCGAGATTGTCTTTTATGTGTCCAACGCTCGTCCTTCACAAATCTTAACGTCTTCTAAATGTTAAGAGAAAGCAGCAGCAGCAGCCTTGATTGGGATTTACTGTTAAAAGCTCAACAAAATAACAACATTTAAGTCAACCATCAACAGTCGACGTTGATGAGAAGTTCCTCAACTTACATGAATTGTGGGATTTGATCTTATTTGCTGATTTACTGTCAGAGTTCATTAAACTCAGAGAGAAAACCAACCATGAAAGATGCATTTATTTGACAATATTTGATAAAAAATGTGATTCTACTATGAAATCTTGACATTTCCAGCTATATTTACTCATGTCTCTTTACTCACAATTGATGCTAACTGGCAGAAAAGCTTTTATTATTTGTGTCTCTGCTTTACCAAAACTGCTTGGTGCAATACCTGTTAGTGAGTTCCTAACTGAGTTGGTACCTGAAGTGAAGTTTCATCCATTTCATGAATCAGCAGCCTTCAGGACCTTCGTTGTGCAGTAACTGATATAACAGCTGGATGATATGATTCAGTATATTGTGTCATCAGGATTAATTTATATATGGTGATTATATGAGTTTTATCATGTTCATCTATCTACAAATGAATGAATCCAAGTTAATCTGAATATGTAATATCTCTGGCTTCTTCATACTTATGTTCTCAAAGACTATTTAATTTGATTAACCCTTAAACAGGAAGTGTGCACCAGGAGATACAGACTTTATAACACACTGTTAGGAGCATGATTGGTTAAGGTGGTTGTTCAGTTGGTTTAATTGAAGCTAATGGTAGGTTAATATTATAATAGAAACTAGTATGTGTGATATTAATGATCAGAGAAAGCACCATTATGACCATTTTTATATCTTAATAGGGGCGATCCATCCTGGTGGAGATACAGCTCATACAATCCAAAATATATAATAAAATAAAGAAATAAGCTAGCATGTAACATCAGTCCACTCCTGTCTGTTTAAGGGTAAAGATGTTTTAAAAGAGCAGAAAGTAAAAGCTATAATAAAGTATGTTGACCACGACCACAATGTAATGTGTAATGATGTTTTCTAAGATGTTAAAATAACTTTAAAAAATGGGAGTTTTTCATGTTATTAAAAGTCTATAAGATCATGAAGCAAGATGGATTCAGACAGCAACATCTTACCATAAGCACACACACAAAAACACACTCATTTACTAATTCTAAGTGTAATCTATCATATATAACAATGCATATCACTATATTAAACCCTGAAACAGGCAGGAATGGAAAATTAGATGTTAATTATTCTTTTTATTTACTTTTAGATGTTCCTAAGTATCTCATTTGCACCTTAGTAAACATTACCACAAATAATTAAAAAAAATATTTTGTATATTTCAGATTTTATGAGTTGTATCTCCACGAGGATACGTCTCCCCTATGAAGATTTAACACCAATATTTAATTAACATACGGCCAATTTGGGGTTGACGGACACAGAAGAACTTTCACCTTTACTTCTAACTTGAGAAGAAGTCAAAGTATTTAAGAAGATTTGAATTTAGAGGCATAGACCAGATACTAAATACAGGTCATGCTAAACAAATCCAATCCAAAAGTAGCCAACTTATAAACATTCAAATGAAACAACCTCTCCACTCTGTTATCATCAGAGCACTAAAACATCTCACAGACATAATAATTAAATATCCTAGTGTTCCTAACTCATCATAAAAAAGGACAATAGAGAAGAAGATGTGACTCATTTTCCACTTCTCCAACCTCTCATCTTCTTCTATGTTTTTAAATCTGCTGACGTCAAGGTTCAAAGGAAGGGTTTACTGTTCTCAACTGTGCAACTAAGCACCTTTAACTTCTTGTTAAGTTTGCTGTAGTTTAGTTTAGTTTATTTGGATACCCATTAGCTGTTACCCTGGCAACAGCTACACTTCCTGGGGTCCATGTTAAAATAAATACAACCAATTACAATTACAATATAACATAAATGCATACCTAAATAGAGTGTGCCCCCCCCCCCTTTTAACCGTGCTTGTAGTTTAGGGGTATATATAAAACACTTATGTTGATAAGAGGGGTCTTTAAGGCATTTTGGTGAACACACACAGTATTATAGGTGTTATTGTAAGAAAAGCCAGTTGAACAGAGTTAAACAGCAGCTTCGAGATCAACACGCTGACCAGCACACCTAGAGTCCTCCCATAAAAAAAAAAAAAAAAAAAAAAATAAAAATCTGCTGGTGCTCGGTGTCATTGTGTGAGTGATAGGCTGTTTCACAAGCTTTCAGATTTATTTTGAAACATTATCATTGTGTTGTTCATTCGATGATAGCCCCTTTTTCAGGTGCTGTGTTTTTCTGGTAAATCTAGGTGGAAAAAGAGAGGGAGAGAGAGAGAGAGAGAGAGAGAGGGAGGAAGAGAGAGAGAGAGAGAGAGAGAGAGAGAGAGAGAGAGAAAGGGAGGAAGAGAGAGGGAGAGCGGGTTTTATTGCTGCATGTGTTGGCACTGGGTGTAATATGGATAGCAGTTGGAAGAAGAAGAAGAAGAAGAAGAGCCAGGAATAAGGAGAGGCGAGGCTGTGTTCAACACCTAAACAGGTGATTTTCCGCCACGGTGACTCCTCTCAACACCTCGGCGGGAGGCACAAAATGACAGACCTGGCCTAGCATTTGTACTGATTGCATGTGTTGGAGGAGATAAACAGTGATCTTCCAGTTTGCAGAGCCTGCGAGTTAACCATTGTGTTTCGTTTCTTTTTCATTCGCCACAAGAGACAGAGAGAGGGAAGGGCGTTAACAGGGATTTTCTTTTTTTAGGGTCAACCCAAAACACACACACACACACACACACACACACACACACACACACACACACACACACAGATGCACAACCGCTGCAAAAACAACCAGCAGTCAGTCAGTGTTGTTTGTTTAAGAAATGTTTTAGGTGTTAAAGTTAAATTCAGACTCTTGTTCCTCTGTTATTACATACAGCAGCATACCTTGGCCTCCATTAGATCATGTGACGTTATCTTGTCACCTTTAAGTCACCACGACTCCTATAACTCCCCTGCCTGCGCCTTCACAGCTTATATAGCCACATACATAGGTCTAACGCAGGGATCAACGGACACTAAATAAATGTCTTTCATAGGGGAAAAAAAAACCTTTGCAAATTGTTAAAAATGCATCTTTTCTCCGTGTGGTATGAAGGGTAAGGAATCTAAACTCCGCCGGGCTCTACCGTCGGCTGTTTGACCATGAGGGTCACCTGGTGCAGCAACCCGTGTAATCTCAGGAATAGAGGGAAAAATAGCGTCCCTGCAAACCGTGGAGAGACCCCTGGAAACTAAAAATTGTCTGACACAAACTAACTGGAGTTTATTCTTGGTTGTGCTCTTTTCATGTGGCCGTTTTTAAACTTAATTGCTTTTTTTTTTTTTTCTTCTTCTTCTTCTCCTTTTTTCTTGGCCTGCACAAGACACACACACACACACAGACACAGACACAGACACACACACACACACACATATATATATATAAAAAAGAGCAAAGATAAATGGTCAAAGTGGTGCACACGCCAGAGTCGGGCAGATTTGTCTGGTCTCAGGCTTCAGTGGCGTGTAAAATGTATTTTCTACTCATGTATGATTCAACAAGAGAATCAAACATTTGTCTTAAAATATCTTCAAGAATCAAAAGAGAAGACGACACCAACAGAGACTAATGTGGCTAATTAATGGTCAGTAATAGTTTTAATTGTCAATTTACCTTCACAGGGTCAAATTTAAACTTTTTTTTTACATTTGAGAGCTGTAAAAACACCATATACACATTTATGCAAGGTGGACTTTATCTAATGTGACCCTTAATATACAAAAATCTAAATAAAATTCATCATATTTTTATTTTTGTGCAGCTGATTCCATTCAAACATGTTTCTGTATTCATCATATTCTATAAAATGTTCTCCTGAACCATAAAATAATGATTTTAAATGTCTTTTTTATCCATAATTAACTATTATACACTCTTCATTAAGGATTAATCAAACATTTATTAATGACTGATTTATTAATGACTTGCAGAAATGTAGATATAGTGTGTTCTTACAGCTCTCAAATGTAGAAAATGGGTAAAATTGGACCCTGAACAGCCTGTAAAGGTTAATTGACAATTAAAAACATTACTGGTCATTAATTAGTCCCATCAGTCTCTGTGGTGTTGTCTTCTCTTCTGATTTTCTCTCATATTTATGAGTGTGAATTGGTGCATAGACTAATTATGAGTCAGAATATGAACAGTAAGTGAGGGTTAAAGTTGCTAAAACAGCTTTTTGGTAATTGTAAGTAATTGAAAGTAGAGTATGATACTTCCTGAACTGTCTTTAGATGGTTGATTGTTGATTAAAGGTGGAAATGATGCATCTAAATGTCAGATACAAAGCTCAAATCTTCATGCTTTCAGTCGCCATTCAGCCAAAAACTGTCGGAGCGGTTTAAAAAGTACATATTAACAGTCTCGCTGCTGTTTCCGGATGAGAAGAATGTCCTTTATCTCTGGAACAACATGGAAGTTTCCCCCCTCGTTCATTTTGAGCCTCACATCTCTGTCTCCTCTCTGCTCTTTTCCCACTCCGGAGTGAATGTAATCAGCTGTGACATGAGAAAACACGTTTTCTGTCTGTCAGGACTCTGCTAGTCTTCTACTGACAGTCCTCTGCTGACTCTCCTCCCACCCCCCCCCCCTTCCAAAACGGCCTCTGTACCCTACCTCCCTGTCTCCCCCTCCTTCCTCCCCTTGCACATCCACAGTGCTTATGAACATCAAAATGCCATTAGGCCCTCCGAAACACCTCTGGTCCCTTGGTTGGCGGAGGGCCTCGCACTGCGGTCGTGCACTCTGAGCCCCTCTGAGCGCCGTCTGTTGCTCACCACTGGGCCTCTGCTGCAGACGTTGTGAAAAATAAACCCGACTTTACAATAAAAAAAAAAAAAGGAGAAGTATCGGTCAGTGAAAGACGGCTAAAAACACAATAACGCTGCATCCAGTTGACGGTCGGACGATGTAATTGGTTACGGCAGCGTGGGGACGGCGGCGGTGGCGGTGATAGTGGATGTGGGGGCGTGGAGGCAGCTGAAGTGGCCGGAGGGGGGTTGGAGAGGTGCGGAGGAGGGGGGGGGGGGGGGGGGGGGTGCTAATGGAGTGATGTCATAAGAAACGCCAGAGTGACAGCTAGTTAACTGGGGAGGTTTGGCTGATCAAATAAAACGCATTAACTCCAGGAAATGGATATCACTGGCGGCCTCAGAAATGGCCATATCTAATGAGGCTAAATGCAAATGAAGTGGGAGAAGAGTCGTGAAAACGTTTAAACTAACTATAAAGGGATGATGGAGTGTCGGACAGTGGCCGTCAATCACCCCCGCTCATTACCTTCATGTGAAATTAACAGCGGCTTTAATCATTACATAAAATCTGCTCGGGCCCATTTGTTGATAATTGTGAGTCGCCGAGGTTCAGAGTGGGTTCTTTGTCATCAATCACGGCAGAAGCATATTTCCTCTGGTTTAGGAAGAGGTGGGAGGGGGGTGGGAGGGGGGGTGAGTAAAAAAAAATATAAGTTATACTACTATTCCTCTTACCCGATTCCTCTTCCTGAGAAATGATCTATAATATTTAGCTGTTTCCAGATGTATTAAATTTGAAACTACTTGGTGATTAAGTATCGGCGGGGAAAGTGCTGACCGTTTCAAGCTCATGATGTGACATATTTGGTGCAGTTATTTCTGTTCCCGCGCCGGCGTCGGCTGGTTGGAAATCATAGCGGCGTTAAACCGGTGTTGCAGTAAATCTATTGCTGCTATGGCTACGACTTTCAAGCGGATACCTGCCTTTATTTTTCCTTTTCAAAAGTTGCTGCGAGAGGATGGAAGAATAAAAAAATCATTAAGAGTCATACCTATATCAGATCAGGCCTGTAAAGAAATTATGAACACTATTATTTTTGCTGTATTATTAAAAAGACTCTTCCCAACCTTTACCGAGACAATTACCTCTAATATTCAATGTCTAATAAAAACATATTTCTTGATTTGAGGAGCTCTGTTTCAACTGGAACGACTGCACAACATTTGTTTTCGTTTATGGAGGAGAAGGAGGTGGAGGTGGGTGGGGGGGGGGGGAAATGGCATCTCTTTTCACTCTGCTGTTGTTTGACATATAAATATAGCATTTGAATGACTTTAATATCCTCCTAATCAATGTCCAGTGATCTTTTGATGTCCTCAATTCAATATAGGAAGGGTCATCCATGCCGCAGCTTTATAAACACAATAAAGGTAAATGATTACTCTCCACTGTGGTGTCCAAAAATACGGCCGGTAATGAAGAGAAATGGAGGAGTTTGAGGGGGAGGCCTGTCATCTGTCATTGGCCAACTCTAAGCCCTGAGATTAATCACGAGAGAGGGGCTCTGTGGCTAAGATGTGGTCACCCTTGATCGATAAATAAGCCTCTCCTCCCCTCCCTCTACGTCTCTCTCTCTCTCTCTTTTTCTCCAAAATATACACAGTCGTTGGCACAAGCTAAATCAGCGTAAGTGGAGAGATGAATTGATGACATTTGCAGCCGTATTTGTATTGATTACGCCAGTTTTGACTTCTAGAGCCTCCCCCTTCCTCTTTCTGGAGTTGACTTAAGAAAATGCCACAATCTTGTATATTCTAGTTGAGTTCATTTGCAATACAAAAAAAAAAAAAAAAAAACCTATCAATTTGAACGTTCCCTTCTCCCATTGAACATAAAGGGCATAAAATCACCCACCAGGAAAATCAAAAATGTTCCTCATAGAGTTCGGGGCAGAAGAGTTTACAGTTTAGAGGAATTTAGCCTACTATATGTCGCAAAAGCACACCAAATCTAGCCTCTGCTAACCATGACTGAAAAGACTGTGGAGAAGAATTTCTGATAATATTCTGCAGGGACCACAAATGGGACTTTTGACTTGGTCTATGAGGAGGGCATAATGCAATAACATTGCATTAAAAGGGTCTTTTTACAGCGTGGCAGAGCTGCGCGGCTGTATTCCTTGTGTGAGCCCGGTGCTCTGTTTGCGGTCACTAATGGGCATCAGAAATTACAGGCAGTGGAATCGCGCCCCGCGGGGGGACTGGCCTCCTCAGCGGAGCGAAGCACTTAGACAGTGTCTGGGAGGCTGCTGGAAGAGGAAGGGGGGAACTCAATGTCACAACCCTGCCTCATAATTAAAGAAACCCTATTCCTTATCCACTGTTAGGTGAGCCCTAGCTTGGTGCTCCATCTGAGGGCTCCCCTGTGGGCGTCTAATGCGTGTTGCCCCCAGTGTGCATGTGGGCTGATCGGGGGAGAGTTTGCCTTTCTGCTGGGTGTCTGAGCCGGGAGCCCTCTGCCCGCCGCGAGAGTAACAGGGCCGAGTTTAGAAGAATCACAGACCTCAAAATCAAAAAGAATAAAAGTGAAGGAAATATCAACTTGGTGAGCCCAAAAAACCCGATGACAGCCATAAAAAAAAGTCAGTGTATGTAGGTGTAATTCTGAAAAGTGAAAGTGCCTTTACAGTTTTCCAAATGATCCTTCTGAAATATGATAAATTTAAGTTGCTCCTTATTTAGAAATTCAAGGCTCATCGTTGGTCCTTCCTAATCCCTCATTTGAAGTAAATAAAAGTAGTAGAGCTGTCATGGTCAGGTTGTTTTCCTCATCTAGCTCCCATGCTTTATAATTATTCATATGAAATGTGGCGCTGTTGATGGGCAACAGTCTTATTTTCTGCTTCAGTCAACAGTGCACATTTGTATTTCTAAATTGTGGAGCGCTTGTTATGTAAGGCAATTTTCTGCCTTCTTAAGAGCCGGATCTCCTGTGCATTAATAAGAGGCTGGGCTGAGCTGCTGGAGAGCTGAGGGCCTGTTCATGCTCTAAAACCACACAACCACCACCAGCACACAGTCTGCTGCTGCTGCTGCTGCCGCCACGTTTCTCCAATTATACATGTTTAAAAGTTTTTATCTGAAAATGCTGATTTAAAAAAAGAAGAAGAAGAAGAAAGGTGTTAACTGAATAATAGGCAGATGTGATGTTGCTTCAAAGCTTATTATAGGAGTAGATATCAGATATTTTAGCAACTTTTGCCTCAAGATAAATGTGAAAATGTCACTTTATCATGGCTGTAGTCAGGATTTTTATTTAGAAATACCAAAATCGTGAGTCCTAAATTCCCCCAGAGCGACCTCATCCTTTAAAAACATTTTTCACTTTGAACTTTACTTTTTACTGATTAATTTCTGTGTGTTTATATCTCCCAATATAATGCTCTGGATGATTAAAACACATGGCCATGGGTTCAATTATAGTGCAAAAACATTCAATTCATGTTTTTAAGTGGATTATTTTTAGTTTAGTTCATATTTAGTTTTAGAAAACACCAAAATGACCTTGATATCTAAATGATAGCTGCAGTATTTGACTTTTATGCATGCTCAAAAGGTGGTTCAGGATTATATTATTGGATTATATATTTAAGAAATGTCATATATATGCAAAAAAACCCAAACATGCATATGCACATGGTAGTCCACTGCAAAAAAAAATCACTAAAAATGGGCTCTTGTAGCTTTCTAGTTAATATTAAAACCACATAAATGGATCACTGATGCTGCTTCTATCCAATTTAAGCAACTATAAAGGCACATTAAAACAAAAAAAAGGCAAAAAAAGAAGAAATTCCTCCATATAGCTGCAGCATTTGACTTTCATGCATGCTCAAATGGTGTTTTGGGATTATATTTTTTGCATTGTATATTTAAGAAATGTCATATATATGCAAAATAACCCCAAACATGCATATGCACATGGTAGTTTACTGCAAAAAATCACTAAAATGGGCTCCTGTAGCGTTCTAGTTAAGCTTAAAACCACATAAATGAACCATTGATGCTATTTCTGTCCAACTTAAGCTGCTATAAAGGCAAAATAAAACAAAAAAAGAAGAAATAATTACTATAATATATGTAAAATTTCATTAATAAGCCCTCTTTTTCCAGATCACGCAGACACCGCTGTAGAGTTATGAGACACACAGACAGATAATGGACTCTTTACTCAACTTAAGTGTTGCCAGCTTCATTGACAAGCCACAGTATGAGCCATTGGGTCCACATTTGAGCATGTCATTATAATTTTGATTTAATACCCCGTGGAAATGATGGTGGCCCGTCTCGCTAAATTGAATAGATGTGGAGCCGATCTGGAAAATCAATTAATCGATGTGCGAGGCTCATTTAATACACATGTTAATATAATGTGTGTGTGGGTGGGCGGGTGGGGGGGGGATCTTCGCGCCGCACCCCCCACCCCACCTCCATAAAAAAAGAGAGACATTCGGAAGCAAATTGGACAGTGGGTGATTTTAACAGCGGTTGACATAAGTAAAAGTGCACTGCAGTGGAAAACGGTGACATGAGTGTCTGAAGGGGCCTCAGCTGGAGACAAAAGCAGCAGAGATGGGCCCGAGACTTGAGGAGGAGGAGGATGATGGTGGTGGAACAAACGGGAGGAGGAGGGAAGAGGGAAGAGGGAAGAGGGAAGAGGAGGAGGAGGATGGCAAAGGAGGTGAGGAAAGATGGAGAGTGCAGACAGCTAGGACTCTGAAAGGCCGTTGTGGTTGGCAGCAGCTGACCTTGGTGACGATGGGTTTTCACCAGAGGCTTCTAATGAAGGCTGATTGCCGGGGAATAGTGAGGGAGCCAAAGGGTAGAGAGGAGAGCAGTGGAGGAGAGGAGGGAGAGAGAGAGGAGAGAGAGAGAGAGAAGAGAGAGAAAAGGATAGAGGAGAGGCTCAGGTAATTGCAGCACTTGTGGGTCTGAGGCCCTGCGGTCCTGTGATGTCGGGGTGCAGTGGGGAAGAAGAGAGAGATGTCTGTGGACGCTTTGGTGGTAAATTGTGGAGCACGGGGATAGGAGGCAGGCCCCTAGGCTGTAATTACCCCTATGAGTGTGCAGATGGAGAGTGGACAGGCCCAGTGTGGGGCTCTGACAGCGATCAAGGAGACGACTGCGAAAAGGAGCAAAAGGGTGGAGGGGAGGGAGGGGGGTGGTGGTGGTGGAAGGAAGAGCGGAGGAGACAGACACAGACATGCGGACAGACGGCAGGAGTCTGACGGAGGAGGAAGACAGGACGCCTCCATCTCTGTCTCCGTCTCCGTCTGGACCCCCACCAAAATAAAAAATAAAAAAACCCCCCCACAGCCAGACAGTGGACCAAGGTCAGAGGCTATTAGTGAACACGCAACATGCCGGTGACAAGACAGCCATGACAAGAGCAGCAGAGAAGACAGTAGAGGATGCAGCTCCTGTAAAGAAGAGAGACGTGACGGAGAATGGAAGAATTTGTCAAAAAGAACCCCCCCCACCCCTCCTCCTCCAGAAAAAAGGCGATAAAAATAAAAATGCTGCAGAGTGACTAATTAGATAAGAAAGAGAGAGATAGAGAAAGAGAGAAAGATAGATAGAGAGAGAGATGTTAGGGCTCCACTGGATGGCGCAGCAGGGTCACGAGGGTCCGGGGCAATCCGAACTGGAATAAGCGAGTTTGATAGGCTGGCCTAAGCTTTCCCCCGCTGCCACGGATCAGTATGTACTGCCTCTCCTCTTCTCCCCCCCCCCCTGCCTGGGCTGATGTAACTCACTGGAGTGGCAAATTACACCAGACCTACAGCTGTAGCCCGACATTATGATTAATTTGATCAGTAATTTCTCCTGTTTTTCATTTTAATCGCCGCGACCATTCTGCTGTGGCAGGTCTTTCAGATCTAATTAAGATCAATTCCGGTGTAACAGACTTGGCGAGCGCCTCTACCCTCCGTCAAATCCCTGAGCTCTCCGGGCGTGGAGAAAACCCCGCGAGCTCTAATCAATCAACTCCCAGCGAAAAAATCCACAGCAGGCTTCCCGCAATCAGCCCATTAACACACTTAAGCAAATTTCATAATCTCCCTCTCGTCTATTTGTCATCACCGTGGTGCGGTGGCTATTTCAGAGGGAGGAAGGCACGGGCCGCATCTTACTGTACCCTGTTGAAGGGGAGCGGGTGCGGGCGGGGGCGAGGGGCGAGGGTGGAAAGGTAAATTCGTACTCCATTTAACCAAATTAGCCGCAGTAATCTGAGTTGAGACCATTGACTCAAGGGGACGCAGGCTGTTGTGGTGTGATTTGTATTCTAATAAGGATATTAATGAGCCAATTAATGGATTCGGTCTCACAAATTAAAAAACGCCAAACACTAAAAAAAACAAAAAGGGGGGTGGGGGAGGGAGGGTGTAATGGATGCTGAAGGATTTCCCTCACGACGAGTTTACAAAGAATATCGTCCACCTCCCATGAGGAGAGAATTACAATGGGGACATTAATTGGAACATAATGAGTGTTTGTCTCCGTTAGTTAGTTGAATGGCTGGCTGAGTCTGAGCGTCTGAATAATGACAGAAGGAAATAGGGGGTGTTTATCTGTGTAATGCTGATTGTATTATGGTAATTATGACTTGACTTTATTCCACAGAGCAGTTCCTCCTCCTGGGTGTAAAACATGCCCAATAAAACCCCCCCCCAAAAAATGTCCTTCTGTGTCAAACATGTGGCCTGAAGGTTAGAATAAGCCCGCCAAAGGGTTCAATGTGGCCCGCTGGATAACTTTGCTAAGTGTGAGAATGACAGAAAAGTAATTGATTTAGACACAATACATTAAAACAGCTGTAATAAACAACTCAAATGTCTCCTGAAGTGGGTCAAAATGCACCAAAACGAAAATATTATGTCATGTGCTATGAATCTTTTGGCTTTTTGTCAAATTAATAGTTTAAATAAGATTGTTATGTTATCAATAGTTTTATAAGAAGTTATGAGGATTTCTTTTCAGTTTCAATAAAATACATTTAAATCATTATTACTATGTTATATTTTCATGTCTGAGGTAAAATTGGTCATGATATTGTGTGATAGGAGCTGTTTAGTGGTGTAAATCCTAAAAAATACACTCTCTCTGCTCTCTGAAACATTAATTGAAGGTTTAATCACATTTATTGATCAGTCAGATAGATTATTGATGCTTTCTGAACAGATCTGTGGTTCAAAATTTGGTATAAAGACTTTTTAGGAGGGGTCAAAGTTGACCTGGTGTAAGAATGTTGTCCTTCAGCAGCTTGAGACAGAATATTGTTGAAACTGATCGTTATATATATTTATTTGTAGGTTATCATGGAGTGGTTTTTACTGGTTTTTACTGGTTTTTACTGGTTTGGCCCACTTGAGATCAAATTGGGCTGTATGTGTGTCCCCCTTTAACTAAAATGAGTTTAACCCCCCCGACTTAAAACATAAAAAAAGACAGATTTCCGTTCTGAATTAAACTTCTGTGAATTAACCAATGATGATTCTGGGGCTGAAAATCCAATCACTGACCCGGCGGGACACTGTGGGCTTTTCTGGAGCTGGAAAAGAGGCGGAGCTACTGTTGAAATCCTATTGCAGCCTTGAGTGGGTGCTGAGGCCGCGGCCTGTCCTTGGGCGAGCCCCTCGCCGGGTGACACACTCTTTGACAACCTCACCACTGACCCGGAGAAACTAAACCTTTTACGTCCATCCTGCGTCTTCCACACACACACACACACACACACACACATACACACACACACACACACACACACACACACACACACACACACACACAAGCGCACGTTCCGTAATCCTATTTGATGAGGCAATATCTTAATGATACCTGATGTGGCCCCTTTGCCCCCCCCCACACCTCCCCCCTCAAGGGAGGTCTGTCCTCAGTCATCATAATCAGCCTCGCCGCTTCTTTTAGAAGAAGACGATCTATAAAAAGATGAGGGTCTCAGTCTTATCTGTGTGGTGAGCGAGTCCCCCAAAAACAACCTTTGTGTCGTAGGAGGATATTCACTGATGACTGAAATTTAACAAAACAGAGAATGTGTGATGTTTGGTTTTGTATCTGAATCTGTATGTTGGTCAGCAGCCCTCATATCCGCGGTCAGACTGGACAGAGTGTTTGGTGCGATGTAGCGGTGGAGCCCATTAAATCCAGAGGCTGTTTTTCCTGCTGAGTCTCACTAGGCCGTGACAGGGCCGGAGAGTGCTGCAACGAGGGAAACAAATAGCCCAACTCATCCTGGCCATAAAGAAGGTTGCACCACAACCCAATAAGGGTCTGACGCTGATGAATGTGACCAGGGACAGAAAGGCGACCCTGGCCAGTCTCCACCAGAAATGAAACCACAGGGATATAGGTTATTATCGTCGCACAGTGACAGCCAGACGGACAGAAGGGCAGAGATGGATGGACAGACAAAGTGACTAAAAAAGGAGGTTGAGTAGGAAGAGCAGCGAAAAGATTAAGAGACTGATTACGGCTGGAAAGCTCAAGGATAGATAACCTCAGAATCCCTCCTGGATCCGAGCCCCCGGGGGGGAGAGGAGGAGGAGGAGGATGTGAATCGTAGCTCCTACCTGGTAGCGAGGGTTTGATGTCAAGGCTTAAAGCAACAAGATGCAAATTCTAATAGCTCCACGTAGACAGAAGAGCTGCCAGCCTCCATTCAACTACTCCCACTTGATAAAGATCAAGTGCTGACAGAGAATCAAGCACTGTGTACACTGCTTAAGCGCTGCGTTTTCTCAAGGTTGGCCCGCCCGAAATAACGCCATCGTCACACTTATCAAATGCACACATCAGCTTTTTTAAGGGAAGCATTACATATTTAATGTCTAATGTGTATTTTAGTGCACTTCATGGTTAAAATCAAGGCTAACATAAAGTATTTTGAGAGTAGTTTGTGAGTGTTATACCTGTGTACAATAGAAGGCTTTGACATCGTTAGCATGTGAGTATCATCGCTGTGGGGGAGGGGGGGGGACTTTGTATGTCCAAAACCGTAAAAATTCAATGGGTCTAATGGAGTCATTTTTAGCTTATGAAACCCACAGAAAGACGTAAAGAGTAACCGATAGCATTGATTCATGAAATAATACATGCAAATGACGAAATATGGAGATACAAGGTTTCAGCCCAACAGCAATAATATACAACCCCCCCCAAAAAAACGATTAAAAAAAAGTCAAGGTTTCTTCTCAATAGCAGCAATATACAAAAAATATAAGTAAATATAAATATAATATATCATGATTAATACAGGCAACACTGGAATAAACATATTAGATGTGGTAGGTTGGTTTAAATCCTGTATGTATGTTGTATTTTGGGCTATATTTGTTTAGTTTTATGTGAAATGCTTAATTGAAAGTGATAGACAATGTGTAACAAGGACATTTGGTAAGAAAGTAAATGCAGTATAAGTGTAACTACTGGAAAAGACGGAATAGCCTTTCGTTAATGTTGTGAGTACAAATCTAAACAATGACCGCCATTGGAAGCCATTGGAAGCCATTGGAAGCCATTGGAAGTAGCAGCTAAAGTGTTAGAAGAATGATACCAATCAGTTAATACCGATAAGTATTCAAAGTTTAAATTGAAAAAGTTGGCTAATTCCTCTACTTAAGCTCCTAAAATCGATATTAGAAAGAAAAATAATCTACATAAGTTTTGTGGACTCACCGACAAAGGCATGGGCGGAGTGACGGGCGAAGGGAGGCTGCGTGCCGGCGACTGGTTGGTCCGGTGTGGCGGGGAATGCTGCGGCTGTCCGGAGGCCGAGGAGCACGCGGAGCCCGGGGACGGGACGGACGACTGCTGCTGGCTGGGCGGGGTCATGTGATGCTGGGACGACAGCTGGTTCTGGCTGTGGGAGTGGGAGTGGGTCTGTTGGTGATGGTGTTGCTGCTGTTGCTGCTGATGTTGGTGTTGCTGCTGCTGCTGCTGTTGCTGCTGGTGGTGCTGCTGCATCTGTTGGAGCTGCTGCAGGTGTTGGAGCTGGGAGTTCAGTGATGAGGTAGCTATAGGTGAGGAGGACATAAACAGGAAGTGCTCATTATTTGAAGAATATGCCCACACCTTGGATAGAAAACTGCACACATGGAGGTGTTGGATATATAGGGTGAAGAGTGAGAGACAGATGTAAATTGCATGGAGCCACAACAAGGTCCTCCAGGGTTTTCAGCCTGCATGATAGAGTCTGTGGATTTAATTTAGCTAGTTGGAGGACAAAGCTATCAAGCCTGACTGAAATAATTGCTCTCTTTGGAGCCAAAAGTCTTCATTGTCACTTGGAGAATGTCAGAATCTTTGGTTTAATGGTTTAAAATCTCACAGAAAAAGAGACATCCATCTTCAGAGGGAGACTTCAGAAATAAACCCATTAAGTAATTGGATCCAATAATGGAACGCCATTAGAAGCTCATTTCTACAATTAAATGCTTATAAATTTTTATGCTGTATAAAAAAAAATAAAAAAAACTCAAGCTGAGCCAGAAGATAATGGAGCTGCACCAGCATGCAAATACTCTCAAGAAAGCCTGTAATATAATAAATATAAAAACATCATTCACATCAGTTTTTTACGGCGGTTAAAAGATTTTGTGGATCTTCTGTCGGCTCACGTAAAGGTTGTGTTTGAACGTCGTAAGAAAATCATAGACTTAGACAACAAATAATCTCTCCAAAGGGAACTATAATACAATATGTGGAGAATTGGGCAAAAAAAAACAACAACATCTAAGATGACCTTCACAGCTCCTTAAAAAAAGAAGAACAAACTGAGTTTCCATACAGATATGATGGAGAGAAAAGTTCTGCTTGGCTTTTTTTTTATATATATATATTTTTGCTCACATTCAGAAAGCTTTTGACAGTGTTTTATTCAGTCAAAAAACTCCAGAAAATCCTTAAAAAGAAGTTTTATATGGCAAGATAGAGTCATATATATACAGTGACACAGAAAAAAAAGGTTATTCTGGGGTCATGATGTACTACAGCGAGGATGTGAAAGGCACAAAATAAACAAATAGTGAAAAAGACTTTTGGTGTTAGATAGAAGACAATGTTCCTACACAGGGCAGCGTTAGTTCAATATCATCACAGACGGATTATAAAAGAGTTTATTCCTGCTTTTTATTGGGGCGGTGGGGGGGGGGGGGGGTTATGTGATGTGATGTGGTCAAGTTTTATAAAAGAAAACAAAAAAGGATGAAAAGAGGAGATGACCACAGCGGGATCTTACATGATGTCCGTGAATTTAAAAGATTAAACTTCACTATAGTTGTGAAGATTGACAAATTCACCTACAACTGAAGTTTGGAAAAGTTGAGATAGTTACTACATCAAACAATGACATCCTCACTCTATTGTACGTTTAAGCTTATTAAGGGCCCATTTATGCTCAAGGTACGTCTGTTTCAAACGATGTTACCGTCACTGCTCACATACTTCCATGCGTCCTTTACGTTGCCATGGATACACCAATACATCCACCAGGGGGCAGCACCGAGTCAAACGTTTATGACGACAACAACAAACTCAAAAACAAACATGGCGACTGTGGAGGAGATATTGATAATGTTCCTCTTGCATAAAAGACAAAAACGATATGTTTAAAGTTTCTAACCAACTCGCAAAAACCTTAACTCAAAAAGTTCCGCCATTGTTATTTCTTCTTCGTGTCTCACTAGAGCTACGTATCGAGTAGTGACAGCAACACTGCCCCCTCATGGTTTCCGGTGGTACTGCTCCGTTTGGTCCGTATCCATGGAAACGTGCAGAAATACGGAGGAAATGAACGCAGAGCACGGACAGAAGGCTCCGGATCCGTATTTAACGTTGAGCATAAATGAGCCTTAATAGTCCACTTTACTAATTTTACTGTATTGTCAGAGTTGTTTTAAGCACTTCTTAAATTTTGTTCTATTTTATTTTGCTGGACTTGTGAAGTTTGACAAATTCACCTAAAGTTGAAGTTTGGAAAAAGCTGAACCAAAAAATCCTCACTCTATTGTACTCTTCAACTTTCAGCCAACTTTACTCATATTGTTTAAGCCTTCATTTTATTTTGTTATATTAAGATAAAGTGTCATTTTATTTTGATGTTACTTTCCTAGGTGCTTTGATATGTTATTTGTATGCATGAAATCTTTGTAATGTAATGTGTCACAATAAAGATATAAAGTATATTTAGATGTTTAAAATGGGAATAGATTGATTTATACACAAGAAACTACCAATTTTCACTCTGAGAATTCATCACTCATAGAAATAAAACAGTAAAATGCATGTTAATATTTGACTGGACTGTGTGAAGTTTGACAAATTCACCTAAAACTGAAGTTTGGAAAAAAGCTGAGATAGTTTTACTTCACCAAAAAAAAATCCTCAATCTATTGTACTCTTCAACTTAAGTCCACTTTACTCATATTACTGTATTGTCAGAGTTGTTTAAGCCTTCATTTTATTTTGTTATATTAAGATAAAGTGTTATTTTGATGTGTTATTTGTATGCATGAAATCTTTATAATGGATGTGTCACAATAAAGATACAAAGATATTTAGATGTTTAAAATGGGAACAGATTGATTAATACACAAGAAACTACCAATTTTCCCTCTCAGAATTCATCACTCATAGAAATAAATCAGTGAAATGTCTCTACACTAATAACACGTTTGATCCTGACAGTTGAATCTGCACCATTTCATCATTTTTATGAGCATAAAATAGATGAACTTTTAAGTTAACTGTTGCAAATACATACACAACAACAGGCAATCTAAACCTACAGCATTGTGAAGGAGGCTTTTTAAACACAACTCACTATTAAAAATGACTGCTAAAAAAACACAAAGGACTGAATAACAAATGCTGGTTCAAAAGAGTGTTTGTGAACATCTATCGATGATGCAGCCGAGCCAATTGTGAACACAGGCGCAGACAAGCTTGTATACATACAGAATCAATGCACTTCAATAATTTAGGGTTATGGTTGTCTCATAAAAGATGAATAAAACATCAGGGCAGACAAGTCTTTGATTAGTGTGGTCACTACGACTTCAGGACAGGCACAGATCAACATTTAATGAAGATCATCCTCCTCTTTCCTCACTCTCAGCAGCAGCAGCAGCAGCAGCGGAGCTAAAGAAAGCCGGCGTATCTTGGCCAGTAAACAGTACACTTTTACATGTCTTCTACCTCCTGACACATTGACACCTCTCTCACACTCCCCTCCCCCCCCCACCTCCCCCTTCCTCCCAACTATGAATTATATATCATTTGTGCAAACGGCGAGAGTCCAATTCTCACTTGAAACGATGGGGCAAGTTGTCTAGCGAGTGCCGAGACCATGACAGGACCAACCGCCCCCCCCCCCCCCACACACACACACACACACACCCCTCTCTTTTTAAAAACATTTTTTTGGCCGTTTGCATCTTCACAATGACAAAAATGTTGAGCCCCTTATTTAAAAGATGGGAGTAAAAAATGGAACAAAGCAGGAGAAAACAAAAAGAGGAGAGAGAGAGAGAGAGCGAGAGAGAGAGAGAAGGAGGGAGTGAGGGGGGGGGGGGGTTTAATAAGATTTCTGTCAAAAAATTATCGAAACCAGGCGAAGATCAAAGACGATTGGAGAATTTCCTCCAGCGCCGACCATTACGCCGAAGAACAAGAGGCACAACAAAAGAATATGAGGCAAAAGAAAACAAATACAGAGGGAATATGGAAGAAGCCCCATGTGGCCTTATTATAAGGGCTACACTGCAGGTAACTATATTCTTTAACAGCAGTGCTTTATAAATTCTGTCATCTTGTTAAGACTGTCAGGACCACTGACCCTCCCTTCCCCTCTAACTGGGCAACTGGCATTTTGAAGCTCATTCTTTTAACCACAGCTGTCTGATTGCTTTGGTTGAGCACATAATCCAAACGGCTTGTCTCAGCTAATTGTTTGTGCTCCTTCCTCCAGCAGACACGGGGCCGAGGATGAGAGCAGGAGCTTCACTTATGATGGAGTGAGGGCGAAAGGGTTGCCAGGATTGTATAGTGCCTCATTATATCTCCCACTGTCTCTTTGTTGTGCTTCATATTCACCAGTTCTCTGACTGCGATGCGAGAGCAAGCGCTCCCACTTAGTCATCGCGCCCGAGGGCTAGCGAGAGCGGCGAGGAGAGGGAGAGAGAGAGAGAGAGAGAGAGAGAGACGGGGGTCCCACTTTCACTGTTGTCACAACTCGCCTATGTTAATGTTTATAATGAGGAATGAGCCAGATCATAGAGAAGAGAGAGGAGGAAGAAGTCACGCAGCTAAATGATCACATGCTAGCTGAACTGTGGCATTTTGAGCTCCATTTAAACATATAACAACAATCATTTGGGACTCTGAGACACCAGCGAAGAGAAGTCGAAGGCCTCCAAACCTCCTCCTCCTCCTCCTCCTCCTCCTCTGCGGCGCTTTGAAAAACTGTCTGCCATCTTGTGTTCGGAGTGTTTCTGTCTTTCTTTCTTTTTTTCTTTTTTTTCTTTTTCGCAGTATTGCCACAGTAGAAATCAACTGTTATCTTTGACTGTCCCGGCCCCGGCTTCTGAAGTACTGGAGGACGAAGCGAGACTGATTGTCAGAGGTCGAAAGGCTAGGTCAACGCCGGCTCATTCGTCAGACAAAATGCTATTTTTGTTTCCTGTGTGGTTGAGGAGTTAAGGGGAATGGGGGGGGGGGGGGGTTTGGAGAAGGAAGGAAAGGGGGGGTAGTCTGCTCTCTCATTACCAGCACTATCTCAGTAGTCCCTGCCAACCAACCACCCCCCCACCACCACCTCCCATTACAGCACTTTTCTCTCTGGGGCTGATTCAAGCCCAACTCATTGTTTTCTTCTCAATGTACAACACGTACTTTAACACCTCCTCTCTATCAGTTATCTTATATCTCTGTGTAGTCGCTGCACGAGTTCAACTTTCTTTTTACATCTCCGCCACACTGATTCTCCAACATACTGCACAATATATTGGCACGACATGGATTAGAGTTTTCATGTCATACTGACTCGCCACTGTAGGTTTACTGTGTTTAAATAAACGTATCCATACATTTAAGCGTTGTGGAAAGTGTAAGCTAGTAAATGCTCATCATAGCGTATATAGCCCTTAGGAAAAAAAAGTCCAGCCAAGGCCAACACCAAGAGAAAAGAAGAGCGTAATAGTAATCAAGTCCACACACACACACACACACACACAAAAAGACTTTGACTATCTTTCACTCTTGTCAAACTGTGTGCGCTTAACACAGCGTGCAGTGCAATGAGGATGGAGATGATCATCTCACGTCAAAAGAATTCAAGTTTTCTGAGCATCAAAAGAGAAAACACAGTTCACAAACCTTGACGAGAATCTATTGAATTCAGCGG
>JAJDFG010000576.1:95000-107500 GCA_021039105.1 Scomber colias
CCTTTTCTTTTGAGAGAAGATATGAAGGTTTCTGTTGTGATTGTAGCTAATATTGACCTTTTGTGTCAAATCATGTGATACATCGGCTGAGGGTGTCATACTAAAGATTACATAAGTTATACTCATTAATAAGTTGATCTGTATCTGCTTAGAAGTACAGTAGAGCTGGGTGATCATGGCAAAAATCTAAATCATGATTAATTGAACTTTTAACCTGGATTACGATTAATGAGCGATTATCTCCACCCTTAATGAACAGTAATGTATTTTCACAGTTTCTTTAGTTTAGTATTTTCCACTGCTGCCCTCACACATGAGGATCTTTAGGGAGAGAAAATAAAGATGTTTTAAGGTGTGACGCTGTGGTTAATGTCTAGTTTACTTGATTAGAACTATGTAAAGTTCATGGTTTGGGTTAAAATGATCACTGGAGACAAGTTTTCTAATTCCTTTAAAGATATGCAACCTTTGCTGTCATGGCAACAGTGAACACCACGATTAATTGACATGAGCAAGATTAAGATTAGAGTTTCTAAATGTCGGTTTCGATCATTTTTTTTATCTTGAAAGTTTGTAAAATAAACCTTGAGATTTTTGTCCATTAATCAAAATCTAAAGCTAAAAATCTCATCAGATGGAGTTTTTAAGTTTTAAGTAGTTTTTTTAATGCATTTCTTAGAAGTTGTAATGCTTTAAGTTTTAAGACATCCTTTAAAAATGTAAATCATTATTTTACTATGTTATTTTTTTACACTACTTAAACACATTTAAATCAATTAGGCCCTCACATACACTACAAGAATCCTCCCTGCTGATTTTGGTGTTTCACTCTCG
Source organism: Scomber colias (assembly GCA_021039105.1). NCBI lineage: Eukaryota > Metazoa > Chordata > Actinopteri > Scombriformes > Scombridae > Scomber > Scomber colias. The sequence goes on from JAJDFG010000576.1 coordinate 95,835, forward strand.
TTTCAAAGAGTACACTGACAGTATTTAATAAAGTGGAGCTCAGTGAGGGGTCCCTTTGCTTTTGTCCTTCATAGTCCAGAAGGTGTTGGACCCCCCTTCCCCCCCCCCCCCCCCTGCCCCCCTCCACCTCCACCACCACTACCACCACACACACTCTCTTAAAGAATAGAGTCTGTGTGGCTGGCAGGACAGACTGCGTTGTTCCAGCGTGTTCATGGTCCCCATCATGTGTCGTCAGACCAAAAAGCGGAGGCCACGAGTAAAAGCCTCATGCAAAATTTATGTTCATGCGGCTGTTTCAGTGGGTGGAAAAAATCAATATTACGGGCCTGATGCACAGAGATGACTGAGTGCTCTCTGACTGACAGTAAAAGCCGAGAGAGATTGAGGGGCTACATTTACTGCTCCAGAAATGGAGTGGAGTAGAGTTGCCCCTAATAGTCTAGTTCACCTTAAATTTGAATTTCATTGTGGATTATTTTGATAACAACTTGGATATTGAAGGTTTGAAGAAATTACGCCATTAGACACCAAAAAAAAAGAAAAAAAGAGAAAAGAAAAGAAGAAACGAGGAATGAGCAAGATTGTTTTCACATCATCTAAAACACATCTTGTGGTTTGTGAACAGCTGCAGTATTGAATATTACGGGGGTTATTAAGCCTTCCCTTCCTTTCCAACTTACACACACAGATATAAAATGATTGTAGAATAATCAAAAGACAATGTGGGTATGAGGAGGACATCACAGGGGCTTTTGTTCTGCGGGGCTGCTTCGCTTACATATGCTTTTGATAGCGCCGCCACACATACCCACACTGCATTTGGGGAGGAATGTGAAGAAGAAGAAGAACGAAAAAAAGAAAGTGAGAGAAAGAAATTCAGTGGGATGAAATAACCCCAAACAATGGGATTTGCTTTCCATTCTTCTGCCTCCATCTTCTGTCTTTAATTATTCCCTTTGGTTGTCTGAGGGAGCGTGTAAGCACTTTCACACAGCACAACATGCCCAGCAGCACAACACTGTCTGCCTTAGTGATGTGGAGACTTCTGAGTGACACTGAGCCTCTTGTGATTATTAATGCTGTTTAATACAACACAGAGCAGCCACTATGATTGAGGGAAAAAACAGATTTCAAAATGCATGCATTCAAAATGCAATGTGAATGGAATTATGTTCTACATGAGCACTGCACTTGAGATACACCACCACCGCCTCCCTTCTCTCCTCCCTCCTCCCTCCTTTTTTGGCTACATAAACAATGTGTACACCATGAAATGAAGGATAATGTTTTGTAGATGCAACAAATGAAAATGTGTATTTGATAACAAGCAAGCCAGTGTGCTCTATTTTGTACACAGCGTTTAATGGGAACCTCAGCTGATCCTGTTGGGGATCCTTTGTACCGGTTTAGTAGTTTCTTCCTGAATCGCATATGAGATATTTGAGAGCCCAGAACGATGTATGATGAATGAAGTAGCATGCTACTTATACGCTTATCGTGCTCACTGACTAGCAACAGGTTCAGCAAAGGGCAGCGGCAGTAAATGAAATTCCGCACCGGGACAATATATCATCAAAAGAAATGTATGCACCCCGAAACTTACAAGCCAGATGCGGACAAGGTGCCTGACGGGGGTTGGGGGTGGGTGGGAGGGGAGAGGAAGGGGTGAGGATGGGATAGTATAGGGGGAAAAAAGAGGGGGGGTAGTGGGAGGATAAGGGGGTGGAGGGTTTTTTTTTTTTTTTGCTGGATGGGTGAGGAGCAAGCAATGGGATGGGAAGAAGCAGATTTTTTTTTTTTGTTGAATCAGTTCTATTTTCATACTGGCTGATCTGTGTCTTTTAACCATTTCACTGCAGCCGGAAAATGAAAGTACCAGGGCTAATTTCACAGTGAGAGCTCACTGAACAAAACCCCCCACGGTCTGTGGAAAAGGTGCTAAGTCTACTTTGTCATTGTGAATTACGGCGGTGTAATTCAGGAAAACGTGCTTCTGCGTATGAGGGAGAAGAAGAAGAGTGGAAAATATGTTTCCAGTGGAAAAAGGCGAGAAAATGCTTTTTTCTTTTTTTTTTCTTCTCTCTTTCCATCTCTTAGCCTGAGATGTTCTTAGTGAGGTTTTCTGTATGATCCGTAAGTAACAGATACCTCTCTCTCCAAACACGCCGCCCTGTACTGATGCCACAGGATCCATCTGTGATGTGTCTGCAGTTAGTCCAGAAATAGCACCCGTGGGACCTACATACTCCTCAGATCTCCTGCGGGACCTTTTAAGCTGCACTGATACTGATAAAAGCCCCTACAAATCTGGCCCCTAGATACCTACACCATTAATTAAGGTAATTAGGCCCTGGTCAGCAATTAGTAACCACAGATAGCTTTTAGCAGCGGCTAAGACGTCTTCGCTGGTGAGGGGTTTGGTTCCATACCATCTGCTGACAAATGTCACCGTGGACTCTTTGGTTTCACAGGCTGGGGAACTGGAGAGCCGTGTTTAAAAGTGACCTCTGTGTGATCCGGACCGGCTCCCAGACTCCCACAGCCTCCTCCTCCTCCTCCTCCTCCTCTCTCTCCTCTCTGCTGCTGAAACACTTTGTTTGTTCTCCTCCGTTCTTTTTTCTCTTTTCAAAACACAGAAGAACAAGCTCTATTAAAATCCATACGTTGTTGTTCAGGGCCGTAGTGGAAGTAGGAAACGTTCACTGTGCAGGGTATCGATCAAAATTAGAACATCTGGCCGTGAGTGTAAGTAGTATTGATTAGAGCGTAATGCTACATTGATTTGCTTGTAATATTAAGTCTGTGATAGATCCACATCGGTAGCCTGCTAGTTTACATTATAATCTTAGACATAGATATATTGAAAGTGAGCAGAAAGTTCTCACACAATATCTTTACTGTGTGATGTACGATGATGTCATTAACATCCAATCAATTTGCTTTAAAGTTAATGCCTGTGATGTGTGATTTCACATAAAAACACATTCACAGAAGCAAAGAGCTGTTAAACAAATGTGACATGCATACAGAAACCGAATGTAGCTTTTATACTAATATCAAAATCCAGCAGTTTGTGTATTTCATCCTGTGGTGGAGGTGTTTGATATAAGGCGCCTGTGAGTAGAACAGACTGATAAAAACAGGCTGAATACACACATTCAACCTTAGAGGACAGATCATGCAATAACTCCCATTACTGGGGAGGAATAGGAAATAAAGGATGCAGCCTTGCTACTTTACACAATTCCACATTTGAAGCAATCGGTGATAACACCATTTTCATTCCAGTTCAGTCCCATAAAATTACCATTAACATTACAACTCATGCAGAACACAGATAAATGTAAAATGTCACCCAGTTCTGCCAGGCGGGAATTCCAGTTCCACAAGATTACCATCTCTGTCTGCTCTCTCCCACTGCACCTTGTCTAATATTTCATTTACAACATTTCATAAGTTCATTTTCCCCTCACTGACCATGTAAATCACAAATCAATTTTCATTTAAAATGCTTGACTACAGATTGTTGCTGAAAGCTTCTGAATTGCGCCTCAGCAATACGCGGGCGGACCTTTAGCAAATCTTACGGAAACAATCTGGCTGGAGAAAAAAAAAAAAAAAAAAGGGAAAAAAGGAGGAGGAAGGAAAGGAGAAAGGACAAAAAGTGAGATGTAATTTCTGCAAAACAACTCTGGGCCAAGTGGTCAAGGCATTTACTGGAGGCATTTTTACAAGAGTGGAAATATCATGAAAACAATACAGTTGGAACAGAACAGGAGCTATTATGCATTGTTATTTATATCAGATTCAATACTCTCCCCTCATTTAATGAAGGACTCAGACTTGTGATTGACTGACCTACCTGCAGGAACAATAAGCTCATTACATTATAATGAAAAGATTAACTCTATTATTATGTTGCATGCTTTAATCGATACATGCAACAACCTTAAATACTGAATATATAATCCAATATATCAGTGTGAAGGAGATTTAAATCTACTGACATCATCTCAGTTAGGGTTTTATGACAAAATAACTGCAGAACTTATAATATTTTACCATGTTAAACACAGCATATTTCATATTTAAAAACTTAATTACACCAGGGAGCAGTTAAGCTGATGTAGCTCAGGAGCTTTGGGACTAAAAGGGGAAAAAAAGCAGCTACATTAAAATTAAATAACATTGCATGTCCCTAATTATTCATGTAATTGGAAGCTAATTTGGAAAATCTGTCATGTTGAAATTCAGACTCTCTTCTCTCTTGTGCTGCACAGTGCTTTATAGCCAAATGCACTATAAATAAATACATTAGAGTGTGTGTGCATACACTGTGCAGACTGACACAGTGTTTAGTGCTCACACACTGTCTTGTAGTCTGTGTGTTTATGGCAGGAGGGTTTTGCAAAAAAGTGTTTACCAGTGAGGGCAGATGTCAGGGCTTTGCTGTGGAGGAGCAGACACAGCCACATCTGATTAACAATATTATTGTCCTCCTCCTCCTCCTCCTCCTCCTCCTCCACACAGCCATAAAGACTCAACCCATCCCTCCCTCTCTCCCTCTCTCTCTCTCTCTCTCTCTCCTTCCATTTCTTTTCTTTTCTTTCTATTTCAGGCTCTGGCAGTGTGCTGTCCTGTGGCATGGCTGAGCCAGAGTGACACTGCCACCATCCACAGAAACAAAACAAAAAAACAAAAAACCCAAAACAACACGAGTCAAGAGCTAGAAGGTAAAAAAAAAAAAAAAAACCCAAACAGCGCTACAACATCTTACGAGGCAGAAAACATGAAAATATCAGGGGATACATATATTTAAAAAAAACACATGCTACATTCAAATTATACTGTTTTTTTTTTGAGCAATTATTAAATATATGTAACTTGAATTCAGAGCAAATCATTAGCATGTCTGCAACAAGTGTAACACCGCAGGGGGGGGGGAATTTACTTACGTCTCAGCTTCAAAAAAAAAAAAAAAAAAAAGACATCAGAGTATAAATCATGAGTCTCGAGGGAGTTTTTTTTTTTTCCTGTGTGTGCATACGTGCATGTACAGTAAAGCTGCGCCTGAGCCCCAGTGTAAAATTTCCTGTGTTTGATTCTAACCCTCTCATCGCTCCCCTCTTCTGTACATTTTGATTGGTGATTTTCTTCCCTTCTTTTTCCTCGTCTGCTGCTAGACTGTCACAAAAAGGCAAGTAACCCTGCGACGTTTCCAAGCTGCTTATTGAAGATAAACAATAAACTACTGGCAGATATCAATGGCAGAGATGAGAACCTGGGTGCCATTTCTGCTGGGACTGCCTGGGCGAAACACTGCCTCTGCTTGCACTTCATCTCCAGCAGCACCTCTCACTCTCAATTATTTGGCTGCTGTCACAACAAATCAATCAAATTACCGCTCCAGGACTGTGTGCAGCTGCTCCTATTGCACCGCTAGTTGCATTAGCTTTGAAATGTATGAGGTCTACATTTTATCACTGTTATTTATTTAATGCGTCTCTCTCTCTCTCTATTTCTCTCTCTTTCTCTCTCTTTCTCTCCCTTGCGAGTCATCTTTACAACCACGGCAAAGTTTAATCATTAAAGGCTGACGTGGAATACATACTTGCTGGAGAACACTTCGAATTAAACAGCGATAAGGGAGGACGGGGATGGGTTTGGCCTCTATTGTGTTAAGATGGCAGATGTTGATGGGAGGAAATATGGACTGCTTGCACCCAATCCCTCTTAATGCACTCTTCTATTGGCTCAGCGTGCACACAAACCAAAGCTTATTTATTTCCTTATCTTGAAAATGATTTCACAAATATACACACAAGACAAAAGAATCCCACAATGAGCAACTAGTGTGACTATAACGACCCCCCCCCCCCGCCTTTAAAAAAACAGGGAGCTTGAGATTGTCTCCGTAGCTACAGTAGTAGTATAATGTAATGGGTAAAAAGGATGTTTGAGGCATTCCCACAGCAGACAGCGAGTGGCCCGACACCGGTGAGCTAACCTCTTAAAGGAGCAGCAGTCAGCTGAGGCAGAAGAGATAGAGTCTGACATGTCTAACTAGTGTGGAAACATTTGCCCCCCCCCCCCCCCCCCTCCTCCGTTTGTAGCCCCTCCACAACACCCAGGAGCCCACCCTTTGGTGGTGTAATGAGCAGAGTGATTTCCCTAATTTGTATCATACCAACACCCGCGAAACCCTGCGAACGACACCGCTGAGCGTTTTCATCAAAACGGCAGACATGCCTTTGATTGGTACTGACACCGGGTCTCATTACTGCAGGTGAGTGGGATGCCGACCTTTATCAGGAAGCTTGAGTGCTGTTTTGTGTTTCCTGTGGATGAGTACAGAGGAACAATGCTCTCACCTAACCATTAGAACTCGGCTCTCTGATGTGATGCGCTGCCTGGCTTTCTGCTGAGAGCAAATAGGATGGGATATACTTATTAATATGAAAGAGCTCCAGTAAACTAGCTTCTTGCATTACCTTTGAGTGAGTCGCGGAGAAGAGGAGTAGACAGATGAGACTTTGTTCTGCTTCCTCTCATTGAGCATTACATGTACACTGCTTTGATACAACTAGTTTTACAAGTATGGTAATCATGCTTTGCTTGTTATAAAATCATGTGAAATGAAAACCTATTAAAAATGCAGCAGAAAGTTAACATCATACCTAACAAAATAAAATAAAAAGTGGATTTTTTTGTCTGCAGCAGTCGTGCATACTTATATTTAAAAAAAGAGAAAATCATGTTTTTTTCATTATTTATATGATTTTTCTTCTCATACGAGCCGTCATATTTACAGACCTCTAGCATGACCCAACCTAGTTTTTGCCTCTGTGAAGTCAGCTAGAATTGTGTGCACTCTGTCACAAAAGATAACTTTCTCCCTTGTTTAGTTTCATTGGGAATTTGTTTTTACTGCATGTTTGCAGGCATAAATCATTCTGACAAATAACCAGTTACACTGGTGCCTGTGTTTACTGAGTCTGCCACAAGATGCTGCTCAGTTTTATTTAAGCAACCGCTCCAACTTTATAGCACAACCCCATTACAGTGATAGTTATTCATCACAGTCTGTGAGAGCCGCCCTCCTAAAGCTCACAGCGGTCCAGCCGGCTCGCTCCTGTCTACGCTCATTCTTAGAGAGCTGCTATGATTAGTATGATCAACAAACAGGATCAAAGATGCTGATGTTGACAGTGTTTGTTCTAATTATGTCTTCTCATGTATTTTCAGTCATTGAAGCTGAATAAGAAAACATATGAAATGCACATGTTGACATGCACAATCTTCAGTGAGATGCCTCGTGCTGATCTAATATAACTCAATAAATACTGTATTCTTACAAAGGGTAAAAGCCTGAAGATTAAAATACCACAAACATCGTAGCTCTCATGTTAAGTATACTATTCCTTCAACCTCAAACACCCATTCCCCAAGACAAACAGCCTTATTAGTTGGTCATTAGCCGCCTCATTACATTTAAATACAGCCATTGGCTGGGCTCCTCCTGGAGTCTCATTACTGTGCCTCACAGTTGTCTTGTGTCTGATCTGACGCTAATTAGCTAGCAGCATGAGGGCTGTAAAGCACACTTGCTCCTGAGGTCGTGAAATGATCTGACTGCTCCCTGGCGACAGCACGGTGCTGTATTATATGTGTGATTAATCAGGCCTGGAGACCCGGAGGGGCTGGGAGGGGAAGCGGGGGGGGACACAGGGGCAGAGGCCAGAGTTGCAGTTGTCTGACAGAGGTGCTGTGCCAGCAGGCCTCATTCAGCGGAGCTGTGATGAACTCAGACAGGGGAGAGTGGAGAAGCGCCACGTGGCCAGAGGGCCCTGGACACAGTCAAGACATTTAGCTTCACTCGTGACTTGTGTCACTTTCTCTCCACGGAGGTCCCTTCAATGCATCCCCTTCAGATAAGAGGACGTGCGAACAGGCAGTCTGTCAGTCCACACGCTTAAAAAAAGATCTGCCACAGAGGCATTTCTACACAACAGTTTTTTTCCCTCTGTATCTCATGGATGGGGAATTTTATCAGGACATTGAATTCCAGACTGTCTGTTGGCTTGTTTGGCAGTGGACAATAAGGATGACTGAGAGGTGTTTGTTTTGGCATTCTGACACCCTGACAATGTGTTTGTCGATCAGTTCATCAGATCACTGAAGCCTCTGGGTTGTCCCTCACGCACCGCGAGGAAGATCTGTTGAAGTGTGAGTCAGACGGGCCTGCTGGGCCCATTATCGTCCACTACTGACGGATACACTGAAGGACTTCACTGGATAGATGCAGGTTTATTAAAAGCTCTGCCCACAGCGATGGCTGCTGTTATTTATGCATGTTTGTGTCCATTAGGCTTCTACCTCCACATTTCCTCACTCAGGGCATCTGTCCATCCATTTCCCCACATGAAGGGAGGCTTCCCTGCACTTTGTGCTGCACTGGCATTATTGTAATCTCCACCCTAAAAACACACTGCTTTACATGTAGCCTGGCATCTTTTTACATTAGTGCTGCTCTCTCATCTAAGATTCATGACTGACGGTTTCCCCATCCATCCCTCAACCTAATGGTATAAAAGAGACAATGTTTTAAACATTAAAATGAAAACCATTTACAACTATGATCAAAAGAGAACACTTGGGCATTAAAGTTTTAAAGGCAGAGATAAGTACAGCCATGTGGATAGACAGATGAGGTGGAAAATAGATAAAAAAGTGAAGTACAGTGCACTCTTATGCACAGGAAAGAGGCATAAAGTGCTTTTGCGCTGCACTGCAAAACGTTGACCTGTAATTAATATGGTTGTTCCTCTGGGCAAGTTGAGGATAGCGGCTTTTTAGGATACAAATCCCTGAAGGATTCTTACCTGCTCAGGAGCTTTGTAAAGCATTTCTACCGGAGAAAAAACAAAAAACTCTTCCATGTAATACAATAAACGTATAGCAAACTCTTGCCGAGAGCAATATTTGGTGTATTCGTAACTAATAGCAGCAGAAGTAGTGTTTGTTTTGTAATGATTGTGATGTTTTTTAGAACATCCATCAGCTTCCGAGTGCCTCCGCTTCTCCACTTTCTACTCTCATGCACTTTTTTTTTTTGTAACACTGCACCGGTGCATCATGTTACCCGTTATGTTTTTTGTTGTAGTATTTTTCTACATTGACCCTCTTTCTCTTTCTTACCTTGCAGGTTCTGGAGGGGGAGCGTCATGATGCCCCCTGCAGTAGCAGCAGCCACCAGGCTCTGGAGGTTGGCCGTGGGCAGGGAGAGGACCAGGCCCTGCTGCCCACCCAGATGTCCGCCTGCGTTAAAGGGGATGAGGATGGGCTGGTTCATACCCGGCGCCGCCCCTGACATCACGCCACCTACAGCGTTGGCCAGCTGCTGGGCCACCAGGAGAGACTGTGGGAGACACACGTGCACAGACAAAAACACAGATACAAACACACACACATGCACAGTTATTACAATATTCAGTATAATCACACATGCCGACTTTTAATTTAATCAAAAATGAGGTCATCTTTCTACACTGGCCACTTTATTTGTATTTAGAGTCCAAAATGTGTTTCTTTTATATTCTAATGTTTGAGAAGTAATGGATTATAGTTACATCTTTATATATTTACAATACAGGATCATTAACACTAAATACACACTTACTGTATATATTAAACTTGTGTATAGAGCTGGGTGATATGTTTGATTTTATACTGTAATTAAATATCAACATATGTGCATCATAATTTGACATATGCATGAAAAATCATAAATTGTGTCCCATTTTTAAGCATCAAATTAAACCAAACTCTTTGCATGTGTAAAATAAAGACATCAATAACTAGTTTTCTTATTTTTTTAACAACAGAAAGTCTTGTATGTGCTGTAGAATATGTGCTTTACTGTAAAATCCAGCGTAAGGGAATCACATTAAACCGATTAATACTCTATTTCTCACTGAATTGAGACACACACACACACACACATACACACACACACACACACACACATAAAGCACGTGTCACCGAAGTGCCTGTGTCATTAATCAATGTGTTCTGATGAAGTTGTTTTGCAGCTGAATTCAGTGCTGTGTCACAGACGTTCAGTCAAAACACACACTGACAGAGATCAAATCCAAATCTTTACAAAAAAAAAAACCAGAGCAAAGATTTGTTCTTTCACAGAGATGCAGAGTGATTTATGTTTCATCGCACTGAGCAAATCCCTGGTACCACAGAAATGTGTCTGAAACTGAAACACACAGTGCTTTTCGGAGGGGAAGGAAAGGGGGGTGGGGTGGGGGGGAGTAAAGGAGGGGAGGGTAGGGGTGAAAAAAAAAAAAAAGTGGCAATACTTTACTCTTTTGATGAGGGATATAACACATCACTCTCGTCTCGTTCATGTATCCATTCATTCATATTAGTTAAAGTGGAATCGGTGCAGTCATACCCATAGAGGGAAAAAGATATGTTATCAAAAGTATCGCTCCGAGATATTTTGCACAGTAGAGGAATCTCTTCAAATGTATTTTCCGAGGAAGTGGGTTCGGAAATACACCGACACATTTTGTCATTGAGAGCTTTGAGAGAGTGTGTGTGTGTGTGGGGGGGGGGAGAGGGAGGGAAGGGGTGGGGGGGGGACTGTTTGTAACCGTGGCTGAAATCTCCATGAATACACAGCGAACGACATCTTAAATTTCATTCACTCTGATAAAAACCTTTTTGGAAATTATGTCAGCGTTTGAGCATGTCAAACTGGATTTACGCTGGGGAGGAAGTAGAGGGGGGGGTGGGGGACGGGAGATGCTGCAAAAATCCGACGAAATTATCCTTTAAAAACATAAAAAATTGAATTGTTTGAAATAAAAATCAAGGAGGGAGAAAAAAAAAAGGGTACGCTGTCAGTTCTGGTTGTGTCCGCAGTAAAGCAGCCTTTAGACATCGCTAAGGTAAGCCTGGCTGCGCTGTGTTGACTCCTCCACTGTGACTTAAGTTCACAAGCCTTTAACTCCAATTGTCAGCTATCTGCTTCTGTTTTGCATGGTGTGTCTGCAGCTTGCACAGGATGCAGAGCGGGCTGACTGGTGCGAAGAGCCCACCATACTCCAAAGCCCCGGTGCTCCTAGGTGACAGGCGTGTCACTGTGATAACCCTGCGCCGTGCAGAACGCCTGCGCCCGCTCCGACATACATGCGATCACAGTTTAAAAAAGAAGCACGAGGTCACATGGGTTTAAAGCCAACGACGAAGAAGACGACGACGGAGGAGGCACACAGGGGAGAGAGAGAAATATCTGCACACCCCCTGAAAGACAAACGAATACCTTGTTTGTGTTTCTAAGCTGTTAAAAAAGAAAAAAGTGGAGGAGAGGTGATTGCTGCTGGCAGGAGTAATCACACACATGCACTGTATAGGATTCCTTCTTGCTCAACATTTGCTTTGATACGCGACACCAACGCATAACAAATGACAATATCTGACGCTTCTGAGAGCATTCAGAATGACACTTGCCATTAACTTTAAAAAAAAAGAAGAAAAAAAGATGAATTAATAATTCGGGAGCTCAAAGAATCCTCAAAGGACAATAACAAAAGGCGACCCGTTTGTTAGGCTGCTGGTGACATGTTTAATCTTGCATTTTAAAACTC
>JAJDFG010000576.1:110000-120821 GCA_021039105.1 Scomber colias
GGATAACTTTGAAAATTTCTGACAAGTAATTCCACTTTTTCTGCTGCTTCAGAAGTTTTTTCCCACTCTAACCAGATTATAATTCTCTGGAAAAAACAATGAATACATATCGTGGTCATATTTAAACAATTCATATATTCAACATTGGTCAAAATGTTGTCAAAAAGAAGTTTCTGTGCAAAATAATGACCAAAAACTGACATAATCTTGTTGATATTGCACTGATTCTTCTTCAGACATGTCAGGCTGTTCATCTGTTTTGTGAATAGATGGTTTATTATAGTAAAGATATAATATATAAGCCCACTAGAGATCAAATTGGGCTGCATGGGGCCCCTGAACTGAAGATGAGTTTGACCCCTGCTTTATCTGGTGACCCATCCAAAATAGCCTCCCTATGCCTCTCTGTGAGGTTGTAGAACCATGTGGATCTTTATTAATAGACTTTTTGGAAAATGTTGCACCTTAGACTGGCGAGGAAGCATGTAGGGTAACTTCACTGACTTCGATTTGCAACATAAAAAAGTCATGTAGTGTAATATCCCTCCAATAACTCTCTAGTATTTCAATGAGTGCTCTACGAAGGGTTAAGATAATCCAGATGTTTGAAGTTTTGTGGGTTGAAGGGGTGAAGATCCTTTTTATCTCGCTCACCTGTGGACCCATTGGGTATCCGGGATGAGTCTGTCCCAGCTGACTCTGCTCAGAAGGACTGCTGCTGACGTCAGACTGGACCGAACCGTCACGAGCTCCTGAGAGAGCAGAGAGAAAAACACAGAGAGAGAGAGAAAGAGAGAGAGAAAGAGAGAGTAAAAAGATGAGAACACAGACTATCCACGTAGATAAACACACAACACAAACCACACAGTGATATTACAACACAGGCGGCCGTACGGAGCGGAGGAGGGCAGTAGGGAAAGCAGGGAATTTGTATTTAAGTGCTTTATCAATAACCGCTGTAGTGCTGAATAAATTACCAACCAGCCGAGAGAGAGAGAGAGAGAGAGAGAGAGAGAGAGAGGCTCATTGATGGGGAGGGGATGATGTATACTGGCGGGTCCCCGATGGCCTAGATTACCGCTGAGAGATGGAGCTCCACCACAAACGCCGGGGCCATATTATTCAGCCATTTACATCACTGAGTATCACTCATCTAAAAAAACCCCGCTCCCCTCCCCTCTCGTTCCTGAGCCTGCAGCTACGAGACACAATTAGACCTGTTTGCTATGAGGGCAGAGTGGAGCAGAGCAGACAGGGACATGATAATAAGCTTGCTGATGGCTGCGGGGGGAGAATAAAAAAAAAAAAAAAAAAAAAAAAAAAAAAGGACACCGACGATTGGATATCATATCAATCGCTATCTCGCTGGATCTCGGAGCAGTGCATGGAGAGAGTAAAGAGAGAGTGGTGAGGACTGCTGTAAAAGGTCTGAAAGGCTGCTCTGACCGTCACCCTTTGACCTCCGATGATATTGAGGTCGAGTGACGCCCCGATGTTGACACGGAGGCTTGTGGAGTGCAAATCTCACAGGGAGAACTGTCAGAAAAATTAAATGTTTCATACATGCCTTTCACCAAAAATGACTGTCATGGAGAGAATAAAAATAGAGAATACAGTGTGTGACCCCATCTGAGTGAAAATCTCTTCATTTCATTATTTTGTGAGTATCTGTTTATGAGAGCAGAAAAACGACAAGTTAAAGGAGTTTTCACAATAAGAGCATGACCAAAAACTTAGTAGTATTGTGAGAGAGAGACTTATTAGATACCTGGAGAAATAAAAAGAGGGTGAGCTTTGCAATTAAATCCCTTTTTATAAGTTGTAAACAAGGCAAAGTTGCATTGATTTCCATGTAGAGACTTCAAAATAAAAGGGGGAGTTGACAGGAGGTTGTAGTGTGGAGTTGGTGAAGGTGAGGAGTGTATTAAAAACCAACTTGTTAATGGAGAGAATAAAAATAGATAATACAGTGTGTGACCCCATCTGAGTGAAAATCTCTTCATTTCATTATTTGTGAGCAGAAAAACTACAAGTTAAAGGAGTTTTCACAATAAGAGCACAACTAAAAACTTAGTAGTATTGCGAGAGAGAGACATATTAGATACCTGGAGAAATAAAAAGAGAGAATGTGATTTTTTATAATTAAATCCCTTGTTGTAAGTTGTAAACGAGGCAAATTGATTTCCATGTAGAGACTTCAAAATAAAAGAGGGAGTTGACAGGAGGTTGTACTGTGGATGTGATGTGTGATGTTTAGCTTTTTGAATAAGTTGGTGAAGGTGAGGAGTGTATTAAAAACTACTTTTTAATGGAGAGAATAAAAATAGAGAATACAGTGAGTGAAAATCTCTTCATTTCATTATTTGTGTGCAGAAAAACTACAAGTTAAAGGAGTTTTCACAATAAGAGCACAACCAAAAACTTAGTAGTATAGTGACAGAAATATATTAGATTAAAAAAAATGTGAATTTTTATAATTAAATCCCTTGTTGTAAGTTGTTAAACAAGGCAAAAACACACAAAGTTGCATTGATTTCCATGTAGAGACTTCAAAATAAAAGGGGGGAGTTGACAGGAGGTTGTAGTGTGGATGTGATGTGTGATGTTTAGAAGATGATTGGCTTTTTGAATAAGTTGGTGAAGGTGAGGAGTGTATTAAAAACTACTTGTTAATGGAGAGAATAAAAATAGAGAATACAGTGTGTGACCCCATCTGAGTGAAAACCAAAAGTTAAAGGAGTTTTCACAATAAAAGCACGACCAAAAACTTAGTAGTATTGTGAGAGAGAGAGACATATTAGATACCTGGAGAAATAAAAAAGAGAGAATGTGATTTTTTATATAATTAAATCCCTTGTTGTAAGTTGTTAAACATTGATTTCCATGTAGAGACTTCAAAATAAAAGTGGGGGGAGTTGACAGCTTGTGATGTTTAGAAGATGATTGGCTTTTTGAATAAGTTGGTGAAGGTGAGGAGTGTATTAAAAGCAACTTGTTAATGGAGAGAATAAAAATAGAGAATACAGTGTGTGACCCCATCTGAGTGAAAATCTCTTCATTTCATTATTTGTGAGCAGAAAAACTACAAGTTAAAGGAGTTTTCACAATAAGAGCATGGCCAAAAACTTAGTAGTATTGTGAGAGAGAGACATATTAGATACCTGGAGAAATAATAAAGAGAGTGAGCTTTGCAACAAAAATGTGATTTTTTCATAATTAAATCTCTTGTTGTAAGTTGTGAACGAGGCAAATTGATTTCCATGTAGAGACTTCAAAATAAAAGGGGGGAGTTGACAGGCGGTTGTAGTGTGGATGTGATGTGTGATGTTTAGAAGATGATTGGCTTTTTGAATAAGTTGGTGAAGGTGAGGAGTGTATTAAAAACCAACTTGTTAATGGAGAGAATAAAAATAGAGAATACGGTGTGTGACCCCATCTGAGTGAAAACCAAAAGTTAAAGGAGTTTTCACAATAAGAGCACAACCAAAAACTTAGTAGTATTGTGTGAGAGACATATTAGATACCTGGAGAAATAAAAGTGGAGTGAGTTTTGCAATTAAATCCCTTGTTGTAAGTTGTAAACAAGGCAAAAACACACAAAGTTGCATTGATTTCCATGTAGAGACTTCAAAATAAAAGAGGGGGTTGACAGGAGGATGTAGTGTGGAGTTTGTGAAGGTGAGGAATGTATTAAAAACAACTTGTTAATGGAGAGAATAAAAATAGAGAATACAGTGTGTGACCCCATCTGAGTGAAAATCTCTTCATTTCATTATTTGTGAGCAGAAAAACTACAAGTTAAAGGAGTTT
Organism: Scomber colias; assembly: GCA_021039105.1. NCBI lineage: Eukaryota > Metazoa > Chordata > Actinopteri > Scombriformes > Scombridae > Scomber > Scomber colias. Next base: position 113,811 of record JAJDFG010000576.1, read on the forward strand.
TCACAATAAGAGCACGACCAAAAACTTAGTAGTATAGTGACAGAAATATATTAGATTAAAAAAAATGTGAATTTTTATAATTAAATCCCTTGTTGTAAGTTGTTAAACAAGGCAAAAACACACAAAGTTGCATTGATTTCCATGTAGAGACTTCAAAATAAAAGGGGGAGTTGACAGGAGGATGTAGTGTGGAAGTGATGTGTGATGTTTAGAAGATGATTGGCTTTTTGAATAAGTTGGTGAAGGTGAGGAGTGTATTAAAAGCAACTTGTTAATGGAGAGAATAAAAATAGAGAATACGGTGTGTGACCCCATCTGAGTGAAAACCAAAAGTTAAAGGAGTTTTCACAATAAAAGCACGACCAAAAACTTAGTAGTATTGTGAGAGAGAGAGACATATTAGATACCTGGAGAAATAAAAAGAGAGAATGTGAATTTTTTTATAATTAAATCCCTTGTTGTAAGTTGTTAAACATTGATTTCCATGTAGAGACTTCAAAATAAAAGGGGGGGGGGGGGGGGGGTTGACAGCTTGTGATGTTTAGAAGATGATTGGCTTTTTGAATAAGTTGGTGAAGGTGAGGAGTGTATTAAAAACCAACTTGTTATAAACTATGTGATATTACCAAGAATGGACCCCTTTCCTGCTCTCTTACTGACAGCTTGTCAATACAAACGTGTTCTCTGCTGATTCATCTCACGTCTCGTTCGGGGGGGGGGGGGGGGGGGGGGGGCGCTCCAATGACAACTTCAGACCCTTTTTCATTGACGTAAACTGACGTGCTTTTTACGAGATTAGCCTTAACTCGTTTGTGAATGTAGCCAACATATCTTTTTAGTTTTTATTTATTTTAGAGACATTTATCCTGTTATTAATTTTATTGTTTTTCCTTCCTTTCTCAGACTTTCTGTTTTCATATGTCAGCTCAGTCATTGCTGATTATACAGAAATCACTTCTACAGACTGGAGAGTGCAGCTGACTCATATATGACTTAGTGACACAGCTGAGGTCTGATTCATTGCTTAACCCTCCTGTCGTCCTCCTGGGTCAAATTGACCCCATCTCTTTTGACTGTTCCTTCCTTCCTTCCTTACTCCTTTCTTTCTTTCCTTCCTTCCTTCCTTGCTCCCCTCTTTCTTTGCTCCCTCCTCCTTCCTCCTTTCCTTCCTTCCCTCCCTCCCTCCCTCCTTACTCCTTTCTTTCTTTCCTTCCTTCCTTGCTGCCCTCTTCTTTGCTCCCCCCTCCTTCCATCCTTCCTTCCTTCCCTCCCTCCTTACTCCTTTCTTTCCTTCCTTACTTCCTCCTTCCCTCCTTACTCCTTTCCTAATTCCTTCCTTCCTTACTCCTTTCCTTCCTTCCTCCTTTCCTTCTCTCCTAAATTCCTTCCTCCTTTCCTAAATTCCTTCCTCCTTTCCTTCCTTCCTTCCTTCCCTCCCTCCTTTCTTTCCTTCCTTCCTTCCTTCCCTCCCTCCTTACTCCTTTCTTTCCTTCCCTCCTTACTCCTTTCCTTTCCTTCCTTCCTCCTTCCTATCTCCTCTCCTTCCCTCCTTCCTCCTTTCCTTCTCTCCTAAATTCCTTCCTCCTTTCCTTCCTTCCTTCCTTCCCTCCCTCCTTTCTTTCCTTCCTCCTTTCCTTCCTTCCTTCCTTCCCTCCTTACTCCTTTCTTTCTTTCTTTCCTTCCTTCCTTCCTTCCCTCCCTCCTTACTCCTTTCTTTCCTTCCTTCCTCTTCCTCCTTCCCTCCTTACTCCTTTCCTTCCTTCCTTCCTTCCTCCTTTCCTTCTCTCCTAAATTCCTTCCCTCCCTCCTTTCTTTCCTTCCTTCCTTCCTCCCTCCTATCTCCTTTCCTTCCCTCCTTCCTCCTTCCCTCCTCCCTTCCTTCTCTCCTTACTTCCTTCCTCTTTTCCTCCTATCTCCTTTCCTTCCCTCCTTCCCTCCTCCCTTCCTTCTCTCCTTACTTCCTTCCTCTTTTCCTCCTTCCTTCTGTCCTTCCTTGACCTGAGGACAACAGGAGGGTTAATCTTTGCACAGCAGTGTAAAACACACATCTGAACCTTGCATGTGTTTCTTAATCATGAGTTTTAAATATACTGCAGAGTGATAAGGAGACGTCATATGTGCTACAAGAAAGAAAAAAGGTAATGATTAAACTTCAACTTCTAGATTATGATGTGTTAACTCTGCTAATGAAAGTGCAGATGAATGCCTAAAAGTCCTATTATGCATAGTTATCGAGTCAAATTACAGGCTGACTATAATAAAACTGACTTATTCATTTAACAAAAATGCGATCATTAAAAAAAAAAAAAGAGAAAGAGAAAAAAGGTTATGTGCGATCTGTGATTGAATAAGTATGACTCCCTCTCTCAGCTCTCTCTCTAGTATAAAGTAGATTTGGTATTGAGAGTCAAGCTAACCGTGTGGAGATGTGTTTGAAGGCCAGGCGACCTTGTTAACCCAACACAACGATGGCAATGAATTAAGAAACATATAATAACATCTCCTCCGTAAGATCCAATTTCTTAAACGGAAAATATCGCGGCTTCTTTTGAAGAATGAAGAATAAAGCTCTGATGTATTGTGTCTTTTTTTATTGGCGCATGAATAGAGTTTTTCTTTTTTAGTTGAACATACAGTACAGTACAGGGCATGCAGTGGTTTCCAGCTCCTTTAAAAAAAAAAAAAAAAAAAAAAAAAAAGCTTCATACAAAAAAAAACTATTGAGTAGCCTTGCCAGCGAGATCTCATTGCCTGTCAAGTATATTTATGCATTACGTTTTAAACTCAGCTCCGCCAACTAAAATCATTTCATCTTTACATAAAATCCAAATAATTGGTGAATGGCATGACCTAACAAATGAACCTCAACCATTTGATGGTTGATGTGAAAGCCCAAGGGGGGAGAAAGCCTGCTTTTTTCTTGCTGGTTTTTCTACCTCTGGCTGACTGGGCCTACTTCTCCACCATGAAGGGTCCACATCCTCTCTCGCTTATCAACATCACAAATGCACTGGATGTTATGACAAGCCGAGTCTCTTTTTTTTCGCCAATTATTTCACCCATTATGGATCAAGTTGTGTGTGTGTGTGTGTACAGCCTGGCCCCCCCCCCCCAACCGCCCCCGCCCCCCCCGCCTTGTGCATACAGTATCTAGGAATTAAGATCAACCTGAACACACAACAACAAACACTTTAAGAGTCCGTATAAAGAAGTACAGCAGCATCATAAACTGCTGTATGATTTTAAATTCATTTGGTGGTGGTGGTGGGGATAGTGGGTGGGGTGGGGGTGAGGGGTGGGGGGGACTGGAGAGTAGATAATATGAGGCTGTGAATTCTTTCGCTTGGATTTCATTAGAAGTATTGTCTCCAAGCAGTTAATTCTCACTTTTAGTCATTATTAAATTAATTTCTTTCCTTGCAGACTTGAAACAGCCTGATTTTCATTTACAAGCAACTCACCCCCCCCCCCCTTTCCTCCCCCTCCCTCCCTCCCCCTCTCCTCCATCCTCTCCAAAAGGGAAATTTAGCCACACTTGGATAGCAATAATAAAACCCAGCAGTGCTACTGAGCAACTTTTATGTCAGCGAATTATCTAATTATCATCAGAACGCACTAAAGACAAAAGCCAATTATCTAAATTAAGACGCTCGACTTCTAATGAAGGAGCGAGCGACTCTATAACATCATCAATAAGCTTCAGACAGCGTGAGCCTCATGATTGCAGCAGTTAAGATATTGGTTGTGAATAATACATTTTATCTGATAAACAGTGCGGGAGACTCAACTGAATAACGATTGCTTGATGCCTTTCATTGCATCATTTCACAATAACTTAGAAAGCTTCATCCCCCTTTTGCAAATATCCGTAACGTTAACACGTTTATGGCCGGGTGAGAGATCGATAATAAATAAATACACATGCACATCATTCCCCCGAAGGATTTGTGTAATTTCTTTAACTAAATTAAATAGCTGACAGGAGCGATACCCAGGGAGTCAATCTTCAATTCTTTTTATTACCACAATCTTTGTACATGTTTTTGTGTTTCTTTTCTTTTATAAAAAAATCTACTTATCCAATGTGAATGATTCTTAAATGGATTTCCAGATGGAGATTAATACAGGGGGGGGGGGGGGGGGGTGGAGGAGAGGAAAATATACCTCGATCAAAACCTTTACTAAAAAGAAAAAAAAGTCCTTTGATGCCGTGATTATACGCGGGTCACACAATGGATAAAATTGAATGAATGGATGTATTGAAGTGAGGAGAGATGAAAAGAAGAGGCCAAAAAAAAAAAAAAGAAAAAGAAAAAGAGAGAATGATGGAGCGACGCACATTCAACATAGTTTCACGTTTATCTGGGACGTTTGGAGCCACGTCTCTGATATTTCGAATCTGCGGAGCACTTCTTTAATCGCTGTTGTAACAGAACAAGTGGCCTTAAATCACATCTTCATTCAGGATGACAAAAAGCCCCCCCCCCACTCTTTATCCTCCACAGATCTACATCAAGGCATGGAGCATCGTGGCCTTGACTGAAAGTAAGAAGATGGGTTTAATTACATGAAACAATCCACCTATTTATCCAATACTACTACTGACAGTTACCACATGGTTGAAGAATAAGAGAAAAAAATAGGTTTTATTATATGGAAGTGAAATAGTTAGATTTATTATTACAGAACGGAGGGGCGAAAAATTTGATGTGGCTTATGTCATGAAAAGATTGCCAATATCCACCGCTATATAAATTCTCTCTCTCATTGATCAGCAAAGTGGCCACTGGAGAGTGACTTTCAATGCCACGCAAGGCCTCTATGTGCTGTGTGTGTTTGTGTTGGTTGAGAGGGGGGGGCTGGGGGTAGAGGGGGTTGGGGGGGGGTAAAGAGCTATATTTATATGACTTGATTCGGCCTGTCTTAATGCAGGGTGCCCCAAGGACTACACCACAAAACAATTAGCCTGGATTTCATAAAGCAATCAGCATGCCACCATGTCTAATGCAACCGCTTCATACATTGACAGTCTGAATAAAATGGGTGTTATTGAAAGCTTTGTGTTCATGTTAGCTTTCGCCTCGGTGCATTTATGAATCAATTTTTGCCCATAAAAGAAGCTGTAACACTTAAGCTATTTTAGTGGAAATGCATTATGTAAGTTGTCAAATGTAGGAGAGAGGCCCCGGTAACGATTCAGGCTATTCAGAATGAACAAGCCAAGCCCCATTTTTATAATGGTCCTTTTGAAAAATGTCTGGCTGAGTGCATGTGTTTGCTATTAAGATGTTGTCAATCATTTTACCGCTGAAATCTAATCCATGTGAAATGATTTCGCAATGTGAAGTCAAAAAAAAGAAGAAAAAAAAGAAAAAGAAGACGAAGAAGAAGAAGAAGAAGAAGGACTGAAGATTATAAAGTTAATCACATTCTTATCTGTTATAATGAATGGAGTGAATCGGAGGAGTGATAATTACAGTGCTAAAAAAAATAAAAAAACAAAAAAAAAAAGCACGCCCATCGACAATATATGGCTGTCATCGTCAAATGTGAGCCGCCGAAGCGTTAAGGATGGGTCCAGAAGAAAAAAAAAACACACAACAATGCGAGGTTTAATTCCATCAATACGCAGCCAATTGTCCCAAATTGTTTGACCATTGATTTTGTTAATACCACTTGGAAAGCTGATGTAGCATTGGAGAGAGAAAGAGGGGGAGAGAGGGGGAGAGAGGGGGAGAGAGGGGGAGAGAGGGGGAGAGGGGGGTGGCATTTTTTCTATCAAAAGTAGCATGGAAGTAGAATAAAGTTCAAAGCCTGTACAGTTACACACACACACACACACACACTGCTGTCGCCTATATGTTAAGAGCACCACCTGTAATATGTGCAGCTTGTGGAGCTTTACAGCGATTTACTTAACTCCTTGTAGAATGCAAAGGATCCTAAAACCCACCTCTGATTTAGCTCAGTGTTTCATTACCGGCACCAAAGCTCTTAACAATAACACGGAGTATAATCTGCTGCCAATAACTCCAGGTGCTCTTAGTCAGATGGCTCCCTCTGGACCTGCAGGGGAGTAATACTCTGTTTAGAGGCTGGGGATGGGGATGGGGATGGGGATGGGGATGGAGAAGCTGCTGCTGGGAGGATAGGTCAATAGCGTTTTTTTTCTGAGGGTGGCGGGGAGGTGGGGGGGTAGAAGAAAATCACCAGAGACTGACTTTTGAGTGGCTAGCCTGTAACACTATTAGCTACATTATGGCTAGGAGAGCTGTCATTTCCTTAATTAAGAGCCCACCTGCAAGGGGCAGGGGCAAGAGGAGAGAGAGAGAGAGAGAGAGAGAGAGAGAGAGAGAGAGACGAGAGAGAGAGAAGAAGAGAGAGAGAGAGAGAGGAGAGAGAGAGAGAGAGAGAGAGAGAGAGATGCGGGGTGTAGTGGGCTCGCGGGGCAGCTGAATCCTATTTAGAGCAAATATCATTTAAGTAATTCGGGAGGAGGAGCAAATTGTGAAGCAGGCATCTCCTAAAAGGCTTACAGCAGCTCTCTCTAACGCTCTAGTCTTCATCTCCGGCTTCACCGCTCGGCCGTAAAAGGATGAAGAATAATTTTTGGGATTGTCATTTGCCTCTTTCAACCCCTGAGCTAATCAGGTTGATATTGCTTTTGGGAATGAGTAGAGGGGGGAGAGAAAGGGCGCTCCATAACAGATGTGCTCATGTGCAAAGTGTCCCATGTCCCCCCCCCCTCACCCCCCACCCCCTCTTCTCCATCTTCCTCTCTCTCTCTCTCTCTCTCTCTCCATCACACCATCCTCTCCTTCTTGACCTTTTGAAACGGGCATCGCCTCTTCTCACCAATTTACCTCCCTCTGGTCCCTCTTGTGCGTGTTTCTGGCTCTACAGCAGCATCAAGGGAGAGAGGGAGAGAGAGAGGGGGGGAGAGAGGGGCAAGAGAGAGAGAGAGAGAGAGAGAGAGAGAGAGAGAGAGAGAGAGAGGGGTTGCTGCGGAGG
>JAJDFG010000577.1:5000-7500 GCA_021039105.1 Scomber colias
TAGTACCTCGGTGCGTACGATGTGGCAGCCGTAGTGACGCAGCGTGACGTTGGGAGACTTGGAGTACAGCGAGCCCGTGTCCGTAGACGTCACCGAGATGATGCCCAGGTTTCTGACGTTCCTGAACGCAGCGTCCAGGTAGTTCACCGCTGTGCCGAACGGATCCAAGTGACTGAAAGAGACAAAGTGTGTCATGTTTGTACTTTTCAGTGAGACTCTGCAGTTTTAACCCTATGTAAGTCTTTTTTTCCTTCTTTCCTTCCTTCCTTCCATCCTTCCCTCCTTCCTTTCATCGTATCATCTGTCTGTCCTTCCTTCCTTCCTTCTTTCCTTCCTTCCTTGCATCCTTCCCTCCTTCCTTTCATCGTATCATGTCCTTCCTTCCTTCCTTCTTTCCATCTTTCTTTCTTTCTTTCTTTCCTTCCTTCCTTCATATCATCTGTCCTTCCTTCTTTCTTTCTTTCCTTCCTTCCTTCCTTCCTTCCTTCCTTCCTTCATATCATCTGTCCTTCTTTCTTTCTTTCTTTCCTTCCTCCTTTCATATCATGTCCTTCCTTCCTTCTTTCCTTCCTTCATATCATCTGTCCTTCTTTCTTTCTTTCCTTCCTTCCTCCCTTCATAGCATCTGTCCTTCCTTCCTTTCATCATATCATCTGTCCTTCCTTCTTTCTTTCCTTACTTCCTTCCTTCCTTCCTTCCTTCCTTTCATCGTATCATCTGTCTGTCCTTCCTTCCTTCTTTCCTTACTTCCTTCCTTCCTTCTTTCCATCTTTCTTTCGTATCATGTCCTTCCTTCCTTCCTTCTTTCCATCTTTCTTTCCTTCTTTCTTTCCTTCCTTCCTCCCTTCATATCATCTGTCCTTCCTTCTTTCTTTCTTTCCTTCCTTCCTTCATATCATCTGTCCTTCCTTCTTTCTTTCTTTCCTTCCTTCCTTCCTTCCTTCATATCATCTGTCCTTCTTTCTTTCTTTCTTTCCTTCCTCCCTTCATATCATGTCCTTCCTTCCTTCTTTCCTTCCTTCATATCATCTGTCCTTCTTTCTTTCTTTCCTTCCTTCCTCCCTTCATAGCATCTGTCCTTCCTTCCTTTCATCATATCATCTGTCCTTCCTTCTTTCTTTCCTTACTTCCTTCCTTCCTTCCTTTCATCGTATCATCTGTCTGTCCTTCCTTCCTTCTTTCCTTACTTCCTTCCTTCCTTCTTTCCATCTTTCTTTCGTATCATGTCCTTCCTTCCTTCCTTCTTTCCATCTTTCTTTCCTTCTTTCTTTCCTTCCTTCCTCCCTTCATATCATCTGTCCTTCCTTCTTTCTTTCTTTCCTTCCTTCCTTCCTCCCTTCCTCCCTTCATATCATGTCCTTCCTTCTTTCTTTCTTTCCTTCCTTCCTTCCTTCATATCATCTGTCCTTCCTTCTTTCCTTCCTTCCTTCCTTCGTATCATCTGTCCTTCCTTCCTTCTTTCTTTCCTTCCTTCCTTCCATCTTTCTTTCTTTCCTTCCTTCCGTAGCTATGTAATGCACAGACTGACCATCAGATTGTGTTATGGTTGCTATAGATACAGGTTGTTCTATGGTTGCTATGGATACAGGTTGTTCTATGGTTGCTATAGATACAGGTTGTTCTATGGTTGCTATAGATACAGGTTGTTCTATGGTTGCTATAGAAGAAAAAAAAAAAAAAGCTCGACTATATTAATCTCACTGATCGTCCGGCTCACATATAGTCAAAGGGTCTCAGGTGCATGATGACATTGGCGTCCATCTTGGCGACCTCCACCGTAGCGACGGGCGTCTCCGCGTCTCCGCCGGCCCCGTCGGGCCCTCGGGGGCCTCGCGAGCCTCCGTCCGCCCGGATGTGGTTCAGCTGGCAGTTCTCTTTGATCATTTTCACGCAGGTATCGCTGATGTCCGTTATCGTCACTTTGACCGTGTTACGAAGGTGCTTTGCCCACTGGAGGCCCATGATGCCTGAGAGGAGGAGGAGGAGGAAGAAGAGGAAGAAGAGGAGGAAGAGGAAGAGGAGGAAGAAGACAAGGAGGAGGAAGAAGAGGAAGAAGACAAGGAGGAGGAAGAAGAGGAAGAAGAAGAGGAGGAGGAGGAGGAGGAGGAGGAGGAGGAGGAGGAGGAAAAAGAAGACGAGGAGGAAGAAGAGGAAGAAGAAGAGGAGGAGGAGGAGGAAGAGGGGGAAGAAAAAGGGGAGGAGGAGGAAGAGGAGAAAGAAAAAGGGGAGGAGGAGGAGGAGGAGGAGGAAGAGGAGGAAGAAAAAGGGGAGGAGGAGGAAAAGGAGGAGGAAGAAAAAGAAGAGGAGGAGGAAGAAGAGGCGGAAGATGAGAAGGAAGAAGAGGAGGAGGAGGAGGAAGAAGAAAAAGAAGAGGAGGAAGAAGAGGAGGAGGAAGAAGAAGAAGAGGATGAGAGGAGGAAGAAGAAGAAGAGGATGAGAAGAAGAAGAAGAAGAAGAAGAGGATGAGAAGAAGAAGAAGAGGATGAGAAGAAGAAGAAGA
>JAJDFG010000577.1:12500-120728 GCA_021039105.1 Scomber colias
CTGCAGTATTATAGTGATGTAGTATGCAGTATTACAGTAAAAGTACTGCAGTATTACAGTGATGTAGTATGCAGTATTACTTTATATACAGTTAGCTAGTTTACACTACTTTATATACAGTTAGCTAGTTTACACTACTTTATATATAGTTAGCTAGTTTATACTACTTTATATACAGTTAGCTAGTTTACACTACTTTATATACAGTTAGCTAGTTTACGCTACTTTATATACAGTTAGCTAGTTTATATACAGTTAGCTAGTTTACACTACTTTATATACAGTTAGCTAGTTTATACTACTTTATATATAGTTAGCTAGTTTATACTACTTTATATACGGTTAGCTAGTTTACACTACTTTATATACAGTTAGGTAGTTTACACTACTTTATGTACAGTTAGGTAGTTTACACTACTTTATGTACAGTTAGCTAGTTTACACTACTTTATATACAGTTAGCTAGTTTATACTACTTTATATACAGTTAGCTAGTTTACACTACTTTATATACAGTTAGCTAGTTTATACTACTTTATATACAGTTAGCTAGTTTACACTACTTTATATACAGTTAGCTAGTTTACACTACTTTATATACGGTTAGCTAGTTTATACTACTTTATATACAGTTAGCTAGTTTACACTACTTTATATACAGTTAGCTAGTTTACACTACTTTATATACGGTTAGCTAGTTTATACTACTTTATATACAGTTAGCTAGTTTATACTACTTTATATACGGTTAGCTAGTTTATACTACTTTATATACGGTTAGCTAGTTTATACTACTTTATATACGGTTAGCTAGTTTATACTACTTTATATACGGTTAGCTAGTTTATACTACTTTATATACGGTTAGCTAGTTTACACTACTTTATATACGGTTAGCTAGTTTACACTACTTTATATACGGTTAGCTAGTTTATACTACTTTATATACGGTTAGCTAGTTTAGACTACTTTATATACGGTTAGCTAGTTTACACTACTTTATATACGGTTAGCTAGTTTATACTACTTTATATACAGTTAGCTAGTTTATACTACTTTATATACAGTTAGCTAGTTTAGTCCAGTGGTTCCCAACCTAGGGGTGGGGCCCCTCCAAAGGGTCAGCAGATAAATGTGAGGGGTCCAGAGATGATTAATGGGAAAGAAGAAAAAACAAAGTTCTGATACACAAATGTGTTTTCAGTTTTTGGACTTTTTCTCTAATCTTTGATTTTTGCTGAAATATTGGATCATTTGAACATTTATTGAAATGAAAGCATGTGAGAAGTTTAGAGGGAAGAATCAGTATTTGGTGGAGCTGTTAAGAACTCATAGACATCTGAAATGTGAGCCGACTACACACTGCTGACTGGTTTCATCTTTAACATTGTGTTGTATTTTAAAAGCTTGTTATATTATCCATTGAGTCAAATAAATGTAGTGGAGTAGAAAGTACAATATTTCCCTCTGAGGTGTAGAAAGTAGCATCACATGGAAATACTACACCTCATTGTTAAATGAGTTACTTTCCACCACTGAGCTGCTCCAGGTTAAGAGGAGATCAGAGGCTTTTGGGTCTCTCTCTGCGGTCCTGTAGTGCAGCTCCGTGAAGAGACCGTGTCACCCAAAACTACACTACACCGCTTATTTTAGACTCTGACAAACCCTCTAAAGAAAACTACTCTACAGCAGGCAGCTGGTGGCGACAGCAGCTCTGCTAATATTCGCTTCAGCCCTTTTTGTCGCTGTTGTTGTTGACTATTTAGGTCCTATGGCGGAGCTCCGTGGTGAGGCCCTCGTTTAGTTCAGCAGTTATAAACTCGATTTCTCGGTGAATTCGCGGCACAGCGCTGATTATGTCCAAACTAGGATTTATTCTGCGCTTTATCCTCCTGAAATTATTGAGCAAACGACAAACGGGTGCAGTTTACTCACGTTTAATATCGACGTCCTCCTGGTGAAGCTGAGCAGCGTCTGCCTCTTTGAGCTCCGCCATTACTACAGCAACATACGCAGGAAATGTTCCTCCGTACGTACTTTACGTAGCGTGCGCAGATTAATAGCGTAAATGGTAAAAAAAAAAAAAAAAAGAAAGCAGCGACAGCAACAGACGCAAACCATTTTTAAAACGTGTACAATTATTTACTTTTTGAGTGTTGATTTATTTTTTAAATTTCCTATGTATTATTTTGTTTTAAAATGTTTTTTTCCCATAATCTTTATATAACAATATACATATTGTGTATGCGTGCGTGTTACTTTTTTCTCTTGAGGTTTTTGTGTGTTTGTTTGTGTGTTTTAAATGTTTCAATACATTTGGGTAAAATCAACCAATCTAACTTTTTTGTAGCAATTTCCATACACCATAGCATAAAGCAAAGTGCTTTACTTGGTCAAAAACAAGCAAACAAATGAATCAATAAAAACAGGAACCGAAGAAAAGCTCCCATAACTCTCCTGAATCTGCAGTGAGGAAACACCAGATTTAGGATAAAGATGTAAAAAAAAAAAAAAAAAAAAAAAAAAAAAGAATACCCAAGTAAAATACAAGATCAATAGACTTATTTAAAAATACTCATTTTTCCCAAAAGGCATGCCTGGATATATAAATGTGTTGCAGCCATTATAAACTATATGTGTGGATTATTTATTTATTCGTTGTAATGCTCTTTTTGAACACTAGGTGGTGCGCAGGTGCAGGAAGGCATATTGGTGAGGTCAACAGACAGACAGGTGGAGGTGATTGGAAACCAGGATGAATACACAGGTTTTGACCGTGTAGCCATGCACACATAGTTGTTTGTTGTATTTTGTTATATTATTAAAATTAACAGTCTGATAAGCTGCATGAGTCGTCTGTATTCAGTGCACACATAGTCAAAAACATCCCTCATACTGATAAAGGTGCACCAGTGACACAAAGATGTTTTAATGTGTCTTATATTATGTTTCCCTGCTTTTAATACAACCACAAAGCTCAGTAAATTATTATGATTATTATTAATATCAATATCATTTTTCATTCATTTAAATTTCAAACTTTCTTTCTGCAAAAGTAAGAAAAAGATTCTGATATCTATATTTAACAGCTCCAAGCAACACGCAGGTTTCAGGACATGTTTTGGCTGAAATGGAGAGGCCACTGAATAAACACTCAGCTTTGTAGGATTCTTGAATATATTTTTTCCCAACCAAAATTAGAACAAAATAAAATGTTTTCTGATATATACAGTATATATATAGTATGTTCCCCTACTTGTACCTCTAGTCAGCACACCTTCAATGTTTAAAAAACCATAGGAAACATCCACTCAGCTACGATGTGCCACTTTCATTTGTTTGTATTTTGGTGAAGAGACATTTTTTCTGCTTTGAATTTGTTCTTGTCTCTGTCCAAGCATTTTCCCCTTTGCCTGTTTTGCACTTTGAATTTCCTTGATGTAGAAATGCTATATAAATAAATGTGCCTTGCTTTGCCCCTTTAACATTTTTGCCTAGTGAAACATTATAAACTGAGTCATTCAGATAAAACACTGGAGACCTTGGGCTGATCCTGCCATTCATTTAACCAAACAATAACCAAACCCTGGCCTTCTGAGTTTATGAACCACACGATGGTCGTCATGGTTCTCAGGTCTCTTGGCTCGTTCAGCCTGCAGAGTATGTTGCCTTTAGATTATGTTATGGTGTTTTGAAATCTTGCTTCATGTGCCTCTTTGTAAGTTTGGGTACCTGACCCTCTAAGGGTCACTACACAGCCCTGGATTAATGGCCTTTACACCTGGCATCAACTTTTTTTTAGATGATCAGATTGAAATCAGGTAGTTTGACTATATAAAAGTACAAGAATGCAAATGATCTGACGTGACATACAAAAGACCGATTGTTTTATAATGCGTCAATGCAACCGGATGACGCTGAAAACATCACTACAGGAGTAATGCTTTCGACCAAAAGCATATCGTGTAAGTAGGGTTGGCAACAGAATGAGGTTCCCCATCATTACAGATATGAAACCAGAAGTGTCACCTCCAAACTTCCCTAAAATATAAATACAGCAGTGGTCAGACAGGTGTTGAAACTTTACAAACCATACAAAGATTCCACTTTATCACCTCTTGTTAATCAATACAGATACATAAAGGTTTGGTCAAATGTCCGGACCAGATGACCTGGACGAAGAAGCAGTCTGAGGGTTGATTTTTTTTAAATATATTCGGTAGGTCCCCTGTGCTGCTTTAAGGAAGATAAACAAGTTATTACAGATCACATCCGCCCACATTTTATCAGCAGTGAGCAATTTTCTCCATTTCCTCTATAAGAATGTGGGACATCACTTCCTATCAAGACCGCACCCAAACCCAAATCTTTAGTCTGCTACCTTTAGTCTTTTGGTGATATTAACTTCTGTCACTTTTTAACCAATATTAACGGATTCTGATCTCTCTGGTGGCTCCATGCTTTATTAATAACTTATTAGTGGAGATCCAAATGTTTCCTCATTTAATCCTCCTGTCGTCCTCCCAGTTCAAATAGACCTTGTCCATTTTGACTGTTCCTTCTTTCCTCCCTCCCTTCCTTCCTTGACTCAAAGACAGCAGGAGGGTTAATCCACAGTGTTTTGAGGTACTTTACTTGAATATTTCCATTTGATGCTACTTTATACTTCCACCCACTTCATGTCAGAGTGAAATATTGGATTTTCTACTTCACTGGATGAACATTTTACATGAAGTATTATAACGATAAGCTAATAAATTACAGAGCATCGTTAAAGATTGAACCAGTTGATCCCAAATATTTGGCTTGTGGCCCTTTACAAAAAAAAAGCAGTGTGTATTTGTGTCTCCTTGTCCTGTTTCAGACTTCTATGAGTAGTTTTTAGATCCATCAAAGAAACTCCTTCACATGGTTTCAAATAAATAAGTAACTACTTTATTAAAAGCATTTAATATATCAGTCACAGTCTAATAGTAGATTTAGATGATGATATGTCTCTACTTTTACTGAAGTAGGATTTTAATTGCAGGACGTTTACACATAAATTGTTCAGCTGAAAGAAAGGGGCTGTCAAATTCCCTCTCAGTGTTTACCTGTTGAGCTGTGGTGGAAGTATAGTAACAAAAAGACTTTGGCACTAAAACAACAGTAACATTGAAAGATATCTATTTGATTTGACTCATTTGAACGTCTGATGCTTCATATTAGCTTCAGATCAACTTTTAAATAAATGTTTTACACAGAAGGAAGACTGTGGATTTAGTCCTCCATCACTTCCATTGTTAGTGCATTATGAAGGGATCTTCTAATGATCAGTATGAACAGGAGGAATCATTAACTCTCCATGTTTCCTCTCGTCTCTCTGTACCTTGATGAAGGAGTTTCTGCAGGTTTGCAACTTTCTGCAGTGAACTGACGTCTGTTCGCGTCGCCCCGCCTCCAGAACTTATTTCTGAACCAGTATATATATTAAGCTTAACATCACAGCAGACACAGTAAAGCAGAAGTTGGATAATATCAGCTGATTTTATGACAGCCAACCCAAAAGCTGTTTCAGACTAATATTTACAGAACTACTGGAAGCAGGAAACAGCAGGATAATGAGGTGAGTAGCTGCTTCTGTACTTCAAATTATATAGAAAATGTCTTATTTTAAAGCGTTAGAGCCCAAATTATTAAAAAGATGGATATTATAAGTATTAAAAATATGTGCAACAATATCAAACTCAGGTATATTATCATTACACCAATATTTCTCTCAACATATTGTTACTATTTTCCTCCTCCTTGTTTTTACTTATAATTTATTGTTCTTTATTATTTATTGATGCTTGTCTATTTTTGCTATCCACTTTTGCTGCTGCTATAACATTGCAAATTTCTCCATTGTGGAACAAAAAAATAATGATCTTACCTGAATGGCAATGTTTTTATTATCAGTCAGTGCTGCAGTCCTTCCTTACTGTTGTTACTCTTGTTCCATTTACCTTTAATATAAAAAGATTATTATTATATCTCACAGTTCTTGCTTTTTTCTGTGTTACATATTACCTGTCAACATGAACCATCAGGATTTAAACAATAGAGTGAAATTATTAACATCTTAAGAGATTCGGTGCCAGCTCTTTATCTCTCTCTTTGCTCCTGAGGCATGAATGATATTGATTTGATTTTCAATATAAAGGACAAAATCTTGAGTCAGACATTGGTTCAATTGGGTATGGGGGTTTTGGATTATCTCAGACTTTCAGCTACTTAAAATAAAAAATGACCTGACGGCACTGAAAGAGGACCCATTCATAAGAGCTGCTTTATTACAACATGGCTGGCTACCTATCAAAATATTAAAAAATACTTCCCCAGTTATAGTTATGGAGATCCATAAGTATCAAATAAACATTTAAATAATTATATCCCCCAAAACCTGACTTTCAGTACTCCGTTCTCTCATCAAACTAAATTTTAACAGGGTAATCTCATTGAGGAAACCAACAGTGACACCTAGTGGCTTTAGCCTGACATGGCAGCTGATCGCAGATGACTGGGTATTTCATTAGTAACATTAAATTAACTAAAATATTATACCTAGCATTAACTAAACAAAGTAATTATAACTTCTGTCATAAGAACAGTAAAAACAATACAAACTCTATTGGATACCACTTTAAAGATAAGTATTAAAGTACAAGAGAAAAGACAAAGAAAGAGGAATCTACCATGTGGGATGAGTACCATATTTACAAAGCGCAATATTCTGTTTACATGACAGATAAACACGAAACTACACAAAACGATCATAGATCTAGATCTACCCTTTCTGACAACATGAGATGAACAGTTGTCACTCAAACATGTAAAGCTTCAGAGCATATTAAATTAACATACTGAAAATGTGTTTTAATAATAGTTGTTTTTATTCTCCATCAGTGCTGCTGAGAGTCAGTCAACACTGGAGGCCAAACTGAAGGCCCTGCAGTGCCACTTCACCTGGGACATTGAATACAACAGCAAATTTTACCGTATTAAGGACAAGCTGAAGGACATCGGCACCGACGAGGGAAACAGCTGGCTGGGTCACATTTACAACCTGCAGGGATACATTCACTACCAGCTGAAATTGAAAAAAGACGCCCTGTGTTTCCTCAAAAAGGCCACAGAGGCCTTCCGCCAGTCGAGAAAGGTCTCTGATGAAGGTCCCTGGTTGGTGGTGAACTACGGGAACCTGGCTTGGCTGCACCACCAGCTGGGAGAAGAAACAGAGAGTCAGACTTACCTGTCAAAGGTCGACACCCTGCTGAAAGAATACCCATCTCCATCCCAGGATGAGCTCCATCCAGAGATCTACGCTGAAAAAGCCTGGACCCTGATGAAGATCAACCAAGGCAAAAACGAGCTGGCGGCAGATTATTTCCAGAGAGCCATCAGGATGCAGCCAGACATGGTGGAGTGGAACACCAGCTATGTGATAGGGTTAGTGAAGGCTCATAAGTATGGCGAAACACCACTGGAGGAAGAGATCCTGGAGAAAATGAGAATGGCCAAGGAACGGGATCCAGAGAATTTGTACCTTGCTGCTCTCGAGCTTGAGCAGCGTGCTCTGAGAGAAGAAAGAATTGAAGATGAAGCACGTGAGTTAGCCAGACTGATTTTGAGAAATCCTGTCAGCAGCTACAGTGGTATGAAAGTGTTATTATGGGTTTACAGTGAGCACATATCTGTTGATGAAGCTATTGCTCTGGCAGAAGAGGCTCTGGAAAAACATCCAGATGTGCGTTACCTGAAGTGGTGTGCTGCTCTCTGCTACAAATGGAAGATTCTTCCTGACAGACATAGTCATGAAAGAACAATACACAGAGCAGTCAATCTCCATAAAGAAGTGATTTCTCTTTACCCTAATCCATCATCATCACTTGTGAAGAAAATAGCCCTCGCAAATTTATATGCAAAGTCACGTGATGGCCTGGCTAAAGCTGAACAGACTTACCAGGAGCTGCTAGCAACCAAACTGGAACTTGCAGAAAGACAGATGCTTTACAGCTACTATGCAAAATACTTATACTTCAATCGAAAAGATAACCGCAAGTCAATAGAATATTATATGAAGGTGGCAAAGATATCACTAGACAACTACTGTCAAAGAAAGAGCATTGAAGCTCTGGAGAATTTTAAAGATAGAAACCCAGGGAGCCCAATGGTCAGAGAAATAGAGGAGTTCCTGGACAAACTGAGACTTCAGAAATCCTAAATCCATTACCTAAAACATTCATCATTCTGACTTTTTACACATTAGAAAAACTTGCAGAAAAGATTTTTGAACGTCGAAGAATCAAATACTACTAATAATGTATATCTGATTACATTACTGATGCTGATGGATTTTGATCACATATTGTATCTTACTTTATTCCTGGTTTGATGATTTTTTTCTTAGCACTGTATTTGAAATTCATAGAAGAACATAATATACTTTATATGAAATGTGCTTTGTTGTAAA
This sequence comes from Scomber colias, assembly GCA_021039105.1. NCBI lineage: Eukaryota > Metazoa > Chordata > Actinopteri > Scombriformes > Scombridae > Scomber > Scomber colias. Next base: position 20,995 of record JAJDFG010000577.1, read on the forward strand.
CTTTGCAATAGTAAAAGGTCAAACCAGTAGGAAACATAATGATTAATATGATTTATAACCTGGATATAATCATGAAGAAGAATGGATTGTGGTGTGGACATTTGTACACTATACTGATACTATTAAATAAACACTATAAAATCTTGTTTATGTTTGTTTTGGTGGTTAATTTACAAGAAATGCATGTTCTCTACATAGCTTTGCAGCACTGCACACAAAATACTGATTGGTGTCAAAATACAACTATGTTAACCTGTTGCCAACATTCAAGGATGCATTTACAATTCTTCAATACTGTCTTAAACCAACGGTCAGGGGCCCAAATGAACATTAAGTGTGTTTTCCTCTCTGTAATGATTCCTCCTGTTCATACTGACCATTAGATCCATTCATAATGCACTTATAATGGAAGTGATGGAGTAAATCCAAAGTCCTCCTTCTGTGTAAACATGAATTTAAAAGTTGATGTGAAGCTAATATGAAGCTTCAGCGTTCAAATGAGTCAAATCTTCATCTTCTATGTTTCAACGTTACAGTGTTTTTAGTAGCAAAGTCTTTTTGTTACTATACTTCCACCACAGCTCAACAGGAAACACTAAGAGGGAATTATTTGATGCTAAAAAGACTGTAAATGTGTCAGATATCACTTGATATGGCTAAGTTTCGTTTCCCAGCAACAGAAACGTACTGCCTGACTTCACGAATAACAGAAACGTACTGCACTCATCATGGTCAGTATGAACAGGAGGAATGAGATACACACTTTATGTTCATTTGGGCTCCTGACTGTTGTTGAAGACAGTATTAAATAATTGTAAATGAGTCCTTACAGAGGAAATCTGATAAGAGTTTAGTTTCTGTTTTTCAGAAATCAGGCAGTGAGTTTCTGTTGCTGGGAAAGGAAACTTAAGATACCTTTTATCTTGTTTTCTTTTCGCCCAGTTTCTCTCATGAGTCTCCATGTTTCCTCTCGTCTCTCTGTACCTTGATGAAGAGTTTCTGCAGGTTTGAACTGTCGCCTGTTCGCATCGCCCTGCCTCCAGAAGTCCTTTCTGCACCACAGCAGACACAGTAAAGCAGAAATTGGGATGATATGAACTGATGCCAGCGAACCTAAAAGCTGCTTCAGACTAATATTTACACAACTATTGAGTGCATCATTAAAATCAACATATGTTAATTAAGTGTCATTTAAAAGTATGTACTTGCATTAGCCACTATACCAAGGTTGCAACTACTCTTACTGGATCCATACAAGTTAACATTACATCATAACCTAAAACAGTAGTGTGATAAAAAATCCAAAGCAAAATGATGCACATATTAAAGTTACTCAAAATGATGTAGGCCTGGCTGTTCATGTTCTGCACACTAGATGTTTATTTGTCAAACTAACGTTAATTTGTATCTTAATTGACTTTAACGTAAAGTATACTAAACTATTATCCATTAAATCAACATGATTTTTTTATGTGAAGTACACACAGTATTTATAAATTAATCGCACCTCATCAGGTTAATCTGACACCATTAAGTTATGAAACTTTATCAGTTTTACAAATTGAAATTATTTGTGTAAACTGAGAGTGTAATAATGTAATTTATGTATTTTGTGCATCCCTCTACTTGATCTAAAAGCTACAGCATTCACTAGAAAGCAAATGTGGCAATAAACAAAGCAACATTACTTCATATATACAAAATAGTGTGAGGATTTTAACATGTTTGGCTCTTCCTCCCATTATCATTAACTTTTTCAGGGGAAAAAATCTGGCAAAAAACTCTCAGTGCACATGAAAACATTAATTATTACATTAACATTATTTATTGAAGCTAATGCAACACTGTAGGTCCTTAAAACAACTGGCATCAATAGAAAATAACAGTATATTACCACTGCATCATTGGATGAGGGCTTCATCTGCTACCTGCAGAATGCATAAAATCAAACAAAAAGAGATTATAAAAACATGTGTACAAGCAATACTGAATATCTGCATTAAGTTATCTCATCAGATGTAGTGAGGAATGTGAAGCTGCAGGAGAGCAATTAAAATAAGAGACATTCAAAGGCCAACAGAAAGTCAACATGTGCCAAGTGCCATATCAACATTGTTGCACTGTGCCCCGTAATAAATTAATTTTATGAATATAAAGCTCAACATCACAGCACACACAGCAAAGCAGACGTTGGATAACAGCTACGGATTGTATGACAGCTATCCCAAAAGCTGCTTCAGACTAATATTTACAGAACTACCGAGAGCAGGAAACAGCAGGATAATGAGGTGAGTAGCTGCTTCGGCTGTTCAAATAATATATAAAATGTCTTATTCTAAAGTGAGAGTCCAAAATGTTAACATTATGGATCTTATAGAGTACCGACAATGGTTTACCAGTCACTGCTGCAGAGATCCATTTACTCTTTTCCTTCTTTTACCTTTAATTTTAACGCCCATGTATTATATTTTAGGGTTCTTGCCTTTTTTCTGTCTTCCATATTACCTATATCAACATGTACAGTGCCATCAAGATTTAAAAACATCTTCAGAGAGTTGATGGTGACTGCTGCTCTCTGTCTCTCTTTGTTTTTGAGGTTTGAATGATATTGAATTGATTTTGAATATCAAGGGTGACATGTTCAGTCAGACACTGGGGTCAGCTGAGTTTTTAGATTATCCCTGACTTTCAGCTACTTAAAAGTAAAAATGTCCTGACAGCGCTGAAAGATATTAACAAATACTACCACAGATTTGGTTATGGAGATTACATTAACATAACCAAAGTGGAATAAGAATCAAATAAACATTTAAGTAATTATATCTAACCAAACCTACAATGACCCAAACCCTCAGTTTCAGTACTCTGTCTGACCAAACTAAATCTTAACAGGGTAATCTCACTGAGGAAACCAACAGTGACACCTAGTGGCCTTAGATTGTCATGGCAGCTGAACACTGGGCATTTCATCAGTAACATTAAATTAGTTAAAATATCATACCTATCATTAACTAAACAAAGTAATTGTACCCAAGAGAAAAGACGAGGAAAGAGGAATCTATCATGTGGGATTATTACCATATTTACAAAGTGCCATATCTAGAACAACAATATTCTGTTTATGTAAGATATACTCCAACAGAAAACTACTTACAGAAAGTAAAAAATGCACACCACCACCTGGATGGCACATTGGTGTAGATGACCATAGATTAATTTTATTCTGAGTGGTCTAGCCTTTCTGACAACATGAGATGAACTGTAGTTATTCAAACATATCAAACTCAGAGCATATTATATTACATGCTGATTATGTGTTTTAATATTAGTTGTTTTTATTCTCTATCAGTGCTTCTCAGAGTCAGTCAACACTGGAGGCCAAACTGAATGCCCTGCAGTGCCACTTCACCTGGGACATCGACCCCAACACATCTAAACTGTTAAGTCTTGTGGAAAAGCTGAAGGACATCGGCACCGAAGAAGGAAACAGCTGGCTGGGTCACATTTACAACCTGCAGGGATACATTCACTGCAAGCTGGGCTTGACTGAAGATGCCCGGCGTTTCTTCAGTAAGGCCACAAAGGCCGTCCGCCAGTCGAGAAACCCAGTTTTAGATGAAGGTCCCTGCTTGGTGGTGAACTACGGGAACCTGGCTTGGCTGCACCACCAGCTGGGAGAAGAAGCAGAGAGTCAGACTTACCTGTCAAAGGTCGACACCCTACTGAAAGAACACCCATCTCCATCCCAGGACATGCTCCATCCAGAGATCTACGCTGAAAAAGCCTGGACCCTGATGAAGTTCGGCAAAGACAAAAAGGTGCTGGTTGCAGATTTTTTCCAGAGAGCCATCAGGATGCAGCCAGACATGGTGGAGTGGAACACCAGCTATGTGATAGGGTTAGTGAAGGTTTATAAGTACAGCGACAAATCAGCGGAGGGAGACATCACTCAGAAAATGAGAATGGCCAAGGAACAGGATCCAGAGAATTTGTACCTTGCTGCTCTCGACCTTGAGCAGCGTGCTAGGAAAGGAGAAAAAATTGAAGATGAAGCACGTGAGTTAGTCAGAAAGGTTTTGGAGAATCCTGTCAGTAGCTACAGTGGTATCAAAGTGTTATTAAGGGTTTACAAAAACCAATTTTCTGTTGATGAAGCTATTGCTCTGGCAGAGGAGGCTCTGGCAAAACATCCAGAACAACGCTACCTGAAGAGGTGTGCTGCTCTCTGCTACAGATGGAAGATAGTTTTTCCCCACAACAGCCCCATAAAGCAAAATACAATACACAGAGCAATCAGTCTCCATAAAGAAGTGACTTCTCTTTATCCTCATTCAGCACTTCTGAAAATAACCCTCGCTAATATATACGCAAAGTCAAATCAGGGCCTTGTTAAAGCTGAGGCGATTTACCAGGAACTGCTAGAAAAGGCTCTGGAACCTGTAGACAAACAAATGATTTACAACTACTACGGAAAATACTTAAATCATGCTCTAAAAGAGTATAACAAGTCGATAGAATATCACATGAAGGCAGCAAAGATACAACAACAGTCCTACTATCGAGATGACAGCATCAAAATTCTGAGAACGATTAAAGAAAAAAACAGGAGCCGAAAGTGTAGTGATATAGAGGAGTTACTGGCCAAACTGGAAGTTTAGACATCTTAAATCCAGGTGAAAGAGTAGGCATTGCATTACCTAAAAAAATCTGTACTTATTCATCTATATGATTTCATACACATTATGAAAACTTGTGTACAGAATTTGTAGAAGTTACAGAAATGGAAATTACTTCAAATAATTTTACAGAGATAAAATGGTCAGTGGTTCAAATATATGTTACGAATAGAGTGCGTGAACTAATTGTCTCATTAGTGATTAAGATAAATCATTAGCTTAATCACAATTATTAGTCTTCAATTATATTTTTTAGTGAATGAAATGACAAGACCAAAATAACACGGAGAAGTAAACACCTGAATACAGAGAAAGTGGAAAAAGTTTAGAGACAAGTTATTTAGATTAATTCATTGATGGTTTCAAAGTTGTAGATAGTTTAGTTTAGTTGTACTAATGGAAGACAATGGCTGCTGTAGAGAAGAAAAAACACATTAAAACTGTCTTTAAAACTATAAATTTCACTGTAAAATGATCAGCAGTAATAATGTATATCTGATTACGTTACGATTTTGATCACATATTGTATAACCTCATATTACCAAGGTGCTTACTATATACCTGGTTTGCTTATTTTTCTTTCCTGACACTGTTTGTAATTCATATAAGAGCATAATACACTGTATATGAAATTTGCCTTACTATAAGCTTCATAGTAGTAAAACGTAAAACCATCTAATAGAAATTGTAATGATTAATATGATGTATAACCTGAATATCATCACAAAGTGAAACGTATTGTGTGTAGAACCTTGTACACTGTACTGATGCTATGAAATAAAGAATATTAGATACTCTAAAAGTTTGTTTTATTGATAATTTACAATAAACTGCACACAAAACAATGATGGACGTCAAACTGCAACTATGAAAACAAATTATCATTTTAAGACAATTCCTCGTCTTAAACCAACAGTCAGGAGCCCAAATGAACATTGAACCTGTTTTTCTTGCTGTAATGATTCCTCCTGTTCATACTGACCATTAGAAGATCCCTACATAATGCACTTACAATGGAAGTGATGGAGGACTAAATCCACAGTCCTCCTTCTGTGCAAATATATAAAAGTTGATGTGAAGCTAATATGAAGCTTCAGACGTCTAAATGAGTCAAATCTTCATCTTCTATGTTTCAATGTTAAAGTGTTTTAGTAGCAAAGTCTTTTTGTTACTATACTTCCACCACAGCTCAAGTACGAAACACTAAGAGGGAATCTGATGCTAAAAAGACTGTAAATGTGTCAGATATCACTTGATATGACTAACTCAGACTGCTGAAGTCTCATCTTCCATCAACTTTTAAATGCATTGTTGCATCGTTTGACAATTTAACATGTTGTTTATTCTAAATCTGCTTGCTATAAACAGTAATATGATGCAACACTAACTGAAATATTCCAGTCTAACCGGATGTTCCAGCACCTTTCTATCAGATGGAGATATTAACAATGTCATGTGCGTCATTTTATACACATTTAAACTTCAGTGGTGTAAGAAGTAGCTAGGCCTAAGAAACCACAATAATACCATTACATGTAAAAATCCTGCATTGAAAATCCTACTTAAAAAGCTCAACTTTTAAATACATGTTTACACAGAAGGAGGACTGTGGATTTAGTCCTCCATCACTTCCATTGTAAACGTTATCAAGGGATCCTCTAATGGTCAGTATGAACAGGGGGAATCATTACAGACAGAGAAACACACTTAATGTTTATTTGAGCTCATGATTGTTGTTTGAAGACAGTATTAAATGATTGTGAACGAGTCCTTAAAGGGGAAATCTGATAAGTGTTGAGTTTCTGTTATTCGGGAAATCAGGCAGTAAGTTTCTGTTGCTGGGAAACGAAACTTAAGATGCCTTATTAGATTTGACGAACAGCGAATTTACCAGCTTGAAAACTCACCAAGAGAAGCTTAAGACTTTTCTCTTGTTTTCTCCCAGTTTATCTCATGTGTCTCCATGTTTCCTCTCGTCTCTCTGCACCTTTATGAAGACTTTCTGCAGGTTTGCATTTCTCTGCAGCGAACTGTCGTCTTCGCCCCGCCTCCAGAAGTCTTTTCTGCACCGGTTGATATAAAACTAAACATCACAGCTGACACAGAAAGCAGACGCTAATAGCTACTGATCTTACATCAGCTGCTGCTTCAGACTCATTTACAAAACTACCGAGGGAAAGAAACAGCAGGATAATGAGGTGAGAAGCTGTTCAAATAATATATAAAATATCTTATTCATACTACTAATAATATTGTTATTAGCCTATAGGTTACTGATAATAACCTATTACTCACTTCCTGCTGTAGAAATACTAAATCCATCAATTTGGTTTTACACAGTCAAAGATGAGAGTTAAAACTATCAGAAGTGTAATTCATATTATTTACTTGCATCCTCATTAGCCACTGTTAAGGTTGCAACTACTCGTACTACATGTACTTATTACTTAAGCTTTTCTAACTGATTTACCAGGTTTTTAATTATTTGTTTTATTTTTTGGATGCTGCAATTTGGCACACAGAATAAGAAAAACCAAATAAAGTGTGAAGTTGGTTCAAATTGAAAGCTTGTTATATTATCCACAGTGTCAAATCTTCATCTGAAAAGTAACTACAGCTCTGTCAAATAAATGTAGTGGAGTAGAAAGTACAATATTTCCCTCTGAGATGTAGAAAGTAGCATCACATGGAAATACAGTAAAGTACAAGTACCTCAAACTGTACTGCAGAGAAGTACAAGTACCTCAAACTGTACTACACTAAAGTACAAGTACCTCAAACTGTACTACACTAAAGTACAAGTACCTCAAACTGTACTACAGTAAAATACAAGTACCTCAAACTGTACTACAGTAAAGTACTAGTACCTCAGACTGTACTACAGTAAAATACAAGTACCTCGAACTGTACTACAGTAAAGTACAAGTACCTCAACATTATACCCAATTACAGAACTTAAGTATGTACTTAGTTACTTTCCACCACTGAAAAACTTCAGTTCCTTTATTGCTTTGTTCCTTTCTTGACTCCCTCCATTCCTCCCCTCATTCCCTACTTCCTTGTTTCCTGCCTGTTCACTCAAAGCTCCTTATCCATTTCTTCCTTCCTTCCTTCCAAATGAGATGAACTATGGTTACAGATCAAGCTTCAGAGCATATTATGTTAACATGACAATGATGTGTTTTAATTTTAATATTACCTGTTTTTATTCTCCATCAGTGCTGCTCAGAGTCAGTCAACGCTGGAGGCCAAACTGAAGGCCCTGCAGTGCCACTTCACCTGGGACATTGACACCAGCAGGTCCAAACTTTTCCGTCTCAGGGACAAAATGGAGGACATCGGCACTGATGATGGAAACAGCTGGCTGGGTCACATTTACAACCTGCACGGATACATTCACTACCAGCTGGGCTCCACTGAAGATGCCCGGCGTTTCTTCAGTAAGGCCACAGAGGCCTTCCGCCAGTCAAAGGTCTCTGATGAAGGTCCCTGGTTGGTGGTGAACTACGGGAACCTGGCTTGGCTGCACCACAAGCTGGGAGAACAAGCAGAGAGTCAGACTTACCTGTCAAAGGTGGACACCCTGCTGAAAGAATACCCATCTCCATCCCAGGATGAGCTCCATCCAGAGATCTACGCTGAAAAAGCCTGGACCCTGATGAAGTTCGGCAAAGACAAAAAGGTGCTGGTTGCAGATTATTTCCAGAGAGCCATCAGGATGCAGCCGGACATGGTGGAGTGGCACACTAGTCATGTGATAGCGTTACTTAATGCTTTAAAGCACTGTGACAAACCACTGGAAGAAGAGATCCTGGAGAAAATGAGAATGGCCAAGGAACAGGATCCAGAGAATTTGTACCTTGCTGCTCTTGACCTTGAGCAGCGTGCTAGGAGAGGAGAAAGAATTGAAGATGAAGCACGTGAGTTAGCCAGAAAGGTTTTGGAGAATCCTGTCAGCAGCTACAGTGGTATGAAAGCACTGATAAGGGTTTACAAAAACTATGTATCTGTTGATGAAGCTATTGATTTGGCAGAGGAGGCTCTGGAGAAACATCCAGATGAACGTTTCCTGAAGAGGTGTGCTGCTCTCTGCTACAAATGGAAGATCCTATTCTTCAGAGACAGCCCTGCAAAGCCAAGCATGATAGACAAAGCAATCAGTCTCCATAAAGAAGTGATTTCTCTTTACCCTCATGCGTCACTTGTGAAGAAAATAGATCTCGCAAACGTATACGCAAAGTCAAATCAGGGTCTTGCTAAAGCTGGGCAGATTTACCAGGAACTGCTAGAAATGGATCTGGAACCTGCAGACAAACAGCTGCTTTACAACGGCTATGCAAAATATTTAAACTTTGATCTACGAGATTACAACAAGTCAATCGAATATCACATGAAGGTGGCGGCGATACCGGAACAATCCTTCTTTCGGGAGAACAGCATCAAAGTTCTGAAGAAGATTAAAGAAAGAAACAGGAGCCGAAAGTGTAGAGATATAGAGAGGTTCCTGGCCAAGCTGGACCTCTAGAGAATCCTAAATCTTGTAGAAGATCCAGGTACTCATTACATAAAAATCTCTCTACACTCATTACAATTAGAAAAACTTGCAGAGATTTGTGAAAGGTACAGAAAGGATTATGTCTTCAAATAATGATAAAATGGAAACTAGTGAAAGCGCTGATCAAAGCGCTTTGAGACAGCAGGTCTAACAGGAGGACTGATTAATGACGCCAAAAAAGTTGACAATTTTTAACTATATACAAATGAGAGCTGAATTCGCCTTTGAGCTTTGTAATTATTTGCAGAAGGAGAACTTTGTGATGAAAAAGTTGTGGGACAGGAAGTATGAGGCTGCGGGACTGAATGAAAAGTTCAAACCTCACCTGGTCAATCAGTGTGTGGAGTGAAATGTGAATAAAGGATTGTCTGTTTTATTTAAAAATAAAAGCACAAATTTATTCACATGGGACTACAGACATCAGCTCACAATTAATCCACACCATTTTTTAATTCTTTTTAGATTGACTGTTGCTGTTAAACCAACAGATTTGGAAAGTGTGACAAGTCCCTCTAATCGTTATTCAATCTAATGTTATTTATATAGCGCCAAATCACAACAAAATATATCAAAAAGCACTTTTTGCATACAGCAGTTCTAGATTGTACTCTGTAATATAATTCAGAGACCCAACATTACCCCATGAGCAAGCACTTATACTCATAGATAAACATGGTGTTTTCTATATAACTGGTGTGGTTAGTTTGTCTTTTGCTTTGCACTGTCTTTGAGGTTCATGAAATTTGCTTTGCTGTAAGCTTTGTAGTGGTGAAAGGTAAAATGTATTGGAAATGTGTAATGATCAATATTATTTATTACCTGAATATAATCAGAGTGGAATTTATTGTGTGGTTAGAAGCTTGTACATGATACTAAAAGTATTAAATAAACACTATAAAATCTTTAAATTTGTTTTGGTGTTTAATTTACAAGAAATTCATGTTTTCTACACAGTTTTGCAGCAGTGTACACAAACCATTGATGGATGTCAATCTACAACTATAGAAAACAAACACTAAAGGAGAGGTTCACAATTTTTTTAAAAGTCTATTTTAAAACAACAACCAGAAGCCCAAATGAACATTGAAACCTGGTTTTCTTGCTGTAACCGTTCCCAGTCTGAGTTAGTCATATCAAGTGATATCTGACACATTTACAGTCTTTTTAGCATCAAATTCCCTCTTAGTGTTTCCTGTTGAGCTGTGGTGGAAGTATAGTAACAAAAAGACTTTGCTACTAAAAACACTGTAACGTTGAGAAAACATAGACAACTTGTTTTGACGTATTTGGATGGCTGAAGCTTCATATTAGCTTCAGATCAACTTTGAAATCCATGTTTCCACAGAAGGACTGTGGATTTAGTCCTCCATCACTTCCATTGTAAATGCATTATGAAGAGATCTTCTAATGGTCAGTATGAACAGGAGGAATCATTACAGCAAGAAAAACACATTCATGTTCCTTTAGACTACTGACTGTTGGTTTAAGACTTTTTAAAAACAGTGAAACCGTCCTTTAAGGTTTAATCTGATGAGTTTCATTTGCTGGAAAACGACAGTTCGCGTCGCCCCGCCTCCAGAAAGACCAACATCTCAGCGGACACAGGAAAGCAGAAATTTGGAAATAGTTACTGATTTTACAACAGCGAACCTAAAAGCTGCTTCAGAGTAATATTAACAGAACTACCGAAAGCAGGAAACAGCAGGATAATGAGGTGAGTAGCTGCTACAGTTCAAATAATATATAAAAATGTCAGAGCCCAAAATATTAACACTCTTACAACTTAATGACGACGTTTTTATTAACAGTCAGTGCTACAGGATCCTTTCTTACGTTCCGTTATCTTGTTCCATTCCTCACTTATTTGTTTTGCCTTTAGTTTGATTCCTTTTATTAAATTGTACGTCTCTTGCTTCCTTTCTGTCATTCATCATATTACTTTTCAACCAGGACCAGAGTCAGGATTTTGGAGGGAAAAAAAAAAGTGCTGAGGTCATGAGTCATGTGCTGCAAATCCACCACACCCAAATATATTTTTGACAAGTCTGTACAATATATATTATCACTACTATTTTGCATATTACTATTATAACTGCTCAGTTTCTTTCAGTCAGTTTTATTATTTTTTTAATGTCTAAAATTATTATTTTTTAAGTTGTGTAAAAAGTATCAAAGACATCCATTAAGACCCACCATGTGTATTTAGGTCTAATAATGTTTTAATAAGATCTTCCTCCGTAGATACAGCTCTGCTCTCAGACATATTTCATTCTTTCCTTCCTAGTTTGTACTGATCAGTACTGATCAGTAATGACCGGCAACTTATCAAAATATTAATAAATCCTACCACAGCTTTGGTTATGGAGATTACATTAACATAACCAAAGTGGAATAAGTATCAAATAAACATTTAAATAATTATATCCAACCAAACCTACAATGACCTAAAACCTCAGTTTCAGTATTCTGTCTGACCAAACAAAGTTTTAACAGGGTAATCTCATTGAGTAAACCAACAGTGACATCTAGTGGCCTGACATGGCAACTGAATACAGATGAATGGGCACTTCATCAATAACACTAAATTAACTAAAATACCATACCTATCATTAACTAAACAAAGTAACTGTACCCTCCTTTCATCTTAAGAACAGTCAATAGCAATAGAAACTGAATATCTACTGTGTAAAGAAAAGTATTAATGAACAAAAGAAAATACAAGCAAAGGGGAATCTATCATGAGGGATAATTATTACCATATTCACAAAGTGCAACATTCTATTTATATGGCAGATAAACACTACTTAGAGAAGGTTAAAAACACACACCACCATCTAGATGGTGCATGAACTGTGGCCACTCAAACATAACAAACTCAGAGCATATTATTTACTGATAATGTGTTTTAATTCTCTTATCAGTGCTGCTGAGAGTCAGTCATCACTGGAGGCCAAACTGAAGGCCCTGCAGTGCCACTTCACCTGGGACATCAACGCCAGCGGGTCGAAACTGTTAAGTCTTGTGGAGAAGCTGAAGGACATCGGCACCGAGGAGGGAAACAGCTGGCTGGGTCACATTTACAACCTGCAGGGATACATTCAATACCAGCTTGGCTCCACTGAAGATGCCCGGCGTTTCTTCAGTAAGGCCACAGAGGCCTTCTGCCAGTCGAGAAAGGTCTCAGGTGAAGGTCCCTGGTTGGTGGTGAACTATGGGAACCTGGCTTGGCTGCACCACCAGCTGGGAGAACAAACAGAGAGTCAGACTTACCTGTCAAAGGTCGACACCCTGCTGAAAGAATACCCATCTCCATCCCAGGATGAGCTCCATCCAGAGATCTACGCTGAAAAAGCCTGGACCCTGATGAAGTTCGGCAAAGACAAAAAGGTGCTGGTTGCAGATTACTTCCAGAGAGCCATCAGGATGCAGCCGGACATGGTGGAGTGGCACACTAGTCATGTGATAGCGTTAGTGAATAGGTACAGCAACAAACCACTGGAGGAAGAGACCCTGGAGAAAATGAGAATGGCCAAGGAACAGGATCCAGAGAATTTGTACCTTGCTGTTCTCGAGCTTGAGCAGCGTGCTAGGAAAGGAGAAAGAATTGAAGACGAAGCATGTGAGTTAGCCAGAAAGGTTTTGGAGAATCCTGTCAGCAGCTACAGTGGTATGAAAGCATTATTAAGGGTTTACAAAAACTATGTATCTGTTGATGAAGCTATTGATTTGGCAGAGGAGGCTCTGGAGAAACATCCAGATGAACGTTTCCTGAAGAGGTGTGCTGCTCTCTGCTACAAATGGAGGATAGTTTTTCACAACGACAGTCACATAAAGCAAAACACAATAGACAGAGCAATCAGTCTCCACAAAGAAGTGATTTCGCTTTACCCACATTCAGCACTTCTGATGAAAATATCCCTTGCTAATGTATATGCAAAGTCAAATCAGGGCCTTGCTACAGCTGAGCAGATTTACCAGGAACTGCTAATAATGGATCTGAAACCTGTAGAAAAACAAATGGTTTACAACTACTATGCAAAATATTTAAATTTTGACCGAAAAGATAGCCGCAGATCGATAGAATATCACCAGAAAGTGGCAGCGATACCAAATCAATCCTACTATCGAGATAACAGCGTCAAACTTCTGGAGAAGACTGAGGGAAGAAAAAGGACCCGGATCCAAGAACGAGTCGATGAGTTTCTGGCCGTCCTGGGAATTGAGCAACTTTAGTAGAACGTTTCGGTACTCCATTACCTAAAAAATCTGTATGTTCATCGTTCTGATTTTCTACACATTAGAAAAATATTTGTGGATTAGAGAAAAGATCACGTTTTCAAAAAATGATAAAATAGAAACAAGTGAAGACCCTAAGCACTTTGAGATAGCAAGCCTCACAGGACTGATTTTAAATGAAGTTTTGTAAACTTTTGAATTTACATAATTGAACAACAAACTATGACAAGCTGCTTATTCCAGAAATGCCCCCCCCCCCTCCTTTCCCCAATCAGTACATATAAGACATTATAGTGAAGTTGATGAAAGGAAAATACTGCTGCAAGAAAGAGAAAAAAGAAAAGTCTAAATAAATAAAAGAAAAAGATGCTCAGCAGTAATAGAGTTTATGTGATTTGATTGAAACAAGCTGAATCATTCTAAAGCACAATGATCATTACAATAATCATGTTATGTATTTGAATGGTCAGATTTATGCAGATGTTCTTGGGCTCATATATAAACATGGTGTTTTCTATATAACTGGGGCGTTCATTTTGTCTTTTTATAAGAACGTAATGCACTTTGTATGAAATTTACTTTGCTGCAAGCTTTGTAGTCCTGAAACATAAAAATGATGAGAAATGTATTGATTAATATGATTTATAACCTGAATTATAATCACAAAGTGGAACTAGTTGTGTATCTCACTTGTACATGCCACTAATATTAATAAATAAACTATAAAATCTAATATGAATTCGTTTTGGTGTTTAATTTACAATACGTACGTATTCTCAACTGTCTTGTATCACCTCAGGTTGATTAACCCACTTGTACTTTGTCCCATTTTTTAAGGCTACTTTAATCAGCTGTTGTTTAATCACATTTTTAAACAATGCTGCAGCTCATTTGTTCAACCAATCACTGTACACTTACATCAAGACCAATTACCATGCACTAAGGTTGCTCTTGTGTTGGTAGCAGGCAGGTAGCTCCTGGTCTGAAAAATGAGGCTGTTCTGGAGTTGCATTCTTTTTAACGGCCAGCAGGTGGAGACGCTGCTTGTTGAACATCGTCTGATCTATGAGAAAACGTCTCACTTGATTTAGTATCTCAGTGAACATTTACATGATAAGTATATGGTCTCACTTGCTATTTAGCAGTCTTCTTTAATACAGCACGATGTTCATTATGTAAATTATGGTCCCATTTAAAGTGAAGTAGATAATAAAGAAAAGTATGCTTTACATTGCTACCATGGTGATAATGTTGTTTACGTCATGTATAGACGTATAGCCCAAGATTCACACAGTGTATGTGTAACTGCCACTACTTCACAGTGTGTTTGCAGTTCATGAAAGTTAATTGTCACATTTTGGTCGCCTGTAAAAAAAGTCACAGTTTAGTTTTTCTGGTAAGTACATCGTCGTTTAACTATAGACTGTAAATGGACCGTGCTAACCAAACTAGCAGCTAGTGCTAAGGTAAAATACGCCCTCTTTTGATGTTATTATTAGAGGTACCGGCTGGCACCAGGTAAACAGCTTATATGCTCTCTCTGGAAACAGGAGAAATAAATGAGACAGGGCAAACTCTCCGTCCGTTTTTCATCTCGCTCTGCAGAGAGAGGGAGAGGATTTATTAAAACTTTCACAATTTAAATCCTCCTCTGTAACACTCAAGGTTCTCTATGAAATAAATACAACTTCAAAATAAAATACATGACCGACATGACTTAGCAATAGGTGACGTCATCGGGCGCGAAAATGCGGCTACTGCTCTATGTAAATATATGTCCGCATATTCATAAAACACCCTTATTAGCGGACATTAAAACATTCAGCGACATGTCAACATATTACACCTCAGTTACTTTGCTTAATTTACTATTCCACCAACCTGGAAACAGGAGAAATACGTGAGACAGGGCAAACTTTGTGTCCGTTTTGCAGGAAAGCTGCAAAGCGGACTAAACTGACGTAAAGCCGCCCGGAGCACAATAAGCGCCACACTGCCCCCTGCTGGCGACCCCACAATTACTCCTGACATCTATATAAAATATTTTAGTATAAAGATGGTGGAAACAGGTTGATTACCCCTGAACAAATATTCAAAATAGTAACTATAAAATGACAGAAACTACCACAAATGTGATAACACTAGTGGGCATCACATAATAGTGACTACAATCCTTTTTTTTTAAGTCTATGGTTGGTAGAGTACTCTGAGGTAGGAGCTAAAAAGTCTAAGGATGGGGTTGAGCATAGCTCAGTGGCTAGAGCACCCATCCCATGTGTTAAGGCTTCTGTCCTCGCTGCAGGTGACCCCGGTTCAAAACCCACATTGAGCATTCCTGTCCTGCATGTCATTCCCCCCTCTCTGCCTCCAATTTCCTGTCTCTCTCTACTAACCTGTACATTAAAGGCAAAAAGCCCAAAAATATATACTTTAAAAAGTCTCAGGATTATCCAGGAGCTTGGGAACCAGGTATTAGTTTTTAGCATGTTTTGTTATTTTCATATGTGTTGCCTGTGTGTACTTTTGTTTCTCTACAGGTAAGAATAACATTGCCAGACAGGTTTTGTTTTATTTTGTTCATCAGGTTTAATTGTCTGTGAGTCAGCAGAGATCTGTGGAGTGAGTAAGCAAAGGAAGAACATCAATTTACCAGGTAGACAGAGTGATGCTGAACCAAATTTGGACACAGTCCATAAGAGAAATGGAGGCAAACTTCTGTAACAGCATGGAAGGGGCCTCTGGGGAAAATAGAATTTCACTCAGTCCTCTAGGGGGTATGAGTGGCTGGTGTAGAGTTCACTAGGCTGTTGATGGTGTAAAAGAGAAATCTTGAGTTTTGCTAGATTTGAAAAGTAGGAGGATTTGTCACTCTTTAGCATAACACCCTCATGTGGAGACAATGAAGCTGAAGTTGAGACTTTTCCCATTTACATTAAACTCTTTGAAAAACTGAAAAGAAATTGTAAAATATCTTTATTCTTCCAGGGTCTTGGGTTAGAGCAGGGATGTCCAAACTTTTCCATAAAGGTTCAAGTGGCTGCAGGTTTTCATTCCAACCAAGCAGGAGCACAGCAGGCTTGACTCATTTAATTAACTGATCTTAGTCATCAGACAGCTGATTGATCAAATCATCTGTTCTTTATTGTTTGGAACAAAAACCTGCAGGCACACGACCCTTTATGAAATAGTTTGGACATGCCTGGGTTGGAGGGACAGCAGGACCACACCCTGTCAACAGATATTTGGTCAAGACTTGTTAATCACATTAAATATATTAACCATATTATTTCTATTGTTACACTGTGTAATAAAACCATGAGCACTGAATGAATCAGCATGCCTCTGCTCAACAAAACTTCAGAGCAATAGAAACTTACAGAAATAGAAACTTACGGTTTCTACAACAAAACTAAAGGCATGCAATAAAACATGATCTGCAGCGTTCCTACAGCTTTTGTACTCCACCTCTATAATTAACCTTCAGCGTCAGTATGAACGTATAAAAACTTGTGATCAATGTCAGATTATTCACAGCAAAGCAGAAGCTGGACAGCAGGTATTGATTTTGTGTCAGAGAACCCAAAACCCAAAATATTTAGACAACTACTGTGTCAAGGAAACTGCAACATAATGAGGTGAGTACATCTGCATTTCATATTTCATATCATTACATGTACAAAAATTATTATGATGAAGTTTATTATTATCACCAATTGTTTTCTGTAAATGGTATCACACACAACCAGGAATATCATGCTAAATCTATCCATTTTGTTTTAATTTCTCTCAGCTCACTTCTAAATTTCTTCTTTCTTTTCTACTTCATTCCCTTCTGTCCTCCTTTCTGTCCAGTTAATGCTCCTTTCTCAATTTCTTCCTTCGTTCCCTCCTGCCTGTCAACTCAATGCTCATTTTTCATTTTGGCATTCCCTCCTTCTGTAGTTACTCAAATGTCAAACAAACACAACAGCAGATTTTCAAGAGGTTTATTGCAAGAGTTGAGAGTGAAGCAAAGGGAATGGGAGAGCTGGAGTACTAGAACAACACAATAGGAACATACCATAACAATGAGGATTTGGCCGTAGCATAGTTACCACACAGAGAAGTGGGTAGATGCAGTGCTGGGAGTTAATTAGTGGAAGGAATTCAGGTGTGCAGGTGATCAGGCGTGTAAGATGCCGCACCCACATCATATGAAGAGCTAGACAGAGATAAACAGGAACACAAGGGAGGGGAAACAACAGGAAAACATGGGAAGGGAGAAGGAGAAGGCTACCCTGAAACACAGCGTATTATATTAACATGCTGATGATATGTTTTAATATTAATTGTTTTTATTCTCCATCAGTGCTTCATTCACAAAATGAAACAATGAGATTTCACAAACACATTACTTATGTCTACAGGCAATCTGCATTATGTAATCTAATCAGATATGGTGAGGAATGTGAGGCTGCAGAATTAAAGGACAGTTTTGAGTATGGCAATTAAAAATAAGAGATGTTCAAAGGCCAATACACAGTCAGCAAGTCCCAGATCAACAGAGATTAGTGCACTGTGCCCTATAATTAATTTATTTTATGAATATAAATCCCAACATCACGGGAGACACAGCAAAGCAGAAGTTGGATAATATCAACTGATTGTATGCCAGAGAACCAAAAAGCTGCTTCAGACTAATATTTACAAAAACAGCAGGATAATGAGGTGAGTAGCTGCTTCTGCAGTTCAAATAATATATAAAATATATATTATAAATATATATTATTACTTATTTTAGAGCAACAAAAATATTTTTATTTTTATTATCAGTTAGTGTTGTAGAGTCCTCCATTACTTTTGTTTATCTTGTTACATTTACTCTTTTAATTATTTTGCCATCTTAATTTAAAATCCCTTTTATTATGTTTTAGGTATGTTGTTTTTTTCTATCTTCTCTATTACCTTTCAACACGGACCATCAGGATTTACAAACAGAGTGAAATTATTAATGTATCCCGATAGCTCTTTCTTGCTCTCTGCTTTTCAGGCTTGAATTATATTGAATTAATATTGAATATCAAAGGCACAA
Source organism: Scomber colias (assembly GCA_021039105.1). NCBI lineage: Eukaryota > Metazoa > Chordata > Actinopteri > Scombriformes > Scombridae > Scomber > Scomber colias. The sequence continues at coordinate 39,533 of JAJDFG010000577.1, forward strand.
TCTTCAATCAAACATTGGTTAAGTGGGTATGGAGTTTTTGTTTTAACTTATGACTTTCAACCACTAAAAATAAAAATGTCCCGACAGCGCTGAGAGAGGTCAGGATTCATCTATAAGAGTTGCTTTATTGCAAACAATCCCAATCAATAATTACTAACAGATCCTGACAGATCCGCTGTTAATAAAGTTACTGCTGCTGTGCCGCGTGCATAAATGTGCACAGCCTGTTTCTCAGTTTGGAGACACAGTTATTGTTTCAGCTGTTGTGTGAAATACAGCCAACTGTGGACAACAAACAGAACATCAGTACTGATGTTTCTATAAAATCTAACATGTTTCAATTCACAGTGCCATTAGAGGCCTCAATCAGTCAACCAGTCAACCCTCACCTATGGTCACAATCTTTGGGTAGTGTCTGAAAGAATAAGATCCCTGATACAAGTGGCTGAAATGAGTGTGTGGGGTCGGTTTCAGGAGACTCAGGGTCAGGAGTTCAGACATCTGGGGGAGGCTAGGGGTAGAGCATCGAAAGGAGCCAGTTGAGGTGGTACAGACACCTGGTCAGGACGCCTCCTGGACTCTTTCCTTTGAAGGTATTCCAGGCACATCCAACTGGGAGGCGACTACGGTTCAGACCCAGGACACGCTGGAGGAATTACATATCTCTCCTAGCCTGGGAAGCTGATGGTTGTGACTGGGGAGAGGGATGTCTGGGATTCATTGCTCGGCCTAATGCCACCACCCAGATAAACTGCAGAAAATGAATGGATTAGCTGCTGCAGTTCATGAAAAATAATCTTAATTATTCTTTTACTTTATAGGATATTATTATAACTGATCAGACCTTCCTCTCCTCTTAAACTTATTTTGTCATCCATTCCTCTACTTAGTCACTCCTTCCTTTCCTTTCCAATCAATGCTCTTTGCTCCATTTCTTCATTCCCTCCCTGCATAGGTGGAGATTAGTGATCTCAAAGTTCAACTGCAAGCCACTGAGCGTCGGTCAGAAATAGTATGAAAATCAGCTTACTGATTTATCAAAAAATATTAACTAATACTACCACAACAGGTTATGGAGATTACATTCACATAAATAAAATGACTTAAACCTCAATGTCAGTATTCTCTCACTAAACTAAATCTTAACAGGGTAATCTCACTGAAGAAATCAACAGTGACACCTAGTGGCCTTTAGCCTGATGGCAGTTGATCATAGATGGTTGGGAACTTAATAAGTGACACTCAATGAACTAAAATCCCATATCTATCATTACTGATAACTAACTCATAACTCCTACATAACTCGTATCATAACTAAACAAATAACTGCACCTTTCTTTACTTCTTAGAGCAGTGAATAGCAATATAAACGGAATATCTACTGTGTAAAGACAAGTATTAATGCACAAGAGAAAAAACATAGAAAGAGGAATCTACCATGTGGGATGACAATTTCCTTATTTACAAAGTGCTGTATTTAGAACAACAATATCCGAGTTACATTGCAGATAAACAACATGCTGATGATGTGTTTTAATATTAGTTGTTTTTATTCTCCATCAGTGCTGCTCAGAGTCAGTCAACACTGGAGGACAAACTGAAGGCCCTGCAGTGCCACTTCACCTGGGACATCGACGCTGGAACAACCAAACTTTTACTCTTCAGGGACAAACTAGAGGACATCGGCACTGATGATGGAAACAGCTGGCTGGGTCACAATTACAACCTGCAGGGATACATTCAATACCAGCTGGGCTTCACTGAGGATGCCCGGTGTTTCTTCAGCAAAGCCACAGAGGCCTTCCGCCAGTCAAGAAAGGTCTCAGATGAAGGTCCCTGGTTGGTGGTGAACTATGGGAACCTGGCTTGGCTGCACCACCAGCTGGGAGAACAAACAGAGAGTCAGACTTACCTGTCAAAGGTCGACATCCTGCTGAAAGAATACCCATCTCCATCCCAGGATGAGCTCCATCCAGAGATCTACGCTGAAAAAGCCTGGACCCTGATGAAGTTCGGCAAAGATAAAAAGCTGCTGGCTGCAGATTACTTCCAGAGAGCCATCAGGATGCAGCCGGACATGGTGGAGTGGCACACCAGTTATATGATAGCATTAGTGAAGGCTTATAAGTACAGCGAAAAACCACAGGAGGAAGACATCATGGAGAAAATGAGAATGGCCAAAGAACAGGATCCTCAGAATCTATACCTTGCTGTTCTTGACCTTGAACAGCGTGCTCAGGAAAGAGAAAGAATTGAAGATGAAGCACGTGAGTTAGCCAGAAAGGTTTTGGAGAATCCTGTCAGCAGCTACAGTGGGATGAAAAAGTTATTGTGGCTTTACAAAAGCTATTTATCTGTTGATGAAGCTATTGTTCTGGCAGAGGAGGCTCTGGCAAAACATCCAGATGAACGTTACCTGAAGTGGTGTGCTGCTCTCTGCTACAAATGGAAGATAGTTTCTTACAATGAAAGCCGCATAAAGCAAAGCATGATAGACAGAGCAATCAGTCTACATAAAGAAGTGATTTCTCTTTACCATCATCCATCATCACTTATGAAGAAAATAGCCCTTGCAAATATATGTGACAAGTCAAATCATGGCCAGGTCGAAGCTGAGCAGATCTACCAGGAGCTGCTAGAAATGGATCTGGAACCTGAAGAGAAACAGATAGTTTTCCATTTTTATGCAAATTATTTAAACATCAAGAGCCACAGGTCGACAGAATATCACATGAAGGCGGCAGAGATACAACACAAATCCTACTATCGAGAGAACAGTGTCAGAGTCCTGAAGAGGATTAAAGAAAGAAACAGGAACCAAATGTGTAGAGAAATAGAGGAGGTACTGGCCAATCTGGAAGTTGAGAGATCCTAAATCCAGATGAAAGTGTAGGTATTCCATTACCTAAAACATCTGTACATATTCATTATTCTGATTTTATACACATTAGAAAACTTATATGACCCTGTAGATTATATTACTGATGCTGAAAGAGTTTGATCAGATGTTGTATTTTAACATCCTGGACTCATCTATAACCATAGTGATTACTGTCCTCCTGGTTTGTTCATTTATTTTTTCTTTGCACTGTATTCAAAGTTTGTATAAGAACATAATGCACTTTATATTTCAGATCGCTTTTATGAATCATAGATTAGTATTAACTTTTGGGCAGCACAATGCTGCAGTGATTAGCACTGTTGCCTCATAGTAAGAGGGTTCTGGGCTGTATAGAAGCAAATCTTGTTTCTCTTTTGTTAGTCACATAACAAAAGTACAATGTACAATTTTGCCTTTTCTTGATTATATACATGCATATACATTGTATACTTGCATGCCTCTCCCTGCACTCTGTGCATCACAGTGCACTTTACTGTATAACAGGTGATACATTTCTGACTCACCGCTGCCTTCTTGACATAAAGGTGGGATGGTCTGCCTTAATAGACAGAAGGGAGTGGCATGGTATGTTATTTATCTAGAAAGACTTGTTGGGAAAACTGGTCAGTTATCTTTGTTAAATACATTAAAACACAACTCCTTTAATGTCAGATCTCAGGATATTTTAACTTTTATTTTATCTGTACCACTTATACACACTGAACTTGGTAAACATTATTTTCAAATATTTTGCTGCAAACTTTTTAAAAGGTTGTACTTGCGTGTTGTCAATCATGCTTGCAGATGTTTTTCTTAATGTGTAAATGTATGTTTGAATTATTTATTGTCTGTTTATCTGTATGTGTAAACTAAATAGATTCATATCTCAGGGAAACCACCTGTTTCAATAATGGATTAATTAAATAAATATGAAATCTGCCATGCTGTAAGCTTTGCAATAATGAAAAAGGAAAATAGAAATGCAATGATTAATATGATGTATAACCTGAATATAACCACAAAGTGGAACTCATTGTGTGAGTAGAAACTTGTACACTGTACTGATACTATTAAATGAGCACTAAAAAATCTTTTTAAGTTTGTTTAGTTGATTAATTTACAAAAAAATCATGTTCTCTACAGTTCTGCAGCACTGCACACAAAACTGATCTGAACTGAACTGCGGTTATGGAAAGCTAATACAGCTAGTATTACAGCTAATATTAAATTGGAACTCTTAAAGAAAAAAAATCTTGATCCCGAGATTTAATATTTTATGTTGTGTTTTACAAAAGCCTGATGGAAGATTTATTACATATTTAAATTTATTCTCCACTTATGTTCAACTTTATCCTTATAGACAGATTTCACATTTTTGCATTTTCAGCTGTTCAAAGTCCAACTAATCATCAAATGGAATTCATTAAATGTCAGTGATTGGCCACTCTTTCTCATTGATTAGTACCAATTTATATAGTTCTTAATAATACTTTACAGAACAACACAACCATAAAAAACCCCTCAATGGATCCTTGGATCAGGGCTTCATTCACAAAATGAAACAAAATGAGATTTGAACACATTATGTGTACAGGAAATACTGAATATCTGCATTAAGTAATCTTATCAGATTTAGTGAGCAATGTTAAGTTGCAGAATTGAAGGAAGGTTTCTGAGGACAGCAATTAAAAATAAGTTCAAAGGCCAACAGAAAGTCAACAAGTGCCATATAAACGTAGATTGTTGCACTGTGCCCCGTAATAAATTCATTTTATGGATATACAACTCAACATCACAGCACACCCAGCAAAGCAGACGTTGGATAAAAGCAACTTATTGTATGCCAGAGCCAAAAGCTGCTTCAGACTAATATTTACAAAAACAGCAGAATAATGAGGTGAGTAGCTGCTTCTGCAGTTCAAATTATATATAAAATGTCTTTTTATCAGATCTTGTCGGATATAACAAGTTAATTGCACCATTTTTATTATCAATCAGTGCTGCAGTCCTCCATTACTTTTGTTACTCTTGTTCCATTTACTCTTTTCCTTTTTTTGCCTTCTTAATTTAAAATGTCTTCCATATTACCTTTCAATACGGACCATCAGGATAAAAATAGAGTGAAATTATCAACATCTTCAGAGAGTTAGTGGTGAATGCAGCTCTCGCTCTCTCTTGCTTTTGAGACTTGAATTATACTGAATTGATAATGAATATCAAAGGTGACATCTTCAGTCAGACATTGGGGTTAAGTGGGTATGGGGTTTTTGTTTTTGATCTCTGACTTTCAGCTACTTAAAATAAAAATGTCCCGCTCAGGATTCATCTTTAGAATTGCTTTATTCCAAACAACCCCAAACAATAATTACAATAAGATCGTGACAGACCTAGTGTTAATAAAGTTACTGCTGCCTGTTTCTCAGTTTGGAGAGTTATCGTTTCGGCTGCTTTGTGGAAACCACTCCACTCACTCAGTCAGACACAAAATAAGAGCAAACAGCACTCAGCTGCAAAACTTTGTGGGCGTTTATACGGCATCATATCATTAGCAAATAGTGGTTACAAATGATGCACAATTCACTGTGTCATTACTGGCCGCAATACATGAAAAATAATTTTAATTATTCTTTTGGTTTATGGGATATTACTATAACTGATCAGCCCTTTCTCTCCTCTTAAATTTATTATCTCATCCATCCTTGCACTCATTCACTTCTTCATTATTATCTTCCTCAGTGCTCATTGCTCCATTTTTTTAATTCCCTCCCTGCATGAATGATCTCAAAGTTCAGCTACAAGTCACTGAGTGTTGGTCAGGACATGAGACTGGAGACTCTGATGAGTTATTTATCTTCTTTATTGATGTGTGGGTGTGGTTCAACAGAGGCAAATAAAGGAGAAACAATATAAAAATCAGATTACTGATTAGTAAACTCTGGAAACCTATCATATCGCCACAGCTTTGGTTATGGAGATTAAATAAATAAACATTTAGATAATTGTATCCACCCAACAATGACGTAAAACCTTAACTTCAGTACTCTGTTCTCTCACCAAACTAAATCTTAACAGGGTCATCTCAATGAGTAAACCAACAGTGACACCTAGTGGCCTTGAGCCTGAGATAGCAGCTGATCACAGATGACTAGGCACTTCATTAGTAACATTAAATTAACTAAAATACCATATCTATCATTGACTAAACAAAGTAGTTCTGCACCCTTCTGTCATCCTAAGAATGGTGAATAGCAATAAACTGAATATCTGCTATGTAAAGAAAATTATATATACACAAGAGAAAAGACAAAGAAAGAGGAATCTACCATGTGGGGCGATAATTTCCAACATCCACCATTTCCATTTACAAAGTGCCATGTTTCAAACAAGATTATTCTGTTTACATGGCAGACAAACACTGGTGTAAATGATCATAGATCAGCCTATTCTGAACAATGTGGCCTTTCTGACAATATGAGATGAACACGTTACTCTAATACATCAAGCCTTGCAGCATATTATATTAACATGAAAATTATGTATTTTAATATTATCTGTTTTTTATTTTCCATCAGTGCTACTCAGAGTCAGTCAACACTGGAGGCCAAACTGAAGGCCCTGCAGTGCCACTTCATCTGGGACATTGACACCAGCAGGTCCAACCTTTTCCGTCTCAGGGACAAACTGGAGGACATCGGCACTGACGAGGGAAACAGCTGGCTGGGTCACATTTACAACCTGCAGGGATACATTCACTACCAGCTGGGCTTTATTGAAAACTCACGGCGTTTCTTCAGCAAAGCCATAGAGGCCTTCCGCTGGTCAAAAAAGGCCTCAGGTGAAGGTCCCTGGTTGGTGGTGAACTACGGGAACCTGGCTTGGCTGCACCATCAGCTGGGAGAAGAAGCAGAGAGTCAGACTTACCTGTCAAAGGTGGACACCCTGCTGAAAGCATACCCATCTCCATCCCAGGATGAGCTCCATCCAGAGATCTACGCTGAAAAAGCCTGGACCCTGATGAAGTTCGGCAAAGACAAAAAGGTGCTGGTTGCAGATTACTTCCAGAGAGCCATCAGGATGCAGCCAGACATGGTGGAGTGGAACACCAGCTATGTGATGGTATTACTGAATGCTTTAAAGCACTGTGACAAACCACAGGAGGATGAGATCCTGGAGAAAATGAGAATGGCCAAGGAACAGGATCCAGATAATTTGTACCTTGCTGTTCTCGAGCTTGAGCAGCGTGCTATGAAAGGAGAAAGAATTGAAGATGAAGCACGTGAGTTAGCCAGAAAGGTTTTGAAGAATCCTGTCAGCAGCTACAGTGGTTTGAAAGCATTATTAAGGGTGTACAGTAAACACATATCTGTTGATGAAGCTATTGCTCTGGCAGAGGAGGCTCTGGAAAAACATCCAGATGAAAGTTACCTGAAGAGGTGTGCTGCTCTCTGCTACAAATGGAAGATCCTTTTCTCCAGAGACAGTCCTGCAAAGCAAAGCATAATAGACAGAGCAGTCAGTCTCCATAAAGAAGTGATTTCTCTTTACCCTCATGGGTCACTTGTGAAGAAAATAGATCTCGCAAATGTATACGCAAAGTCAAATCAGGGTCTTGCTAAAGCTGAGCAGATTTACAAGGAGCTGCTAGAAATGGATCTAGAACCTGCAGGAAAACAGCTGCTTTACAACGGCTATGCAAAATATTTAAATGTTGATCGACAAGACACCCACAGGTCAATGGAATATCACATGAAGGCGGTAGAGATACAACAACAATCATACTTTCGAGAGAACAGCATCAAAGCTCTGAAGAAGATTAAAGAAAGAAACAGGGAACAGGGAATTTGTACAGATATAGAGGAGTTCCTAACCAAACAGGAAGTCGAGAAATCCTAAAATCCATTACATTGTTGTATTCCATTACCTAAAACATCTGCACATATTCATTATTCTGATTTTATATAAATTAGAAAAACCTACGGGAAAGATTTGTGGAAGTTACAGAAAAAAATACTCCTTAAAATAATTTTACAGACGGAAAAAATAGTCAGTGGTTCAAACACATGTTGTAAATAAACTGTGTGAAATTACTGTCTTGTTAGTGATGAAGCTAGATCATTAGCTATGAGCATTTTTCCTGTCTTCATGATTTTTTACCAAACAAAATAACAGATCATTTAACACCTGAATACAGAGAAAGTAGAAAAAAGTTTAGAAACAAGTCGTGTATGATTATTTGTTGATGACATTAAAACTATCAATTTGCACTGATAAATGATCCGCAGTAATAATGTATATCTGATTTATAGGAAACAAGATAAATCATTAATAGCACTGGGAAGGGCAGGGATAGTGAAACATTACTCCTGTAGGTTACATTACTGATGCTGATAGAGTCTGATCACATGTTGTATTGTAATACTTGGAAACATATAACCAGTGAAGACGTTTTTTCTGGTTTATTTGCACTATATTTAAAGTTTGTTTAAGAACATAATGCACTCTTTAATTTGTTTTACTGTAAATTTGTTGTAGTGAAAAACAACTCTAACAGGAACTCAATGTAATGATTAATATGATGTATAACCTGAATATAATCACAAAGTGGAACTGATTGTGTGAGTAGAAACTTGTACACTATACTGATTATATTAAATAAACACTGTAAAATCTTAAAGTTTGTTTTGTTGATTAATTTATAAGAAATGTTCTCTACAGTTTTGCAGCACTGTTCACAAACCACTGATGGACGTCAAACTACAACTATGAAAACTTACTGACAAAATTACATTTCTAAAAGAAACTAAATTGTTTTAAAGATTCAGTATTTTATGTTGCTTTCAATCACTTTAGTTTATGATTTTCTGAATATATATCAAGATATTTCCTGGCAATAACTGTTTAATATGCTCATAAATATACTGGGAAAACTGAAACTTCCTTGAAGAAAAGCTCCATTTAAACCTGATGGAAGATTTATGAAATATTTAGAACTTAATTCTCCATTCATGATAACCAAACAGATTCAAGCAAGCATAAAAAAACATAATACAACAATGAGATTTCATCATCTGAGCAAAACAAAAATCTAAATCAATATATAAGATTCATTTTATAAAAGTGTTATGCTGTAAGACTAAAGTCTGTACACCTAAGTTTCTGGCTGCAAGTCTAAAGTCATTTGTCAGTGGACCAAGATGGGGGTCACATTGATCCAATCATTAGAAATATGATCAGATCATATCTACAAGTGTCCACAGATGAGAGTAATCCCTCTGTGTCACTACTACAAATGGATTTACTGTGTTCATCAACACTGTCGTTCTTTCACCTCCATGAAACCAACTGGCTGAAAAGAGCGATGCCGAGTGGATCAAACAGTTAAGTCTCTATTGTCCAGCAGTATAGTCTATTAAAACTGCACAGTGTGCATCTTTTCATGTTTTAAACTTGGAAACCTGCAGGCATGAACCATTTTATTTATCTACTGAGCTACAACAGAAACAGATACAAATGCAGTTAGTCTTAGCGTCTGCTACAGGTGGCAAGTTTATGTGATTCCTTTCGTTCAGACTCAGAGACAGCTCATGTAAAAATCTTGCTTATTTGGAAAGATGGCAGAAGCTCAGCACCTTGTCTCAGTGACTGTCCTTTTGTGAATATTGCTGTGCTGCAGAGAGCAAAATTAGCCTGACACAAAGAGCCACAATGACCACATTTATTGAAAGTACACCAGGTTCGAATAAACCAGAGTTTTCCTTTAATGTCTGCACCACATGTAGTCTATCTGTCTGAACACAGGCCTTAGGCGTGGTTTGATTGTGTGTACTTTGGTTTTTCTACAGGTAAGAATAATGTTGCCAGACAGGTTTTTGTTTCGTTTCATTTATCTGTTTTTATTATCAGCGAGTCAGTGGAGATCTGTGGAGTCAGGAAACTAAAGTTTGTTGCGTTGTAATTTCTTTGATGTAGTTTCACCTATGGCTATTTTCCTGTTTCTGTTCACATCAATTATTTAATCACTTTTATTTTTCTGTCCTAACAGACAAGTCATTGAGTTGATTGATTTTCCTGGAGCTAGACTTAGTATTCTTTTAAGATATCAGTTTTTATTCAAGCTGAATATTCTTTAACCACCCTTTCTGCATAAAAACAAAGACTAATGTAATTTCATAAAGGATAGCAGTTATGGGGTAGTTTTGAATCTATGCCAGGTTACTTAATGACAGGCTATATACAGACACTGAAATGGTCTGTGACCACAACAGATAAGAGACTCGTTCATAATGCTGAGAAGCAGAAGAGGCTCCAAAAACCTTTCTGAATAATTTGGAAGTACGAATATCAAATTAACAAGTAGACAGATTCATGTTGGACCACATCCATAAAACAAATGCAGGCAAATTTCTGTAACAGCATGGAAGAGGCCTCTGGTGAAAATAGAAGTGAGGCAGCAGAGTAACTGATGCTTTGATGTTTTTTATCTTTACAACAAAATATTTCAAGAACTTGTCTCAGTCCTCTACAGAGGTGATATGAGTGGCTGGGGTAGAGTTCACTAAGCTGTTGATGGTGTAAAAGAGAAATCTTGCTAGATTTGAAAAGTAGGAGGGTCTATCACTCTTTATCAATAACTTAAATAAAGATAATAACATCCTCATGTGGAGACAATGAAGCTGAAGTTGAGACTTTTCCCATTTACATTCAGCTCTTCTACAGTTACACTCACTCTACACTCTTAGTCAGTTCTACAACAAGAAACTTAGGAAAATCGAAACGTACAGGTCCCTACAACAAAACTAAAGGAATGCAGTAGAACTTGATCTGTAGTGTTCCCACATCTTTTGCATCCCTGTTCTATAATTAACCTTCAGCGTCAGTATGAACGTATAAAAACTTGGGATCAATGTCAGATTATTCACAGCAAAGCAGAAGTTGGACAACGGCTGCTAATTTCATGCCAGTGAACCCAAAAGCTGCTTCAGACTGATATTTAGAGAACTACTGAGTTGAGGAAACTGCAGAATAATGAGGTGAGTAGCTGCTTCTTTATTTCATATAACTGCATGAACAAACAATACATCACCAATAATACAATCATTATTAATATAGGATTACTTTAAAATAAGTGACGTCTTGTTTTATGGCATCAGAACCCAAAATATTAACATTATGGATCCTACAAGTCAATGACAATATTATTATCACTGATGACTGTTGAACCATTACTTCCTTTCTTCATTTTTTCAACTTTCTTTTCGTTCTTACTCATTTACTTTCATCCCTCTTTGGTTTCAGTCAAAAACAGCAGAACTCTTATTTCTTTCAGATGAAGTTTTCTGTTATTATTATAACGAATCCCATACAGCCAGGGACATAATTCTAAATCCATCTATTTTCTTTTAAAGTAATGATTTTTAATTTTCTTTTTGGTTTGAAAACTTTCAAAGATGAATTGTGTAAAAAGTGAAGACTCTACTTTTGTCACAGTAGTTTTGGATTGTTCAGCTAGGCCAGTGGAAACTTCAGGTCTTCCACAACATTTAATTTATTAAATATTACAAAGAACTTCAATAGGTCCAAAAGACTGAGACTGGCAGAGGTCAATACAATTATAGATTTGCTGTGCACTAAATTATACTCAAGCAGACCAAGGTGGGTCCATAGAACCGGCGTTAAAGTTACATCCAAAATACAATTTATTTTATTCCTTTTCTTCTGTCCACGTAAGGTGGGACTTCATCCTTGGGTACTTCCTTATTTCCATATTCCTATGAATTTTCACCATTAGTTCTCATTTTCCCAAAAATGGGCAGACTGCCCACACTGACCCCTCATTCTCCAGTGGGACATTGTCTATTTTTTGACACCATTATTTATTAACTTATTCTTAAGGTAACTAATAAAAGAAATGACACATGAGAGCCTTGATGTTCAACTTCATGCTCAGTAATCTAGTGATACTACTCATCTGATTAGATCTAATGCAAATTGTTGCCCTTTCCTGTTGGACTGCTTCCAACAGACACTGAAGCGCTTCGGACATATTCCCTACATCCTGATCCCTTTGATGTCGTCAGTTATCAGGTTTTTATCAGATTTCTGTGTGGAGAAATGATTTTGTGCAGCAAAAACTTGGCACTTGAAGCACCACTTAGCATCTCCCTCTTGACCTTACAGTGACCTCTGACATGTGATGTGCAGAATTACTCACATAATGATCACTTATTGTCAGATTTGCTTACACACTACTTTGAGTAATTTTGTATTGTGGCTTACTCCATTTCTTTCCTCCATTGTTCCTTCACTCTTCCTTTGTTCCCTCCTGGCTGTCCTCCCAATGCTCCTTATTATCCCGTCTTCCACACATGATGAACACGTTACTCAAGCATATCAAGCTTCACAGCATATTATATTAACACGCTGATGATGTGTTCTAATATTAGTTGTTTTTATCCTCCATCAGTGCTGCTCAGAGTCAGTCAACACTGGAGGACAAACTGAAGGCCCTGCAGTGCCACTTCACCTGGAACATCAACACCAGCAGGTCCAAACTTTTCCGTATCAAGGACAAACTGGAGGACATCGGCACCGATGATGGAAACAGCTGGCTGGGTCACATTTACAACCTGCAGGGATACATTCAATACCAGCTGGGCTTCACTGAACATGCTCGGCATTTCTTCAATGAAGCCGCAGAGGCCTTCGGTCGGGCAAGAAACACCATCTCCAATGAAGGTCCCTGGTTGGTGGTGAACTACGGGAACCTGGCTTGGCTGCACCACCAGCTGGGAGAACAAGCAGAGAGTCAGACTTACCTGTCAAAGGTCGACACCCTGCTGAAAGAATACCCATCTCCATCCCAGGATGAGCTCCATCCAGAGGTCTACGCTGAAAAAGCCTGGACCCTGATGAAGTTAGAAAAAGATAAAAAGCTGCTGGCTGCAGGTTACTTCCAGAGAGCCATCAGGATGCAGCCAGACATGGTGGAGTGGAACACCAGCAATATGATAGCGTTAGTGAATGCTGTAAAGTGCTTTGAAGACACACCACTGGAGGAAGAGATCATGGAGAAAATAAAAATGGCCAAGGAACAGGATCCAGATAATTTGTACCTTGCAATTTTCGAGCTTGAGCAGCATGCTAGGAAAGGAGAAAGAATTGAAGATGAAGCGCGTGAGTTAGCAAGAAAGGTTTTGGAGAATCCTGTCAGCAGCTACAGTGGTATGAAAGCATTATTATGGGTTTACAAAACATATGTATCTGTTGATGAAGCTATTAATTTGGCAGAGGAGGCTCTGGAAAAATATCCAGATGAACATTTCCTGAAGAGATGTGCTGCTCTCTGCTACAAATGGAGGATCCTTTCACATGAACCCCTGAAGCAAAGCAAGATACAGAGAGCAGTCCATCTCCACAAAGAAGTGATTGCTCTTTATCCTGATGGCTCACTCGTGAAGAAACTAGATCTTGCACTGATATACGCAAGGTCATATCACGGCCTGGCTGAAGCTGAGCAGATTTACCAGGAACTACTAGAGAAGGATCTGGAACCTGTGGAGAAACAGATGCTGTACCACTACTACGCAAAATACTTAATGTGCGATCGACGAGATTATCACAGGGCGATAGAATATCACATGAAGGCGGCAGAGATGCCAGAACAAACCAACTTTAAAGAGAACAGCATCACATTCCTACAGAACATCGTAGAAGCAAACAGGAGACCAAGATGTAGAGAAATAGAAGAGTTCCTGTCCAAGCTGGAAGTCTAGAAGATCCTAAATCTAGTAGAAAGTTTAGGTACCTTAAACATCTGTACACATTACAGAAGAGACAGAACTGTACCCTCAGATTCAAAAGTCGTGCACACACATTGTAAGTCCAAGGGCACAGTTTAGAAATCTGAATGCATTGATTTTTTTTCCCCCCCTACAATATGAATCCAGGATGGCGCCATAGTTTAGAAACATGTACGATTAACTGTTGATGGTTTCAAAGTTGTAGCTGGTGTGTTTTTTACATGAAATAAAATGTATTGTGAATGTTAAAATGTCATTACTATATTTCTGACATAATCACATAACTGATGCTGATTCTTTGAACATGTGTTTTAACATCCCGACTGTATTCCTGGTTTGTTGGATTTGTTTTTTCTTAGAACTGAATTTAATTTGTATAAGAACATAATGCTCTCTATTTAATATGCTTTGTTATAAACTTTGTAATGTAATGATTCATTTGATGTATAACCTGAATATTATCACAACGTGGAGCTGACTGCGTGAGTAGAATGATACTGATACTATTACATAAACTTTTCTATAAGTTTGTTTTGTTTGTTAATTCACAATAAATTCATGTTCTCTACAGTTTTAAAACTCTGATGGACATCAAACTACAACTAAGCAAACTTACTAATATTAAATTTTGTGTTGTTTTCCAAGAATAAAACTCAAACGTAAGTAAATGATCAAATGGAATTAATTAAATGTTAGTGTGCTAATTGAACTCATTCTCATTGATTAATACCAATTTACATAGTTCTTTAAAACACTTTACAGAACAAAACAAAACTACAACAATGACATTTCATTACCTGAACAAAACAAAATAAAGATCTACATTAAAACTATTGTGTAAAATATATTCTAATAAAATTTTCAGTGGACCAAGATGGGGGTCACATTGATCCGATCATCAGAAATATGATCAGATCTAGAAGGGTCCACAGATTAGAGTAATCCCTCTGTGTCACTACTACAAATGGATTTACTGTGTTCATCAACACTGTCGTTCTTTCACCTCCATGAAACCAACTGGCTGAAAAGAACGAGGCCGAGTGGATCAAACATTCAGCTCCATATGGAAAATAAAATGTGATTCTAACACATAACTGTGAGGAATTACAGTAGTTAAGTCTCTATTGTCCAGCACTATAGTCCATTAAAACTGCACAGTGTGCATCTTTTCATTTTTTAAACTTGGAAACCTGCAGGCATGAACCATTTTATTTATCTACTGAGCTACAACAGAAACAGGTACAAATGCAGTTAGTCTTAGTGTCTGCTACAGGTGGCAGGTTTATGTGTTTCCTTTCGTTCAGACTCAAGAGACAGTTCAGGTAAAAATCGTGCTTGTCTCAGTGACATTCCTTTTGTGAATATAACAGAGCTGGAGAAAGCAAAATTAGCCTGACACAAAGAGCCATCATGGCAACATTTATTGGAATTCGGATGTCATGACACCAGCCCTATTTAGAGACTGGTCACCTGTGCATTTGTCTTGGTGCAATTTGTACTTATTCAGTAACTAGGAGATTAATAAAATACCTCTGCACCACACGTCTGAACACAGGCCTTAGGTGTGGTTGATTGTCTCCTTCTTGTTTTTCTACAGGTAAGAATAGCGTAGGAAGAAAGGTTTTTGTTTCGTTTCATTTATCTGTTTTTATTATCAGCGAGTCAGTGGAGATCTGTGGAGATAGGAAACAAAAGTTTGTTTCATTGGAATTTCTTTGATGTAGTTTCACCTATGGCTATTTTTCTGTTTCTGTTCACATCAATTATTTAATCACAGTTATTTATCTGTCCTAACAGACAAGTCATTGAGGTGATAGATTTTCCTGGAGCTACACTTAGTATTCCTTAAAAGATATTCTTCAACCACATTTTCTGCATAAAAACAAAGACTAATGTAATTTGATAAAGGATAGCAGTTATGGGGTAGTTTTGAATCTATGCCAGGTTACTTAATGACTATATAAAGACACTGAAATGGTCTGTGACCACAACAGATAAGAGACTCGTTCATAATGCTGAGAAGCAGAAGAGGCTCCAAAAACCTTTCTGAATAATTTGGAAGGACGAATATCAAATTAACAAGTAGGCAGATTAATGTTGGACCATATCCATAAGAGCAATGAAAGCAAATTCCTTTAACAGCATGGAAGAGGCCTCTGGTGAAAATAGAAGTGAGGCAGCAGAGTCACTGATGCTTTGATGTTTTTTATCTTTACAACAAAATATTTCAAGAACTTGTCTCAGTCCTCTACAGAGGTGGTATGAGTGGCTGGGGTAGAGTTCACTAAACTGTTGATGGTGTAAAAGAGAAATCTTGAGTTTTGCTAGATTTGAAAAGTAGGAGGGTCTGTCACTTTTTATCAATAACTTAAATGAAGATAATAACACCCTCATGTGGAGACAATGAAGCTGAAGTTGAGACTTTTCCCATTTACATTCAGCTCTTCTACATTCTCTTTTCAGTTCTTAAAATATCTTTATTCATCCAGGGTCTTGGGTTAGAGGGATGACAGGACCTCGCCCTGACAGCAGGTATTTGGTCGAGACTTGTCAAATACATGACATGACATGAAATATATGATTTTGATTGCTATACTTTGTAATAAAACAACAAGCACTGAATGGAGCAGCAAAATCTGCAGCAAAATGATCATTAAAAACACATCACTGTGCTTAGAGCATTAAACAGCAGCATCACAGTCAATATCTAATAAAACTGTGTTATGATCATAAAAGAAGTCCTTCAAGAAAAGGGAGTACATGCCTCTACTCAAAAGAAACTTACAGATATAGAAACGTAGTCAGTTCTACAACAAGAAACTTAGGAAAATCGAAACGTACAGGTCCCTAAAACAAAACTAAAGGAATGCAGTAGGACTTGATCTGAAGCATTCCCACAGCTTATGCACTCCACCTCTATAATAACATTCAGCGTCAGTATGAACGTATAAAAACTTGGGATCAATGTCAGATAATTCACAGCAAAGCAGAAGTTGGACAACGGCTGCTGATTTCATGCCAGTGAACCCAAAAGCTGCTTCAGACTACAGAACTACTGAGTTGAGGAAACTGCAGAATAATGAGGTGAGTAGCTGCTTCTTTATTTCATATAACTGCATGAACAAACAATACATCACCAATAATACAATCATTATTAATATAGGATTACTTTAAAATAAGTGACGTCTTGTTTTATGGCATCAGAACCCAAAATATTAACATTATGGATCCTACAAGTCAATGACAATATTTTTATCACTGATGACTGTTGAACCATTACTTCCTTTCTTCATTTTTTCAACTTTCTTTTCGTTCTTACTCGTTTACTTTCATCCCTCTTTGATTTCAGTCAGAAACAGCAGAACTCTTATTTCTTTCAGATGAAGTTTTCTGTTATTATTATAACGAATCCCATACAGTCAGGGATATAATTCTAAATCCATCTATTTTCTTTTTAAGTAATGATTTTTAATTTTCTTTTTGTGTAAAAAGTGAAGACTCTACTTTTGTCACAGTAGTTTTGGATTGTTCAGCTAGGCCAGTGGAAACTTCAGGTCTTCCACAACATTTAATTTATTAAATATTACAAAGAACTTCAATAGGTCCAAAAGACTGAGACTGGCAGAGGTCAATACAATTATAGATTTACTGTGCATTAAATTATACCCAAGCAGACCAAGGTGGGTCCATAGACTTACATCCAAAATACAATTTATTTTATTCCTTTTCTTCTGTCCACTTAAGGTGGGACTTCATCCTTGGGTACTTCCTTATTTCCATATTCCTATGAATTTTCACCATTAGTTCTCATTTTCCCAAAAATGGGCAGACTGCCCACACTGACCCCTCATTCTCCAGTGGGACATTGTCTATTTTTTGACACCATTATTTATTAATTTATTCTTAAGGTAACTAATAAAATAAATGACACATGAGAGCCTTGATATTCAACTTCATGCTCAGTAATCTACAGATACTACTCATCTGATTAGATCTAATGCAAATTGTTGCCCTTTTCTGTTGGACTGCTTCCAACAGACACTGAAGCGCTTCTTACATACTCCCTACATCCTGATCCCTTTGATGTCAGCAGTTATCAGGTTTTTATCAGATTTCTGTGTGGAGAAATGATTTTGTGCAGCAAAAACTTGGCACTTGAAGCACCACTTAGCGTCTCCCTCTTGACCTTACAGTGACCTCTGACATATGATGTGCAGAATTACTCACATAATGATCACTTATTGTCAGATTTGCTTACACACTACTTTGAGTAATTTTGTATTTTGTCTTACTCCATTTCTTTCCTCCATTGTTCCTTCACTCTTCCTTTGTTCCCTCCTGGCTGTCCTCCCAATGCTCCTTATTATCCCTTCTTCCACACATGATGAACACATGTTACTCAAGCATATCAAGCTTCACAGAATATTATATTAACACGCTGATGATTTGTTCTAATATTAGTTGTTTTTATTCTCCATCAGTGCTGCTCAGAGTCAGTCAACACAAGAGGCCAAACTGAATGCCCTGCAGTGCCACTTCACCTGGGACATCGACACCAGCAGATCCAACCTTTTCCGTCTCAGGGACAAACTGGAGGATATCGGCACTGATGATGGAAACAGCTGGCTGGGTCACATTTACAACCTGCAGGGATACATTCAATACCAGCTGGGCTTAACTGAAGACGCCCACCGTTTCTTCAGTGAAGCCACAAAGGCCTTTGGCCGTTTGAGAAACACCGACTCAGATGAAGGTCCCTGGTTGGTGGTGAACTACGGGAACCTGGCTTGGCTGCACCATCTGCAGGGAGATCAAGCAGAGAGTGAGACTTACCTGTCAAAGGTCGACACCCTGCTGAGAGAATACCCATCTCCATCCCAGGATGAGCTCCATCCAGAGATCTACGCTGAAAAAGCCTGGACCCTGATGAAGTTTGGCAGAGACAAAAACGAGCTGGTTGCAGATTACTTCCAGAGAGCCATCAGGATGCAGCCAGACATGGTGGAGTGGCACACTAGTCATGTGATAGGGTTAGTGAATGATGTAAAGTATGACGACACACCACTGGAGGATGACATCCTGGAGAAAATGAGAATGGCCAAGGAACAGGATCCAGACGATTTGTATCTTGCTGCTCTTTACCTTACTCAACAAGCAAAGAGAGGGGAAAAAGTTGAAGATGAAGCACGTGAGTTAGCCAGAAAAGTTTTGGAGAATCCTGTCAGCAGCTACAGTGGTATCAAACCATTACTAAGGGTTTACAGAAATGATATATCGTATGATGAAGCTATTGATTTGGCAGAGGAGGCTCTGGGGAAACATCCAGATGAACGTTTCCTGAAGAGATGTACTGCTCTCTGCTACAGATGGAAGATCCTTTTACAAAATCCACTGGAGCAAAGCAAGATAGACAGAGCAGTCAGTCTCCATAATACAGTCATTGCTCTTTATCCTGATACCTCACTCATGAAGAAACTAGATCTTGCACTGATATACGCAAAGTCAAATCACGGCCGGGCTGAAGCTGAGCAGATTTACAAGGAACTACTAGAGAAGGATCTGGAACCTGTGGAGAAACAGATAGTTTACAACTACTACGCAAAACACTTGCGTTTTGATCTACGAGAATATAACATGTCAATAGAATATCACATGAAGGCGGCAGGGATACAACAACAATCCTACTATCGAGAGAACAGCATCAAAACTCTGAGGAAGATTAAAGAAAGAAACAGGAACCCAAGGTGTAGAGAAATAGAGGAGTTCCTGGCCAATCTAGGTGTCTAGAAATCCTAAACCCAGACAAAAGTGTAGGTATCACATTACCTAAAACGTGTACATATTCATATTCTCTTGAGTGATGAAGCTAGATCAACAGCTTGGAGAGTTGTTCTCTGTGTTATATTGTTTACTGAATGAAATGACGGGAACAGAATAACACATAGAAGTAGCCAGTTTAGTTTAGTAGTACTAATGGGCTGCTGGAAAGAAGAAAAAACACATTAAAACTGTCTGGAAAAACTATAAAACTGCACTGTAAAATGATCAGCAGTAATAATGTATATCTGATTACATTACTGATGCTGATAGATTTTGATCATATATTGTATTTTAGCACCTGGACTCATATATAACTCAAGCGCTTACTATATTCCTGGTTTGTTGTTCTCTTTTTTTTTTTTTTTCCTGGGACTGTAATTGAAATTCAAACCCAGGGAGCCAATGTGTAGAGAAATAAAGGAGTTCCTGGCCAACCTGGCAGTCTAGAAAATCCTTAACCTGGGTAAAAGTGGAGGTATTCCATTACCTAAATCATCTGAAAAAAGATTTGTAGAAGTTACAGAAACAAAAACTACTTCAAATCATTTTACAGTTATGAGACAAAAAAAAATTAATAAAATAAAGTATATCTGATTTGTAGGAAATAAGATAAATATTTAATAGGACTGAGGTGGGTGTTGAAATAAAATGCATTATAAACATGTTAAAATATAATTACTATAATCCTGTAGGTTACGTTACTGATGCTGATAGTGTCTGATCACATGTTCTATTTTATAGACAGTGATGACTTTATTCTGGTTTGTTGGGTGTTTTTCTTTGCACTATATTTAAAGTTTGTTTAAGAACATAATGCACTCTTTATGAAATCTGCTTTGCTGTAAGTTTGTTGTGGTGAAAAACAACTCTCTCTAATAATGATTAATATGATGTATAACCTGAATATAATCACAAAGTGGAACTGATTGTGTGAGTAGAAACTTGTACACTATACTGATACGATTAAAGAAACACTGTAAAATCTTAAAGTTTGTTTTGTTGATTCATTTATAAGAAATGTTCTCTACAGTTTTGCAGCACTGTTCAAAACCACTGATGGACGTCAAACTACAACTATGAAAACTTACTGACAAAATTACATTTCTAAAAGAAACTAAATTGTTTTAAAGATTCAGTATTTTATGTTGCTTTCAATCACTTTATTTTACGATTTTCTGAATATATATCAAGATATTTCCTGGTAATAACTGTTTAATATGCTCATAAATATGGTGAGGAAACGGCAACTTCCTTGAAGAAAAGCTCCATTTAAACCTGATGGAAGATTTAAATAGTTTGCTCCAGTTGCTTCACCAATAGTGTATGAATGTGTATGAATGTTAGTTTCCTCCTGATGAGCAGGTTGTAGTGGTGGCTCCTGTCATCAGTGTGTGAATGGGTGAATGAGACATAGTGTAACAGTTTGAGTGGTCATAACGACTAGAAAAGTGCTATATGAGTACAGTCCATTCACCTCTCATTGATTAGCACCAGTTTACATAGTTCTTTATAACACTTTACAGAACCAAACAGCCATTAGAAAAAATAATAAAAAATTTAAATTTCATCATCTCAGCAAAAGAAAACAAAAATCTACATCAAAACTATCTTATAAAATGTATTTTATAAAAGTATCATCAATAACCTTTCTGAATAATTTGGAAGGACGAATATCAAATTAACAAGTAGACAGATTCATGTTGGACCACATCCATAAGAGAAATGGAGGCAAATTCCTTTAACAGCATGGAAGAGGCCTCTGGGGAAAATAGAAGTGAGGCAGCAGAGTAACTGATGCTTTGATGTTTTCTATCTCTTCAACAAAATATTTCAAGAACTTGTCTCAGTCCTCTACAGAGGTGGTATGAGTGGCTGGGCTAGAGTTCACTAAACTGTTGATGGTGTAAAAGAGAAATCTTGAGTTTTGCTAGATTTGAAAAGTAGGATGGTCTGTCACTCTTTATCAATAAGACAATAAGACAATGAAGCTGAAGTTGAGACTTTTCCCATTTACATTCAGCACTTCTACATTCTCTTTTCAGTTCTTAAAATATCTTTATTCATTCAGGGTCTTGGGTTAGAGGGATGACAGGACCTCGCCCTGACAGCAGGTATTTGGTCGAGACTTGTCAAATAGATGACATGACATGAAATATATGATTTCCATTGCTATACTTTGTAATAAAACAACAAGCACTGAATGGAGCAGCAAAATCTGCAGCAAAATGATCATTAAAAACACATCACTGTGCTTAGAGCATTAAACAGCAGCATCACAGTCAATATCTAATAAAACTGTGTTATGATCATAAAAGAAGTCCTTCAAGAAAAGGGAGTACATGCCTCTACTCAAAAGAAACTTACAGATATAGAAACGTAGTCAGTTCTACAACAAGAAACTTAGGAAAATCGAAACGTACAGGTCCCTACAACAAAATGCAGTAGAACTTGATCTGTAGTGTTCCCACATCTTTTGCATCCCTGTTCTATAATTAACCTTCAGCGTCAGTATGAACGTATGAAAACTTGGGATCAATGTCAGATTATTCACAGCAAAGCAGAAGTTGGACAACGGCTGCTAATTTCATGCCAGTGAACCCAAAAGCTGCTTCAGACTGATATTTAGAGAACTACTGAGTTGAGGAAACTGCAGAATAATGAGGTGAGTAGCTGCTTCTTTATTTCATATAACTGCATGAACAAACAATACATCACCAATAATACAATCATTATTAGTATAGGATTACTTTAAAATAAGTGACGTCTTGTTTTATGGCATCAGAACCCAAAATATTAACATTATGGATCCTACAAGTCAATGACAATATTATTATCACTGATGACTGTTGAACCATTACTTCCTTTCTTCATTTTTTCAACTTTCTTTTCGTTCTTACTCATTTACTTTCATCCCTCTTTGGTTTCAGTCAAAAACAGCAGAACTCTTATTTCTTTCAGATGAAGTTTTCTGTTATTATTATAACGAATCCCATACAGCCAGGGATATAATTCTAAATCCATCTATTTTCTTTTAAAGTAATGATTTTTAATTTTCTTTTTGGTTTGAAAACTTTCAAAGATGAATTGTGTAAAAAGTGAAGACTCTACTTTTGTCACAGTAGTTTTGGATTGTTCAGCTAGGCCAGTGGAAACTTCAGGTCTTCCACAACATTTAATTTATTAAATATTACAAAGAAATTCAATAGGTCAAAAAGAGACTGAGACTGGCAGAGGTCAATACAATTATAGATTTGCTGTGCACTAAATTATACTCAAGCAGACCAAGGTGGGTCCATAGAACCGGCGTTAAAGTTACATCCAAAATACAATTTATTTTATTCCTTTTCTTCTGTCCACGTAAGGTGGGACTTCATCCTTGGGTGCTTCCTTATTTCCATATTCCTATGAATTTTCACCATTAGTTCTCATTTTCCCAAAAATGGGAAGACTGCCCACACTGACCCCTCATTCTCCAGTGGGACATTGTCTATTTTTTTACACCATTATTTATTAACTTATTCTTAAGGTAACTAATAAAAGAAATGACACACGAGAGCCTTGATATTCAACTTCATGCTCAGTAATCTAGTGATACTATTCATCTGATTAGATCTAATGCAAATTGTTGCCCTTTCCTGTTGGACTGCTTCCAACAGACACTGAAGCGCTTCTTACATACTCCCTACATCCTGATCCCTTTGATGTCGGCAGTTATCAGGTTTTTATCAGATATCTGTGTGGAGAAATGGTTTTGTGCAACAAAAATTTGGCACTTGAAGCACCACTTAGCGTCTCCCTCTTGACCTTACAGTGACCTCTGACATATGATGTGCAGAATTACTCACATAATGATCACTTATTGTCAGATTTGCTTACACACTACTTTGAGTAATTTTGTATTTTGGCTTACTCCATTTCTTTCCTCCATTGTTCCTTCACTGTTCCTTTGTTCCCTCCTGGCTGTCCTCCCAATGCTCCTTATTATCCCTTCTTCCACACATGATGAACATGTTACTCAAGCATATCAAGCTTCACAGCATATTATATTAACATGCTGATGATGTGTTTTAATATTAGTTGTTTTTATTCTCCATCAGTGCTGCTCAGAGTCAGTCAACCCTGGAGGACAAACTGAAGGCCCTGCAGTGCCACTTCACCTGGAACATCGAACACAAAAGCAGATTTTACCGTATTAAGGACAAGCTGAAAGACATCGGCACCAACGAGGGAAACATCTGGCTGGGTCACATTTACAATCTGCAGGGGTACATTCACTACCAGCTGAAATTGAAAAAAGATGCCCTGTGTTTCCTCAAAAAGGCCACAGAGGCCTTCCGCCAGTCGAGAAAGGTCTCCGATGAAGGTCCCTGGTTGGTGGTGAACTATGGGAACCTGGCTTGGCTGCACCACCAGCTGGGAGAACAAGCAGAGAGTCAGACTTACCTGTCAAAGGTCGACACCCTGCTGAAAGAACACCCATCTCCATCCCAGGACGTGCTCCATCCAGAGATCTACGCTGAAAAAGCCTGGACCCTGATGAAGTTCGGCAAAGACAAAAACAAGCTGGCGACAGATTATTTCCAGAGAGCCATCAGGATGCAGCCAGACATGGTGGAGTGGCACACCAGCTATGTGATAGGGTTAGTGAAGGCTCATAAGTATGGCGAAACACCACTGGAGGAAGAGATCCTGGAGAAAATGAGAATGGCCAAAGAACAGGATCCAGAGAATTTGTACCTTGCTGCTCTCGAACTTGAGCAGCGTGCTCTGAGAGGAGAAAGAATTGAAGATGAAGCACGTGAGTTAGCCAGACTGATTTTGAGAAATCCTGTCAGCAGCTACAGTGGTATGAAAGTGTTATTATGGGTTTACAGTGAGCACATATCTGTTGATGAAGCTATTGCTCTGGCAGAAGAGGCTCTGGAAAAACATCCAGATGTACGTTACCTGAAGTGGTGTGCTGCTCTCTGCTACAAATGGAAGATCCTTCCTGACAGACATAGTCATGAAAGCACAATACACAGAGCAGTCAGTCTCCATAAAGAAGTGATTTCTCTTTACCCTAATCCATCATCATCACTTGTGAAGAAAATAGCCCTCGCAAATTTATATGCAAAGTCACGTGATGGCCTAGCTAAAGCTGAACAGACTTACCAGGAGCTGCTAGCAACCAAACTGGAACTTGCAGAAAGACAGATGCTTTACAGCTACTATGCAAAATACTTATACTTCAATCGAAAAGATAACCGCAAGTCAATAGAATATTATATGAAGGTGGCAAAGATACCACTAGACAAATACTTTCAAGGAAAGAGCATTGAAGCTCTGGAGAATTTTAAAGATAGAAACCCAGGGAGCCCAATGGTTAGAGAAATAGAGAAGTTCCTGGACAAACTGAGACTTCAGAAATCCTAAATCCATTACCTAAAACATTCATCGTTCTGACTTTTTACACATTAGAAAAACTTGCAGAAAAGATTTTTGAACGTTGAAGAATCAAATACTACTAATAATGTATATCTGATTACATTACTGATGCTGATGGATTTTGATCACATATTGTATTTTAACACCTGGACTCATATATATGGAGCTGACTTTATTCCTGGTTTGTTGATTTTTTTCTTAGCACTGTATTTGAAATTCATAGAACATCATAATATACTTTATATGAAATTTGCTTTGTTGTAAACTTTGCAATAGTAAAAGGTAAAACCAGTAGGAAGCATAATGATTAATATGATTTATAACCTGAATATAATCATGAAGAAGAATGGATTGTGGAAATTTGTACACTATACTGATACTATTAAATAAACACTATAAAATATTGTTTATGTTTGTTTTGGTGGTTCATTTACAAGAAATTCATGTTCTCTACATAGCTTTGCAGCACTGCACACAAAATACTGATTGGTGTCAAAATACAACTACAGTATGTTAACCTGTTGCCAACATTGAAGGATGCATTTACAATTCTTCAATACTGTCTTAAAACAACAGTCAGGTGCCTAAATGAACATGAAGTGTGTTTTTCTTGCTGTAATGATTCCTCCTGTTCATACTGACCATTAGAAGATCCCTTCATAATGCATTTACAATGGAAGTGATGGAGGACTAAATCCACAGTCCGTGGTTGATCTGAAGCTAATATGAAGCTTCAGCGTTCAAATGAGTCAAATCTTCATCTTCTATGTTTCAACGTTACAGTTTTTTTAGTACCAAAGTCTTTTTGTTACTATACTTCCACCACAGCTCAACAGGAAACACCAAGAGGGAATTTGATGCTAAAAAGACTGTAAATGTGTCAGATATCACTTGATATGACTAAGTTTCGTTTCCCAGCAACAGAAACATACTGCCTGACTTCACAAATAACAGAAACTCAGCACTCATCATGGTCAGTATGAACAAGTGGAATGAGAAACACACTTTATGTTCATTTGGGCTCCTGACTGTTGTTGAAGACAGTATTAAATAATTGTAAATGAGTCCTTACAGAGGAAATCTGATAAGAGTTTAGTTTCTGTTTTTCAGAAATCAGGCAGTGAGTTTCTGTTGCTGGGAAAGGAAACTTAAGATACCTTTTATCTGGTTTTCTTTTCGCCCAGTTTCTCTCATGAGTCTCCATGTTTCCTCTCGTCTCTCTGTACCTTGATGAAAAGTTTCTGCAGGTTTGAATTTCTCTGCAGCGAACTGTTGCCTGTTCGCATCGCCCCGCCTCCAGAAGTCCTTTCTGCACCACAGCAGACACAGCAAAGCAGAAATTGGGATAATATGAACTGATGCCAACGAACCTAAAAGCTGCTTCAGACTAATATTTACACAACTATTGAGTACATCATCAAAGTCAACATGTGTTAATTAAGTGTCATTTAAAAGTATTTACTTGCATTAGCCACTATACCAAGGTTGCAACTACTCTTCCTGGATCCATACAAGTTAACATTACATCATAACCTAAAACAGCGGTGTGATAAAAAATCCAAAGCAAAATGATGCACATATTAAAGTTATGTTTACTCAAAATGATGTAGGCCTGGCTGTTCATGTTCTGCACAATAGATGTTTATTTGTCAAACTAACGTGAATTTTTATCTTAAACTCTGTTATTGTTGCCCCCCTAACTCGGTGAGTGGTCGTAAACCCTGTTGCCGCTGAAGCTGTGGCTGTAGATGTCAACAAAAAGGCAGACAACTTTAGTTTGTGTTCAGCTGCAGGATTAATTCTGCAGCTCTGCCTCTATGGGGGTTTAGGTTCCTCCCAAACACTATGCGCCCCCTGTTGACATGTTTGAGTATTAACACTGTGACGAATAAAGTACAATTAAATTGGCATTTTAATCGCTATTTAGGACAATAAAATAAAATATATATGGATGTCTATTTTTAACAACACTTAACTTATTTAACCTCTTATTTTAACAATGAACTGTACCATAGTCTCTTAATGAACTGATTTCTTTAACATTTTTTATGACATTTTAAATTCCTGTACTGTATTTTTTTTAACCCTTTACATTATTATTACACCAGACAATAGATGTTAGTGCTTGCCTGAAAACATAAGTGTTATGTTGCTTCTCTCATCCTTGGACAGGTTGTACCATAAATGAGGGTTGGAGGATTGTTCGATTATCAGTTCATTATGAGGAATCAAAAAAACAAACATTTAGATGGTAAATGGTAAATGATGGACTGTACTTATATAGCGCCTTTCTAGTCTGTGTGACCACTCAAAGCGCTTTACATCACATGTCATTCACCCTTTCACACACATTCATACACTGATGGCAGGGGCTACCACGCAGGGTGCCAACCTGCTCATCAGAGGTCTAACCATTCATACACATTCATACACAGCAACGGGAGCAATTAGGGGTTAAGTGTCTTGCCCAAGGACACATCGACATGTGGACTGGAGGAGCCGGGAATCGAACCACCAATCTTCCAATTGAAGGAACCTCTTGGCCTTTGTTTATCTGTCCTAACAGTGTCTTGGGTCAGAGGGACGACTGGACCTCACCCTGTCAGCAGCTCTGTGGTTGAGACTTCTGCTGATGAAGCAGCAAAATCTGCAGCTAAATTGTCATTAACAACACATCACTGTGCTTAGAGCAATAAACAGCAGCATGCCAGTCAATATCACATAAAAAAACATGTTATGATCTGAAAAGAAATCCTCAAAGAAAAGGGAGTACAAACCTCTACTCAATAGAAACTAACAGCAACAGAAACCTACGGAAATAGAAACTTTCAGTCAGTGGGTTTCTACCACAAAACTAAAGACGAAAGCTGTCGAGCTTGATTTGTGGCGTTCGTGCAGCTTTTGTGCCGCACCTCATCATTTCCCGTCCGCCTCAGTATGAGCATATAAAAACTTGTGATCGACATCAAATTATTCACAGCAAAGCAGAACTTCATGATTTCATGTCAGTGAACCCAAACGCTGCTTCTGGATTGAGGAATCTGCAGAATAATGAGGTGAGTAGCTGCTTCTGCATTTTATATTACTGCAAGAACAAAACAAATCTCATTCTATATATTTTACTATAATTTAACACATCTTCTTAACTTTAATCTTTTTTGCCTAAAAACAATAAAAGATGAATGTAAACTGTGTGTAAAAAGTACAGTTTTATTAAGACTGTCCTCTGTGGTTGTTCCAGCTCTGCTTTAAGTTCATCTCTCATTTCCAATTCTTTATGTTTTCCTTTATTCTCTTCTCCATCTACTCCTTTTCTCCCTCTATTTCATCCTTCTTCATTGATCTCCTCAGTCTTATTCAGTCTATTTCCTTCCTCACTGTCTGTTTCAGTTCACTTTTCCATTTCTTTATTTAATTCCCTTCCTTTCCTTTCTGTCCACTCAATGATGTCGTCCCCTCTTCTGAATCCTGCATTTCCACCTGTATGCAGATGACATATTGTACTTCAATCACTCCCCTATCTTCATGTAATTCACTCCAACTTCAATTATATAGAAATAAGTTAATCTTAAACACAAACAAAACTAAATGGATGCTGTTCACTAAGAATACTCTCACTGAATCCTGTAATATTATTTCTACTAATGGCACATGCATAGAGAAAGTGCTCCAATATAAATATCTTGGCATCTGGCAAGACAATTATCTTAATCTTAAGCATCACAGTAAGACATTTATTGGTAAATTGAGAACAATATTTGGTTTTCTGTAGAGAAATACCTATCCAATATTGTTTTGCATTGTTGTTGTTGTTTCTTGACACCATTGTAGATGAGGATTCTTCCACAAAATTAAGATTAATATAGTTGTTTTTATTCTCTATCAGTGCTGCTCAGAGTCAGTCAACACTGGAGGACAAACTGAAGGCCCTGCAGTGCCACTTCACCTGGGACATCGACACCAGCAGGTCCAAACTTTTCCGTATCAAGGACAAACTGGAGGACATCGGCACTGATGATGGAAACAGCTGGCTGGGTCACATTTACAACCTGCAGGGATACATTCAATACCAGCTGGGCTTCACTGAAGATGCTCAGCATTTCTTCAATGAAGCCGCAGAGGCCTTCGGTCGGGCAAGAAACACCATCTCCAATGAAGGTCCCTGGTTGGTGGTGAACTACGGGAACCTGGCTTGGCTGCACCACCACCTGGGAGAACAAGCAGAGAGTCAGACTTACCTGTCAAAGGTCGACACCCTGCTGAAAGAATACCCATCTCCATCCCAGGATGAGCTCCATCCAGAGGTCTACGCTGAAAAAGCCTGGACCCTGATGAAGTTAGAAAAAGATAAAAAGCTGCTGGTTGCAGATTATTTCCAGAGAGCCATCAGGATGCAGCCAGACATGGTGGAGTGGAACACCAGCTATATGATAGCATTAGTGAATGTGGTAAAGCACTGTGACAAACCACTGGAAGAAGAGATCATGGAGAAAATAAAAATGGCCAAGGAACAGGATCCAGATAATTTGTACCTTGCAATTTTCGAGCTTGAGCAGCATGCTAGGAAAGGAGAAAGAATTGAAGATGAAGCACGTGAGTTAGCCAGAAAGGTTTTGGAGAATCCTGTCAGCAGCTACAGTGGTATGAAAGCATTATTATGGCTTTACAAAAAATACGTATCTGTTGATGAAGCTATTGATTTGGCAGAGGAGGCTCTGGAAAAACGTCCAGATGAACATTTCCTGAAGAGATGTGCTGCTCTCTGCTACAAATGGAGGATTCTTTCACATGAACCCCTGAAGCAAAGCAAGATACAGAGAGCAGTCAGTCTCCACAAAGAAGTGATTGCTCTTTATCCTGATGGCTCACTCGTGAAGAAACTAGATCTTGCACTGATATACGCAAAGTCATATCACGGCCTGGCTGAAGCTGAGCAGATTTACCAGGAACTACTAGAGAAGGATCTGGAACCTGTGGAGAAACAGATGCTGTACCACTACTACGCAAAATACTTAATGTGTGATCAACGAGATTATCACAGGGGGATAGAATATCACATGAAGGCGGCAGAGATGCCAGAACAAACCAACTTTAAAGAGAACAGCATCACATTCCTACAGAACATTGTAGAAGCAAACAGGAGACCAAGATGTAGAGAAATAGAAGAGTTCCTGTCCAAGCTGGAAGTCTAGATCCTAAATCTAGTAGAAAGTTCAGGTACCTTAAACATCTGTACACTTTACAGAAGAGACAGAACTGTACCCTCAGAAGTCAAAAGTCGAGCACACATTGTAAATCCAAGGGCACAGTTTAGAAATCCGAACGCATTGATTTTGTTTTTTTCCCTACAATATGAATCCAGGATGGCGCCATAGTTTAGAAACATGTCATGTACGATTAACTGTTCATGGTTTCAAAGTTAAAAAAACATAAAATGTACTATAACCCTGATATAATTACAAAACTGATGCTGATTCTTTGAACATGTGTTTTAACATCCCGACTGTATTCCTGGTTTGTTGGATTTGTTTTTTTCTTAGCACTGAATTTAATTTGTATAAGAACATAATGCTCTCAATGAAATATGCTTTGTTATAAACTTTGTAATGTAATGATTAATTTGATGTATAACCTGAATATTATCACAACGTGGAGCTGACTGCGTGAGTAGAATGATACTACTATTAAATAAACTGTTTGATTTTCTATAAGTTTGTTTTGTTAATTCACAAGAAATTCATGTTCTCTACAGTTTTAAAACTCTGATGGACATCAAACTACAACTAAGCAAACTTACTAATATTGAATTATTCGAGAGAAATTAAAAATTCTGTTTTCCAAGAATGTTTGATCTCACTATATTTATATATATTTCTGAACATTTTCCATTTTGTTTCCTGGAATTAACGGTTTAATAAGCTAATAATAATACTGGGAAAATAGAAAAGTCCTTGATGAAAAGCTTCATTGAAAACTTTATTCATCCTTGTATGTAGACACATTTTAACTGAGCTGCCCTGAAACACAATGATCATGCTGAAACAGGAAAAGCACAAACACAAAGCTGGAAATATACTGTTGTCTAAAACGTGATTTAATTCATTTTATTTCAATTTAGTGAAGTATTAGCATGAAAGGGGGTTTATACCATTAATCGTGAATCAATCAAACCTCATAAAAAAACTCACGTCTAATGAATAAAAGGTCTTTATTTCTGTCAGGTAAGAGTGTGAAATTCATTACTGACATCCAGAAACAGTTTTTATTAAACATTTACATGTTTCCAAAAGTTACCAACAGCAACCATGATTACCTGAAATTGGAGAATATTATCAGATTATTTCTCTCAGGTGAGTTTAACCACAGAACGATGCTGAAGGCTACACAGTCTGTACAAAGACCTGCTTACATTTTACAATATGTCACAGACAGGTTCAGGGCCCAATGTCTAAAACTAAAATTAACTGAAAAAAATATCAGAAAAACTCAAATTACAAAAAGGAAAAGATATAAAAGTAAAGAAAAATCACTCGTTTCCTCTTCGACTCTTCTTGTGACTCTTTTTTGAGCTCCTGTGATGTGAAAGAAAACAAAATAATTGAATTAATGGTGAATCATCTCATCATTAAATAAATCAGTAGATAAATTACACAGGAGATTCCTTCTTTGTCATTTTACTTCCAAACATTTAAAGATACTGACGACGCATACTCGATTATTCAGCCTCTACTGAAGTAAAAGCATCAATACAGTGATGTAAAAATACTCCATTGTAAGTTTAAATCCTCCGACTGTCTTTAACAATGTGTTGTATTTTAAAAGCTTGTTATATTATCCATTGTGTCCAACCTTCATCTGGAGTAAAATAAACTAAAGCAATGTTCTGAACCATAATGGAGGTTTGAAAATGATACACAGTCCCATACAATAAGGCCAGGTGGTCCATTGAGTTTTTAAGATATATTGATGTATTTTCAAACAAGATATAGGACGAGACGTTATCGTTTATATCGATGTAGTTAATTGACAATCTGTGGCAATGTTTTTTTGTCATTTGGAGTCTTCTTTCATGCAGATTACATTGTTAAATTACTGAGTTAAATTGTTGACAATTCCCCACCGCTGTCTGTATCTCTACTACACACGGTGGCTTCAAGAGGAAGAGGGCTATGAGATTTTGGCCATATGGTCCAGCCCTACCATACATACAGTCAAGTACTGTGGTGCATATACAGTGTTTTAATGTAATCGTCCCAGTAGGGCTGGGCGATATGGCCTTTTACTAATATCCCAATGTTTTTAGGCCATATCACGATACACAATATATACCTCTATATTTTGCCTTAGCCTTGAAGGAACACTTTGATGCATACAATCATGCCAGTATGATGATACAACAGAATGTGATGTACATAACTAGGTGCGCTTGTTTTATCTGCGGAGATGAGAGAGTGAGAAAAACGCGACTAAAAACAAACTGTGTGTAAATTGAATGTATACTTGAATATTCACGATATAGTCATTTTCTACATCCAACAGAGAACAAGCCGCGATACATCGAGTATATTCGATATGTCGCCCAACTCTACGTCACAGTAACAAACGTCTCTCACCTCTCTGGAGACTTTGAGTGGCTGCGATGTCTGTGGCTTCTGTGGTGACCTGGTTCAGAAACAGCAAGCAACACTTCAGTATGTCAGTCATCAAATGCAATCATACGGAACAATTACAATAACTGAATAAACACTGAATATTTCTACATATTTCATATCTGTTTGTTTGGGTTTCACGTCAGTTTATGTGACACTGATTGCGTGACAGTGACGTCTCAATTAACACATGGATTAATTATTAATCATTAATGTACCTGGGGACTTGGAGCGATGGCGTCTGTCTCGGGACCGGCTGCGGTGGCGGCGGGGGCTCTTGCTGCGATGGCGGTCTCTCCGGGGAGACGGGCTGAGGACATCAAACAAAACAGACCAATGAAAATCAATTACAAACCCTCTGGTTTAAAAACTTTGGACCAGGCCATTTTCTATATTTTTCTTGGATCCAAACCAACAATTATCTGATTTACTAGTACGTATCATGTGTATCCAAAGTCTGATATATCTTGGCACATCAAAAACATGTCAGAATGATGGGTTCAAACTTTTCATAATGACGAACAACCTGCAGACAAGCTCAGGTTTTAGGTTTGTGAAACTTTTCTCAAGCCGAGAAAGGTAATTTAAATATCGGTGGTGTCTCGCCTCTCTTCATGCAACACTAGGTGAAGCACAACCACCTCTAACCACACGCTGCATCTCTACACTGTAGACAGGAAACTCGCTGCATCTGCACACATTGCATTCCTCCTTACAGATCAGCTCCAGTGCTGCTTGTGTTTTTTAACTGCGATGTAGAGCTGCAACAATTTAGTCAATTAGTCCTTATCAAATAAGTCACCAACAGTTCTGTCAGTAAAAGGTGAATTGCCCCCTCAGAGTTGGGAAGGAGTTGACACCCCAAGCAGAGGAGTTTAAGTATCTCAAGGTCTTCTTCACAGTGAGGGTACGATGGAGTGTGAGATTTAGCACTTGTCCACTATACAGTATGTGGCTTTCTGTCACACACAAAGCAAGAAAATTGAGCCGTATGGCTGTAACGCTGTTGTTGGTATTTAAAAATGCCGGGTTTGATTCTTGTGTGGGACGGCTCATGACTCTTCCAGTGACTCTCTGACCAATCAGTGGCCGGCAGTCTGTTGACGTCACATTTTAGTATCGGCTCGGCTCGCTTAGAACCTCGGTAGAGCAGATACTAAAAAAGTACCAGGTACCAGGTACTATCCCTAGTGGAAACGCAAAAAAACCTGAGTCTGAGCTGAAGAGCGTTGTTGGGGAGAAGGAGGTCTGGGTTTCATTGTTAAGCCTAAAGCCACCGCGAAGGACGTCAGCCAATCAGTCGATTTCCCCCAGTGGTCACTCGTCACTTTTTTAGTTGCAATAGTATTTCAACAAAATGCATTTCCCCCATAGACCACCATTGTAAAAGAGAAGTCTGGAAAACTGCTGACAAGCTCAATTATGACTCTTTATGTTGTGAATGTTTGTTGGTTTGAATCAATAAGAAAAAAATTCAGTTCAGGATTTAAGAGGCTGACATACCTTCGCCTCTTCGGAGATCTGCTCCTCCTGGAAAAAAATAAACCACAGCATGTTTAACATCTTCTGATTTTTAAAATGAACATTTATGATTTTGTTTCTGTCATATAATAACGTACACCACGCTAAATATATATTTTTTAAAAAGATAAAACTTATAGACGGACCGTCTGGGGGAGCGGCTGCGTCTGTAGCGAGGTGACGGGGAGCGGCGAGGTCTGTCGTTGTCACGGTAACCGCGCCTGTGGGGTTCAGGGGTCTGGAGTCTCTCCAACTGCAGATGGAAAAACAGACAAAAAAACCCCCCACACTTTAAATCCTGCTTAGGGGTCATGTCTGAAAAGAAGGTTTTTATTTCACAGGAAAAACTGATTAAAGATAAAAGAATGAGGATAAATATTCTTACCTTCTCTTCTTCCTCGTCCTCTTCATCACTGCTCTCAACCTCATCCAGGTCTTCTTCCAGAGCGCTGATACGCGTGTCCAACATCTCTGCCTCCTCCAGGACTTGTCTCTTCTGTAACACACACACACACACACACACACACACACACACACACACACACACACACACGATGATGTAAACTCAGTGGTTGTTGTAATGTAAAAATACTCCATTACTGTTGACCCATAGTTTCCCAACCTAGGGGTGGGGCCCCTCCAAAGGGTCAGCAGATAAATGTGAGGGCTGCTGAGATGATTAATGGGAAAGAAGAAAAAACAAAGTTCTGATACACAAATGTGTTTTCAGTTTTTGGACTTTTTCTCTAATCTTTGATTTTTGCTGAAATATTGGATCATTTGAACATTTATTGAAATGAAAGCATGTGAGAAGTTTAGAGGGAAGAATCAGTATTTGGTGGAGCTGTTAACAACTCATAGACATCTGAAATGTGAGCCGACTACACACTGCTGACTGGTTTCATCTTTAACAATGTGTTGTATTTTAAAAGCTTGTTATATTATCCATTGTGTCAAATCTGCATCTGAACAGTAACTAAAGCTGTTGAATAAATGTAGTGGAGTAGAAAATAGCATCACATGGAAATACTACAGTAAAGTACAAGTACCTCAAACTGTACTGCAGAGAAGTACAAGTACCTCAAACTGTACTGCAGAGAAGTACAAGTACCTCAAACTGTACTGCAGAGAAGTACAAGTACCTCAAACTGTACTGCAGAGAAGTACAAGTACCTCAAGCTGTACTACAGTACAGTACTGTAGTTCTTTACTGCAGTACATGTACTTAGTTGCTTTTCGTCACTGTGTAAACGCACCTGGAGTCTCGGCAGAATGATGTCACACATTCTCTCTGAATGAAGAAGGTCGTCTATGTACTCGTCAACATGCATCAACTCGAACTCTAAAGATGAAGAGATGAATAGACAACTTAATTTTTAAAAAAAAGAGACACTGCAAAGCTCAAAGTGTTAAAAACAGGAAATCAATCTATTCATCTGGTTTTGGTGCTAAGCGAGGCGAACCAAGACCACCTGTAACCACACGCTGCATCTGTACGCTGTAGCTGGCAGACAGGAAACTCGCTTTATCTACATTTCTGCAGAAGTTAGGTTTGTCCTCATAGATCAGCTCCAATGCTGTGATTGTTAACAGTGAAGCAGAGCTAAAACAGTTAGTGGTTTATTCTATTCGGTGCCAGCTTT
The DNA here is from genome assembly GCA_021039105.1 of Scomber colias. Classification (NCBI taxonomy): domain Eukaryota; kingdom Metazoa; phylum Chordata; class Actinopteri; order Scombriformes; family Scombridae; genus Scomber; species Scomber colias. The sequence goes on from JAJDFG010000577.1 coordinate 75,273, forward strand.
TAAATTAGTCACCAAATCTTCTTATAAATCAATTAATCATTTTGAGTCATTTTTTATTTAAATCAAATCAAGTAAATTACCAAGTTCTCTGATTCCAGCTTCTTAAATGTGAATACTTTCTAGTTTGTCCTCTATGACAGTAAACTCGAGATCTTTGAGTTTCATTACAGTTTAGTTTAGTTTAGTTTATTTGGATCCCCATTAGCTGTTACCCAGGCAACAGCTACTCTTCCTGGGGTCCATGTTAAAATAAATACAACCAATTACAATATAACATAAATGCATACCTAAATAGAGTGCCCCTCCCCCTTTAAAACAGTGACTTCAAACTTCGTACAATTCCATTAAAACCAGCTTATATCATTGGTATCAAAACACACAAATGATTGAAACAACACTATAAACAACAAACAATCAAACAAGAAACAAAAAAGCAATGATGCATATTAAATATTTTGCTGGCCTCCACCCAAGAATAACCTTTTTATAAGCTTTTTAAAACGTTCTTTGTTTGCAGTTCATTTATTCCATTGAAAACTGGCTCTATACAGAACAGTTTTTTTCATTGCATTTGTTCTACTGTAGGTTTAGGAATTACAACATGACCCCTCCTCACCTGTCTTGTTTCATGGTCATGTCTGTTCCCAGAAAACGTTATTCTTGAGTATAAGCAGGACTACAGTTTGGACAGTAATCCACATTTTCACCAAACAACTAATCAATTAATCAAGAAAACGACTGACAGATTAATCAATAGTTTGATTAAATCTAAGGTGATATTAGTGGGAGGTAACATACTGTGGCAATAATAAACAGCATTATATATAAATACATTAACTGGCCTCTTTATTATTATTAGGAACGCCTGTGCAATCTAATTCAATCCAATCTCCAACAGCTCTACTATAAATTCTACATTTATGAAGTTTATATCTGCTTTATGTTTTATTACTGAGCTCATGGTGGGTGTTGGTGGTGTGTTAGGGTGCATTATATCTGAATGGTGTTCCTAATATTTTGCACCCCTCATGTATGTTAATGTAGTGGACAAAATATTAGGAACACCAGTGAATATTGGGTGTGGAGCTCAAGCAATGTCCAAGCATGACCCAGTTTAAAAAGCAGTATGAACACATGGTTTTCATGAGGTACAGGGAGGAAGAAGGGCTTTAAGAATCGGGTGTTTTCATAAATAATTCATGTATTTGTTCACTTATTTTCTTATTTTCTATGTTTTTGTAAATATGTAAATATGTATGGGAAGACTGACTGTTAATGGAGTAGTGGAGATGGGGTAGGTTTAAATAAGCTCCTTTTCGGACATGTTGGGTTCACATTATTATTGTTGTTTTGACTATTTTCATTGGCAAAGCAATAAAATTTGCCCTTAACACACCACCATCACCCACTATGACCTTTATAATAAACATAAAGTAGATTTATCACTTGTTAGACAATGTTAACAAAGACTGAAAATGTATAACTTCATAAATGTAGATTTTATAGCAGAGCTGTTATATTGGATTGAAGAGGCCAGTGAGTGTGAGTGTGTATATATTTGTGGGCATGATTATACTTGTAGCAGCACACATGTCACTGTCGCCCCCTGCTGGACAGAATTTGTATAGCACGACTTTCCATTTATTATAATGTTGTGTTTCTTTGTGATTCAGGCTGACAGTGAGAGGAACTGCAGTATGAAGAGAGGGTGAAACTGAGCTCATTCTCTCTTCCACTTCACATCCTTTGCCTTTGTTAGTTTTCGGTTTGTCTGCAAATTCTGTTCATCCGGTTTGTGCAGCTTAATTTCTGTTAGGTTTAGTTATTTCTAATTATTTAGTTAATTTCTGTGGATTTAGGTCCTACAGTCCTTGAAGGGTTGTTCAGTTTGGATGGCTCATCAGTTTTAGTTGAAAATTGTTGGTTACTTTAATGAATAAACTGGTTGAATATTTACTCTCTTTATTATGTTTGGTCTTGTTTGAGAGGGAAGTAACATCACCAACCTCTCTCTGATTAAGAATCCTTTATAGTCTATTTATTTTATTTGCTTTGATTTGGTTCTACTTTATTTTATGTTATTTAATTATCGTCATTCTATGAGTTTTATCTTCTTATTTGATTTTATATTATTTGTTTCTTTTGTCTTTTTTAAGTCTAACTTTTTATTCAACTTTTTCTCTTTTTGTGGGATTATTATTATCATTCTATTTTCTCTTGCGTGCGTTGGTCTCATTTTTTTCTTTTTTCTTTGTAATTATTCCTTTTCTTTATGTTGTCACTTGTTCTGTCTTATTATCAGCTTGTCAATTAACTGTGAAACACTTTGAACTACATTAACCTGAATGAAAGCTGCTGTATAAATACATTTTGATTGATTGATTGATTGTACAGAGCATCTCACTGATAATTAAAGTTACTGACAGATGAAATAAAAGTTTTAAAAAAAGTTACTCACCTCCGTTTCTGTTCTGACTTTTGATTTTTCTGTAGTCGTTGTAAAGAGGCTCCAGGTATTTATAACAATCCACAGCGGTGCCAGTTAACCTCATGTACATCGCTCCGAGTAAACGAACATATCTAATATATAAACAAATAAAAACAGACAGTAGAGTGGTGAGAACGATCCACAGCACCGGATTTAATAAGCATGGTATGAGACAACACCAGTGACTCACTTGAAATCCTCATTTTTTATGAACTCTACGATGATGTCTTTCTCGGGCTGAATCTGCAGCATCTTCAGCGTGAGGCAGAGGAAGGGAGTGGGCTTGATGTTTCCACCGTAAACCCCACCGACATACTTCAGCTCCATCGCTTTGTCGACGACCAGCTCGGCTGCGTGGAGGAAAACACACACATGTATGATTAGTTAGACATTATTCTACTGAGTTGAGGCTTTGATGCCCCTCCCACAGAGAGAGTAAGAGTATCTAAGAGGATTATAAATGAACTTTGCAATTTTTATATACAGTAATCGGACACTTTATTAAGTACACCTGTAAAAGTACTGCAGTATTATAGTGATGTAGTATGCAGTATTACAGTAAAAGTACTGCAGTATTATAGTGATGTAGTATGCAGTACTACAGTAAAAGTACTGCAGTATTATGAGTGATGTAGTATGCAGTATTACACTAAAAGTACTGCAGTATTATGAGTAATGTAGTATGTACTATTACACTATAAGTACTGCAGTATTATGAGTAATGTAGTATGCAGTATTACAGTAAAAGTACTGCAGTATTTTTAGTGACGTAGTATGCAGTATTACAGTAAAAGTACTGCAGTATTATGAGTGATGTAGTATGCAGTATTACAGTAAAAGTACTGCAGTATTATGAGTGATGTAGTATGCAGTATTACAGTAAAAGTACTGCAGTATTATGAGTGATTTAGTATGCAGTATTACAGTAAAAGTACTGCAGTATTATGAGTGATGTAGTATGCAGTATTACAGTAAAAGTACTGCAGTATTTTTAGTGACGTAGTATGCAGTATTACAGTAAAAGTACTGCAGTATTATGAGTGATGTAGTATGCAGTATTACAGTAAAAGTACTGCAGTATTATGAGTGATTTAGTATGCAGTATTACAGTAAAAGTACTGCAGTATTATGAGTGATGTAGTATGCAGTATTTCTGTAAGAGTACTGCAGTATTATGAGTGATGTAGTATGCAGTATTACAGTAAAAGTACTGCAGTATTATGAGTGATGTAGTATGCAGTATTACAGTAAAAGTACTGCAGTATTATGAGTGATGTAGTATGCAGTATTACAGTAAAAGTAGTGGTTTGGTCCCTCTGACTAATATATTAAATAGGACATCATTAGATCATTAATATTGAAGTGTTAGAGCAACATGTTACTGTGGTAGTTATTATGTTGGATCATTTTAATATTAGATAAATAAATGTATAAAATAGAAAATAGCATCACATGGAAATACTACAGTAAGATAAACGTACTCTAAAATTACCCTTAAGTACTTTCCACTACTGGCTGTTCCTTATACAGTATGGTAACTACGCTTTACGTGTTTAAGATGAACTAAATTACTTTAAATTAAATAAACACGGAGACGTAAAATAAGCCGTTGTTTCGAATATTAGCAGTAGCTCACGTAAACCTACTGTTAGCTCCGTGGCTAACAGGCTAGCATGCTAACAGGCTAACTCACCGCTCAGACCGAAACATTCCTCCTTCCAGTATTTAGACTCGTATATTCGAGTCCGGATGATTTTCTCCACCAGATATTGTGGGTTGGTGCCGTGAATACTGTTCGCATCTTTAACTGTTCTGTTTGCCATCTGAGCAGAGTTAATGTGTTAGCATGAACACCGCAGCCTGCTTTCTTCTTCGAGGGTTTAATATTGGCTATCTTCCAGCTTATAGACGCGTTACCGCCATCTAGTGGCCGAACATGAAAACTACAAGTCATTTCACTTTTCAATATAAAAAGGGAAAGAAAAAACTGAGAGAGCAAATAAAAATAGTAAAAATAAAATACAAATGGGCAGTGGGGAATCAAAGTATAGAGGTATTTAAATACAGATATGACCGTATACAGAATGTAACGTTCCTGGGATTTACATATTAAGGTGTAATGTTCCTGGGATTTACGTAGTATGGTGATTTAAGGACAGCATCTGTCTTTTTTTGTTTGAGGTATTTTTTTATATTAACATGTTCATAAAATGAGACAAAATCCTTGTAAAAAAAAAGATCATAATACATTTGGAGACATTTTTAGAAAGCTGTAGAGTCTCCACTTCAACAGGGGGCGCCATCGCTCTACCCACCAACCGCCCACAAAAAAACACCACGAATAAGAAAAGTAGGAACGGAAGTGACGCAATTTTCGCGCGAAACGTTTTAACAGTGGATGCTCTGCATGGTGTGCAGAGTTTCACTGATCTGATCCGGCGATTTAAACTGAAGCAGATAAACTTGAAGAAGCTTGAATCCGGATTAAAAAGTGAAGTTTTAGTGTTTTTATTTTTGAGCTCGAACAGAGAAGATGAAATATTTTACCAGAAGGAGAATCAGACGCGTCTATGAGTGGCGAGGAGAGCCTGTCAGCTTCAATAGGAAGTTAAAAACATATGAATACAGGTTAGTACTATAATGACTGATGTAGTTAAAGTATTGCAGTAAAAGTTCATAAGTGTTATGAGTGATGTAGTTAAAGTACTGCAGTATTATGACCGATGTAGTTAAAAGTACTGCAGTAAAAGTACTGCAATATTTTGAGTGACGTAGTATGCAATACTGCAGTATTTTTAGTGACGTAGTATGCAGTATTAGAGTAAAAGTACTGCAGTATTATGAGTGATGTAGTATGCAGTATTATAGTAAAAGTACTGCAGTATTATGAGTGATGTAGTATGCAGTATTTCAGTAAAAGTAGTGGTTTGGTCCCTCTGACTGATATATTAAATATGACATAATTAGATTATTAATAGTGAAGCAGCATGTTACTGTTGTAGCTGCTGGAGGTGGAGCTAGTTTACACTACTTTATATACAGTCAGCTAGCTTAGTCCTGTTTCTGAAAGGTAATACTACAGTAAAGTACTTCAATACTGTATTTAGGTAACTTTCCACCACTGTCAGCAGCTATTATAGGAACTGATTAGTCACCTTTTAATCAATAGTGTAGCTCTTCCGAACTGTTTTGTCCAACCAACAGTCTAAAAAGTTTTATGTATGTATGATCATCAGAAGATGCTCATATTTATGAAGATGAAACAAGTGAAGTTTAACCATTTTATTCCTAAGAAATTGTTCAAATATCAAATCAGTTGTCGCTAAAGTTTCTGTAGATTTCAGTTCTAGATTTGATCAGGAAATCTCTCCTGTTGTTGTCTTTATCAGAGGTTAGGGTTGTTCATGTTTTCTGTGTGTCTCTCAGCTCGTTGGCCATCAGTTTGGAGGATCTGCCGAGGACAACCATCATCAACACGGGCCAGCACATCTTCATCGAGGGAGAGGATGAAGACAACCCGTACGTGGCCAAAGTTGTCAAGCTGTTTGGGGACGGTGAGTCACAGACGACGATGGAAAATAAGATCAATTGAAAATGAAAAAAGATGTTTTTATTCCAAACGAAGGTGGACTTAAATGCCACCTTTTTATTGATTTTCATTGGATTTGTGTTATGATGATATGTGGAAGTCATCATCTACATTATAAACACATTAATCATTTCCTCTTCTTTAAGTCTTTGACTAAACTTAACTTGTAATTTTGCTGAATCGTGGCAACTTTTCTGCTGATGATTTGGATCTTTTATTACATTTGGTGTCGAGCTCCAGATCTATGACTCGACTTGAGCGTCGTCTGCGTGTGTTTCAGAGAGCGGCGAGCAGAAGAAGGCCGTGGTTCAGTGGTTCTGTCGAGTGTCCGAAGTGCCTCCGAGTAAACTGAAGCTGCTGGGCCGAGAGCCGCATCCGCAGGAGATCTTCTATTATCAGGCTCGCAGCTGTGATGATGAGGTCGACGCAGAGTCCATCCTCAGACCTGTGCAGGTGAACGAGTGACTGCTTAAATTTCTTTTTTTTTAAAAAAGCTGTATAATGTTTATTTAAATATCTGATCTGGAACCCAAGGACCCCTGGATTATGTACCGGGGTCTGATACCAGGTGACATTATTCAGAATAAGTACATCTATGTCTTCAAAATCTTGATATTATCATGTGAAGAGGCCATAACAAGGCACTGGTTGAAATGTTACCCCCTCATGGCCTGCTGCAGCACATTTTAGGGGAAATAAACTTGATAGAAAGACTAACTCGTTAACCCACAGCCTGAATAAACAATGTGGAGTTGCTGCCCTGTGGGCCCACAACCTGCGGGGATAAAGTCTGGGGTTGGGTGCGATGTTGTTTGGGCAGAAGCGTGGGTCCATGCAAGCTGGTCCCCGACATGGTAAGTTAGCTATGGGGATGTGGAACGTCACCTCACTGGAAGGAGCCAGAGCGGTACTAACGAGATACAGTTGGATCTGTTGGCGCGGAAAGCTGCCGGACAGACCTGGGGAAACTTAAATGAGTAGTGAGGGTGAACTGGGAATTCTGGGAAACACCTCCGCAGGAATTTCTCCTGCTCCCTCGGGGAGGTTGAGGACATGGGATCTGAGTGGACCATGTTCAGGACCTCAGTTGTGGAGGCGGCTGCTCAGAATTGCAGCCAGAAGATCATCAGTGCCTGTCGGGGCAGCGACCCGAGAACGTACTGGTGGACACCAGAAGTGAAGGAGGTCTTTAGGGACTGGCTGGTTAAGGGTCTCCGGAAGCAGCAGAAGTTGACCACTCGGCTGGTCATTGACACCAAATCACGGGTGTAGGAGGAGTTTGGGAACGCAATGAAGAAGGACTTCTGTCCTGGCAAGGCGCCGGATGTGGATGAGATGCTGAAGGCTCTGGACATTGTGGGGTTCTCATGGCTGACACCTCCGTGCAACATTGAAGAGGCATGAGGACCAGTGCCCATGGACTGGCAGAGGGTGTGCTCTATCGGGGGACCACACTACTCAGCCTCTTTGGAAAAGCTCATGCCAGGGTGCTGGAGAGGAGGCTCCGGCTGATTGTTGAACCTCTGATTCAAGAGGAGCGATGTGGATTCTGCCCTGGCCGTGGAACCGTGAACCAGCTCTTTACTTTTGCAGGGATACTTTAGGGGTCATGAGAGTTCACACATCCAGAATGCGGGATTAAAAAACAGTGCTGGGGAATCAAGTTTTTTGATTTAAAACCACTGACAACCACATGCAGAGGTCGGTCCTGTCAGCAGTGAAGGTTACTGGTCAGTTAAATAAACAAAAGTTCATAAATATGTGATCCTATTTGTTTTGTTATTTTACTTCAAAACACAACTATGTAGATGTATTTTATAATCTATGTTGTGTTGATGTTATCTATGCTGCATAAGATAAATAAAGAGTTTTTAACTGGAAATTATTTCAGTAGAGTCCCAGATAATAAATGTAGAGCTGGAAATGTGAAGAATATGAACTCTTTAACTTCCTCTTCTTTTATTATAAAGGTGAAGCACCTGGATGGAGCCACTCCATTCCCCGACTCCTCCGATAAAGAAACTCTCTACGTGAAGCTGTCCTGGGACACAAAGACCTTCAAGGTGGTGGATTCTGCTCTGGTGGAGGGTTTCTCCTCTCCTCCCTGTCCCAAACCCTCCCTCCCACCGTCACCGCCCTGCTTGCCACCCGCTGTCACCCCAGCGTCCCGAGGCCCGGCTCGACGTGCCCTGCCGACGCCGGACCTGGCTGTCATGCTCCGTGCAGCATCGGGGGAGGTGAGATACAACAGAGCCACCATGAGCGCGGGGAAGCCCAGCGGCATGGAGGCCGAATCCCTGCACTCCGCCACCAAGCTGTCGGCCTCCAAATGTCTGAGCGCCAAGAGGAGGAACTCCTCCGCCAGGACGCCGGGAGTCCGCAAGAAACTGGAGCTCAGCAGTGAGTGTCAGAAAAATAAAAAAACAGAGCAAATAAACAGAGAAATCAATGTGAAATATTATTGTTCTGATACCAAAACTTCACCTGAAAACTAATAACACAAATGTGTTTCAGTGTCTCAATTCTCTCAGTATAAATTACTTTACATCATCAGCTGTATTTACATATTAAACATGAAAAATGTACCGTCTGTACATTTGACATCTTTTCATTTCATCACAAAAGCACATCATATTTTCTCAGAGTTGAAGGTGTCATTGATTAATTGATTATCTAAACATGTATTAATTAAGTTTTTCTCTCCTCGTGCCTCCAGTTTCAGAGAGGAACTCTTCGACCAACGACGACGTCCTGAACGAGCTGCTGGACGAGGAGCTGGAGTTGGCTCAGAGGTTGTCGTCTTCCCCCCCTCAGACCCTGCCTCTCGCCCACAGCATCACCCCCCTCAGGAAGGCCCACCGGACCCCCGTCGCCAGCCTGAAGCCGTCTACTGTTGTCCTCAACAAACTGTCCATTGCCGAGATGGAAAGTCCTCCGTCGAGAGACGAATCCTGCAGGTAAGAGTCCATACTTTAACACAATTTAATTAAACTATCTAGAAATGGTTTTAACTGTTCTTAAAGGCGTTGATTAAACTTTATGGTAATTTTTTTGAGGCTGTTGTTGAGTTGCATTGAATTAGATGGAGTGCTCTTTATTAAATGTGGTAAAATCTTATAATGATCATCAGTTTTATTCTCGAAACTGATTTTAAACTCGATTTTAACAAAAAGAGCTCCACAGATTTATTTTCTGGAGCTTTCAGCAGCATCTCGAGGTTTTCCTCAGATGAGAGAGCAGTTGAAAGCTCCATAAAAAGAGAGTAGTGGACTTCAAGTAAAAAATTTTTGTTCATTTTTGTCAAATTTGTTTCTAAGGTCAATGAACTTTGACTCTTAACATGGGTTTAAACTGGTTTTGAAATGGTTGAAGCCAAAGCAGGTTTTAAATGGTGAAAACCAGATATAAAGTGGTTTAAATTGGGCATAAGTGGAGTTTTCCATAAACATTTTAAGAAGGCCTTAATGGTGAAAGCCCAAGATGAACTGTTTTTTAATGGGTGTTAATTGGTCAGATTAGACATAAACTGGTTTAATCTTACAATAACTTGTTTAAATGGGTGTTTAATATGGTTTAAAACAGACTAGTTTAAGTATTATTTAAATTATATAAATCAGATGACAGTGTTATTGTTAGGTGTATGTAGATCCCATTATTTTTAAAATGGTTAAAACCAGGGATACACTGTTATGTAAAAGTTTTAAACTGCTTAAAATCCAAGATAAACTGGTTTCAATTGGTTTGAAAATGGGAAAATTAGAGAGAAACTGAATTAAATTAAAAGCAGAGCTGAACTGGTTTTAAACCAGACACACTGGTGTGTCCTCCAGTCCTGAGCAGGGCGATGAGTTACCGAGCGCCTTGGTTAAAACACCGAGGAGGAGAAGCGCCACGCCGAGGAGAAGCTACACCCCCAGGGGGCAGAAGTGAGTCGGACCTGAACTGTCGATCAGTTTCAGCTGAGTCTTTTTTCTTCTTCTACCCTCTGCTGTGACCCTAGAGGCTGCTGGGAGTTTGAGTCTGATAAAGTGGCAAAACCCTTTATCAACACCTGTGTGCACGTGGTGACTTTTGAGCCTTTCTGCACTGATGGGTTTCACACAGTAAAACACCGATGGAGAAGATGAGTGAAGTGTTGTTTGTTCTCTTACTAAATGCAGTGATGTAATAACAAAATGTGTCGTCCAACAGAGCGACCACTCCATCCCGAAAGAAAGAACAGAAGACCCTGAGGGAACCTGGTCTGGCAGTCCTGTAAGTACATTTATACGAGCTTCCTGCAGTTAAAATCATCTTTGGTCTCATGTGTGTATTTTAAATAATTACGGACTGCACCTTTTGTGTGATGTCATCAGGGCCGAGGTGGATAACGAAAACTCTCCGATGCTGCCCGAGGCCGTCACGCCGAGGAGCTCGAAGAGGAAGTCGGCCCAGCTGGTTTCGTCTCGCATCAGAAAACAGCTGTGAGTACGACAGGGGTGGGATTAAGATGACCTCTGACCTTTTGTAGTCATTATTACACCACTGAGTATGGACAGAATTATGAGGATAGAAATGCTCAGTTTTCAATTTGTAGAGAATTAATAGTTAAAATATCTATTTATCATATGTCCTCTGTCGTTTCTTAATGCAATCATGATATTTTTATTCATATTGAAAAAAACTAATTATACTATGTGAGATTATTTGCTTCTGTTTTATGGAGCTGTAACCAATGATTATTTTCATTATTACCGTAGTTAATCTTTAAAATTATTTGAAAAAGAATGTTTCCTGAAGTCCAAGATGCCGTCCTTAAATGTCAGTATATAATATTCAGTAAAACTAAAGAAACAAGAAAATATTCACATTTGAGAAGCTGGACCCAGAGAGGTTTTTAATTTCTTTTCTTTAAAAAAGCCGACTTGATTTATAGTTGTAGATTAATGTCATTCGTTACTTAGTTAGTCGACATTTTCTAGACTGAATCATTATGTGACTAATTCGGAATCAAATAAAAATAATGATTAGTTTCAGAGAAGTGACAATAATCAGAATTATTATGGATTATTTATCAGCTCATGGACTAATAAATGAAGCAGTAAATAATAAGAACAAACTTTATTTATAACGTAGGGCTGGGTATCGGTACTTGCTTCGATTCACACAATGGGTATTGAATGAAGTACTCAGTTGGCATCAGTATAACTTTAAGGGTACTTCGATTGGTACTGGCATCGTTATTTATTAAATGATGCAAAGTCCTAATTATAAAGCACCTTTCATACAAGGGATGTAGCTCAGAGTGCTTCACATATAAAAATACAGTACAATAAAACAACAGCAAATAAACTAATAAAAAAATAAGTGAACTCTCTGAAGAAACGTTTGTCTGTTGCTTCAGGAATCTTCTGGACAACCACCAGGATCTGAACTCAGACAGCGACAACGAAGACGAGTTCGTTCCCTCGAAGAAGGAGCTACAGAGCAGCAGCGAGGACGAAGGAGGTGATGAAGAAGTAGAAGTGTTCTATAGCGACGAAGAAGTTGTAGCGAAGAAAGGCCGACACGCCGGGTCCCGCACTCCTCGCTCGAAGCAGAAAACTCGCTCCTCCACCAGGACGCCGCGAAAAACCCCCAACAAGAAGGTAAAAGTCCAACAGCAGGAGGGGATTTAAACCTGAAGGAATCTGTTCAGTTTTCTTCACTTCTAAGTTTCTTCTGTTTCCCGTTTTTCGACAGATGGCGCCCGGCACACCCAGGACTCCTCGTCACGCCACTCCAAGCATCCCCAGCAGGTCTCTGCCGGCGCGACAACCCGGCAACGTTCTGGAGGAGGCAAGAACGAGGTGAGAGGGAGAGAGTCCTTTGACCTTTAACCCCCGATCTGCAGCAGCGAGAGACTGCAGAACTAATAAATACAATAATAATGTTCATGATTTTTACCACAGCCAAAAAACCCTTCTCTCTGATTGGCTGGTAGGTGTCTGTTAAAATTAAATAGTATTTTTTGTGTCTCTTTTATAATGTCTAGAAGGGATCTTTTTTTTAAGGTGTATTAATCTCCCAAGTAACCATAGTAACAGTACTGATGCTTCAGGCTCTGTTAACTGATTGTTGAACTACCCAAAAATTCAGTAGTTGATTTAGTTTGCTGTTTCATTATTATAGTCTGTTGTGTGCAGCTCTACCAAAGACTATTGAAGTACAAGAGATGAAACTCAGATGCTTTTTTTGACAACGGCCACTAGATGGCGCCACCGCCTTTCTGGACTAAAAACACTCATTCAAATTTATCACATCTTATGCTTTTTTTTTTTTTTTTTTTTTTTTTACATGTTCAAAAATAAATTCAATCTATCAATTTCACAGCACCAACTTTAAGAACCACTGTAACTGATATAACTTTATTTAATTTAGTCTTTTTTCTCGTGTGAACTTCGGCAGTTGTTGTTTTATGTTTTTAGTTTTAGTTTTTTTTATCCACATGCATTTTATTCTATTGTTTAAAATTGGACCACAATTGCTGATTTATGCACATTTTCCAGGTTGTATTAATTAATCTGGATTAAATTGATGATTTTCTGGGTTTTTTTAAGATAATTTACAGTTTTTCTGTGTTTGTGTCGTCAGGCTGCACGTGTCCTCGGTGCCGGAGTCTCTTCCCTGCAGAGAGCAGGAGTTTCAGGACATCTACAGCTTCGTGGAGAGCAAAGTCATAGACGGCACTGGAGGGTAAGATCAGGATGAAAGCAGCCAATCAGTGTCTTGTCTTGACTTGTCCTCGTGGGTTTCCAGACTGACCTGTGCTGTTGTTTTCAGGTGTATGTATATCTCAGGTGTGCCAGGAACAGGTAAGACTGCCACGGTCCACGAGGTGATGCGCTGTCTGGAGCACGCGGCCGAAATGGACGAGATCCCTCCGTTCCACTTCATCGAGATCAACGGCATGAAGATGACGGACCCTCATCAGGCCTACGTCCAAATCCTGCAGGTCAGAATTTAGTTTTTACTTGAACTTGAACTTTAAATTTAAGGGTTTTTCCCACAACTTAAGTGAAAACCATTTCAGCGTTGGAGCAAAAAGCAAGAATAGACTAATTTAAAGGAAATTCAATCAATTCAAGGAAAATTAAAACTCAGGATTAGTTCTCTGATAAAATTTGTTTTAAGAAGAAATTTAAAAGAGAAACCCGATTCAACCCTGGGCAGATGACTCTCTGTTAATCCCCACCTCTCTTTTTGGGTTGGTCTGTCTAAATTACAACAAATGAATTATTTTGTTAGACTTTAAACCCAATTTTGACATAAAGTTTTGAAGGCTTCCGGTTTATACTCTGCAGTGAAAAGGAACTGGTGCATTTTCTCTCTGTCCAGTGCAGCAGGTGCCGTATTATACATCAGTGAGCATTAGTGTCTCTCTCTTTTAATGTCCCGTCATATCTGAATGAAGCAGTAAACACTGTTAACTGACTAACTGATAAAAAAAGTGTCACTTCAACAGATAGATGAAGGTTTAATCGGGTTTCTAAAGCATCACAGCAGCTTTCAAACACTTTAAAGCTGAATAAAGACAGTTTTGGGGTGCGTTTTTCTAATTTGATGGAAGCTAAACACACCTTTTACATACAGAGATGAGACTGATATCTGTCTAAAACATCTGACTGTGGAGAAGAACGAGACTATTCCTGTCTAAATTAACTTGACTATGTCTGAATATAATTTATCTCCCTCTTCTGCAGAAACTGACGGGTCAGAAAGCCACAGCCGACCACGCGGCAGCTCTGCTGGAGAAGAGATTCAGCAACCCGGCACCCAGGAAAGAGACGACTGTGCTGCTGGTGGATGAAGTAAGAGCTCTGACTTCATTGAAAAACATTTATAAAAGCTGTAATTTTATTAGTGGATAGAAAGAAAATCATGTGCTGCTATTTTGATCCCTGATTCATCATCATTTTTAATCTAAAAAGCCACTTGTGTGACTCAGAAATGTAAAGATGATTAATTGTTCAGTCCAAATATCCTTTTTTTTTTTTTTTTTTTTTAAGCTGGAGGTGATCATGTGACGGCAGACTGACTCTGTGGTTTTATGTTTTTGACTATTTCAGTTGGACCTCTTGTGGACCAGGAAGCAGAACGTGATGTACAACCTGTTCGACTGGCCGACGAGGCGTCACGCCCGCCTGGTGGTGCTGACCATCGCCAACACCATGGACCTGCCGGAGAGGATCATGATCAACAGAGTGGCCAGCAGACTGGTGAGGGACTGAGGCCTTTATTTATCCATCCATACACACTTACACACCTACATACATGCATACATCCATGGGCGGAGCAGGGAGGTTGCTATGGTTACAAGGGCTGGATCTCGAGGACATTGGTCAATCAACCTGTCAATCAGGATGTAGCCCCGCCCTAATGCATACCCTGCTTTATCGTCACATAAAATCAGGGAGGCCAACATTTCACAAATGAACATCATACTGCATTGAAGAAGGCTTTAAACTAGCGATTGAGACCATAAACACATTTTGAAAACGTTTACTGAGGTTAGAAATTAAGTGAAAAGTTGGTGAATTCTCCATTGACTTGTATAGAGACGGTCGCCCCCTGGTGGCCTTTTGATAGAATGCAGCTCTAAGTTACTTCCTGGTTGGCCTCATTTCAGAGGACCAGAGCTCCCCGCCTGGATAAAAGCTGCTCAGGATCTTCACTGACTTGTGCATCCATGCTATTAGCTTGTTGATCATTGAATCGATGTATCTTTACACTCATAATAATCAGCAGCACAGTAACAGGAACCTTTGTGAATGAAGAAGCTGTTCTCAGTTGTTGTTTGTGTTTATGTTTGCAGGGTTTGACCAGGATGTCGTTCCAGCCGTACAGCTTCAAGCAGCTGCAGCAGATCATCATGTCCAGGCTGAACAAGGTGAAGGCCTTCGAGGAGGACGCGCTCCAGCTCGCGTCCAGGAAGGTGAGACGACCCGGACGTCTTGTCACGCCTCATCCTCAGGTGTGTGTGTGTCCACTCTACGCTCCGACAGATTTAACATGTCTTCCTCTCCTCTGGCAGGTTGCTGCTCTTTCGGGTGACGCTCGCCGATGTTTGGACATCTGTCGCCGGGCAACAGAGATCTGCGAGCACTCTGCCGCCGACTCTTCTGCCACAGGATTAGTGGGAATGAGTCACGTGATGGAGGCGCTGAATGAGATGTTTTCCTCTGCCTACATCACTGCTATCAAGTGAGAGTCTGACTTCGGTCACATTAATGAAACATTGATGAAGATGAAGGTAAAGTTGAGTAACGTGTACCGGTATGGTTTTCTTTTTCCAGGTGTGCATCAGTACAGGAGCAGCTCTTCCTGAGGGCCGTCATTGCTGAGTTTCGACGACTGGGATTGGAGGAGGCCACCTTCCAACAGGTAAACCTCAAACTAACACACACAGTCACAAATACCTGAAAATGCAAACAGAGTAGAAGCAAAGATTGGAAATACTCAACTACTAGAAAACCAGAGTTGCTCATGTTGTTTTTAGCAGTAACAGGTCATCAGTTTTCATTAGCTGCAGACACAGCTGGAAGGTGCAGTGTTGACGCCGCTGTTTACCAGACGTTATCTTTCATAAGTGTGGATGCTCACATCGTCATCATCATAGTTAGTGTTTTTAGTGTGGACGGACCTTAAACGTTCTGCTGTGCTTGTTTCCTCCCTCAGGTGTTTGTGCAGCACCAGGCTCTGTGTCGGGTGGAGGGTCTGCAGCCCATCAGTGTGTCTGAGGGTCTGTCAGTGTGTCAGCGTCTGGGAGCCTGCAGGTTACTGCTGCTGGAGCCCAGCCGCCTGGGAGTCCTGCAGCGAGTCCGCCTCAACGTCAGCCAGGACGACGTCCTCTACGCCCTGAAGGCTGACTGAAGGAGGAGACTGAGCCCGTCTGAATACAGGATGTGAGGATCAGATCTAATCCTGATCCAGGAGGAACTGCGACACAAACTGAATTTATCCTCAGCATCAAGCAGGATTGAGTTTTTAAATTACTTTGTGTGAGCTACTTTAACTGTTACTAAGACTGAGGCAGAAATCTGTCTTGTTTTAGGTTTTTCCTTTAATGGGAGAGTTTGTGATGTCCCCAGTTTAAGTCTTATTTAAAATGTGACATTTAGCTGTTTCTGTTTATTTTTTAATGTTATATAGTGCATCTTATTTTAATGTGTCATTACTTGAACATGCAATAAAACTCTTTAACATGAATTCCTGATTTTATTTTTGCAGTGATAGTCCCAAAACAAATCCAACAAATACAAGGCAGGAAAAACAGAAGTTGACTGGAGTTAATTTATGCAGAGCTCACGAAGGACCACAGAGGGAGTTTATTTTCCTCATTAATGTTTTTTTACAGGTGTTTTACCCTCTAAGGAAGCCCAAGCTGACAGTATCTTCAGCAGCTGAGTTATCAACAGTATTATAAAGCTAAACACTGCTGTCAGGATATGAACCCTGTCTATAGATGTGACAGATATTAAAGAATACTGCTGGTTAACCATGAGGCACATGTCACCATTCACAGACACGATGAACCATACCAACTTCCCAGTGATTGAAGAAGTGCCCAGATAAATAAGTAAAACTACAAATACTGTATAGCAATGTAAAAATGCTTTATTACAAGAGTCATACATACAACTCATCAAACACATCAAGTACACATTTTCCTCTTTATAAAGTTCTGCATATCTATCCGAAAGACATTTGAATGAGCACAGTGTAAAAAACATGAAATATTGTTTTCCTATCTGAATTTTTAAAAACTCAAACAACCTGTATTGAGCCTCAGTAAGACAGTCTTACCCACATCTACCAAACCCTGGCCTAGTTAAAGACTGAAAACCTGCTGTTTCACCTACAACACGTTGTTCATGAAGCATTAATTCATGTGTTTAAACTGCTGATGGCAAAGATATACTTCAAAGTAATGACACATAATTCAACAGGAGGTTCAGCTGGAGATGAGTTGGACAGTGAAGAAGATACAATTCATGTTTTTAATGAAGTTGTGTTCAGTCTGTTTGCATCATTATCACTGTGTGCAGTGCTGTACAATAAATGCAAGATGCACTAATGTAGAAAACAAGATGGATTGAAGGATGTGATTGGATACGGCTGAGTCACATGATCTCACCTACAAGTTTAAGTTACATAATTATTGTTAAAGACACCTGATTGATTTACCTGCATATAAAAGATACTTACCTCTATTTTAAATATTTACATATAGAGACACTGACATGTAATCTGGAGCCATGAAGAGTGTTTAAAAGTAATCAATCAAAGACTCTGTTCCCATATTTAAGAGGCTCATGACATCTGTTTGTTTTTTCATCTTAATCAACAAATGTCAACTTCAACCCCCCCCCCACACACACACACACTGCACCAACTTGATGTGGAAATTAGTGGTATTAGTCTAGAAAACTGGCGATTTTTTTTTTCTTTTTTTTTTTGAGAGCGCTCGTGCGCCCCCAAGTGGATTGCGCCCTGGGTGGTCGCCCACATTGCCCATAGCAAAAACCGCCCCTGCCGGTCCAGATGGATCATCAGGAAACAGCTGATCCTCTCTCAACACTCCTGGCTGTTCACTCACACTCTGACCCTAACCCACTTCCATCTGATGAGAGAAGAAGAAAGAACAGAGGAGATAAATGAGTGTTTAGTGAGACTCACTTCATCAGCTGTCAGTCAGTGATGCAGCACATCCAGTATAAAGAGCAGCAGGGACTTCAGACCAGAAGTGGAACAGCTAAGCAGCGTAGCTTGCTTCCTTTCAGCTCTCATGTTAACATGTTGGAGTGAACACACTGAGCTCCAAGCTCACACACCTGCAAACACTTTTACTATCAAGTCTGTTTCCTCTGCAGATTTCACTAAAGTACACAGAGGAAATAAAGTGCTGAGAGTCATGAACACATCATTACTGCAGAAACAGAGACATTCACTCATCAGTTTACTGATGGAGTTACTGCGGATACATGTCAACTCTTATCAAAGTTTAAAGCTACAGAGTCTCTGTGGGATTTGAAGATGTTTCCTGCTGTTAAATCATCACATGACAATCAGTCAGAGCTCTCAGATAAACAGCTGCTGTGATTCCTGGACTTCAGCAGAGGTTCTGGTCTGTATAAAGACCACATGGTTACTAAATGTAATGATGCTTGTGTGAAATCAGAGCCAGTGATTTGCAGGCTGCAGTCAGACTGATCTTAGAGCTCTGACAAAGATGAACTGATCAATAGTTTAGTGTTGAAATGAGAGAACAAACACTTTGAGATCAGATTTGATGGTGTGACAGTTTGATGATGAGGACCACTGTCTCTATACATCTTGTAAGGCTCTCAGCTGTAAACCAGCTTTATTTCCTGCAGACATCAACACAACAACAACAACAGTCGTCTTCATGTTGCACTCTTAAAAAGACAAGACTCCATCTTCCGTTTAGGCAACTTTACTTTCCCTGTGCTGCGTCATTTTTGCAGAGTTTTTCAAAAGGACCGCAGCCGGAGCTCATACAGCAGTATCCTACCTATAAAAAACTAAACTAAGCAACTGTCGCACACCTACGTGCCGACTCATGACGTATACCGTTGTAAAACTGTCATACAAACTGTCACATTACACACAATGAGATAAAGCAGAATAAGCACAAAGTATCTGGATAATGGATAAATAAAACAAAATAAAAATGCATTTTCATGTAACTGCTTCACCTGTTATACCTCTGTGAAGTTTATAGTGTCCCAAATATTTCTAGATCGCAACATTCACATCATCTCAAACACATGATCACAAGCTTCTGGCTCATCTGATTGGCTGACTGTTCTCTCTCTCTCTCTCTGTCTTTCTGTCCAATCCTGAAGCCTGTCACCATCCTCCTCTCACAGCTTCACTGAGGAAAGGAGCACTGAGAAGGTTGGAGCTTCACCAGGAAATACTGGATCTTTGCTTTCATACTGACTGTGTTTAATACTAAACTGCTGAAACCAGCACAGACTGACTCCAACTCTCTACTGACCTCAGATACTCCAGTCTGCAGTCTGGACTCTGCTCAAGATCAGACAGCTGCTTCACGTCTGAAGACTTCAGGTTGTTGTAGCTCAGATCCAGCACTATCAGATGGGAGGAGGGGTTGGACTTCAGAGCTGAGGCCAAAACTTCACAGTGAGTCTCTGAGAGTCCACAGTCAGAAAGTCTGTAATGACACATATATTACAACATATGTTATCATGAAAGAGGACACTTTATATTTACTTCATACATTTGATGATGAAACAGTTTGGCATTCATTATTTTAATTAACATTTGATCTTCACATCAGTGGTTCAGATCATCTATTTTTATATTTTTAAATCTTTGTTTTGTGAGGCATTTTATTCCTTTAAAGGACAGTTGAGAGATAAACAGGAAACTAGAGGAGAGAGAGACAGAGAATGACATGCAACAAAGGTCCACCACTAGAATCAAAGCACAGACCAGTAAGCTACCAGAACACTCCCAGTTCAGCTGATGCTGTCTCACTGTGCTTAAATGAAACAATCATTCTCATCACTCTCTCTCATACCTGCAGACTTTTAATCTTTGTTTTGCTTTAATCTTGCAGATGAAGGAGAGAACATGGAGTTACATTGAGGCTTCCATAATGTGCACAGTGTGTCTGTGTGATCTGATCCCATGTCTGTCTCCACTAAGTTAACATGAGCACATCTTGTATAGAAAACCACTTTTACTGTCCACTATGTTTAATGTGACTGCAGGATATTTAGACACAGTTCAGCTCAGTGAACAGTTCCAGTTGAGAAAGATCATCTCTCTTTGCTACCTGCTGCTGTCAGGTTCACATCCATAAGCAGCTACATTTACTGACTGTTCACAAACACTAATGAAACTAATGACCTGACAATATCACACCTGTACATCATTCAATATGAATATTATTAAATGTGTGTTATATATATATGTGTGTGTGTGTGTGTGTGTGTGTGTGTGCGTGTGTAATAAGTTCAGTTGAAGCTAATATGAGGCTTTGACAGTCTGGTAGACTCACACTTGATGTGTGTGACTCAAAGTTTCAGAATATGTAGAAGTAAATTCCCTCTTTGAGTTTGGATCCCTCCACTGCAGCTCAGCAAGGAAACACTGAAGAAACACAAACATACTTACTTGATATGTGGAACTCAGACTGCTGAAGCCTCATATTAGTTTAAACTCTGGAAGTCATTTATACACACAACAAGACTGTGGATTTTAAATTCCTGAAAACATTTAAATTCTACAGATTTGAGTTCAACCAATCCTGAAAACTATGAACCAAACATTTGAAACTTCACTGAAGAATTTGATTTTAATAAATAGAAAAAAACTAGCAAAGCTACAGTCAGTGAACTGACCTCAGAGTCTTCAGTCTACAGTTTGGACTCTCCAGTCCAGCAGACAGACGCTTCACTGATGAATCAGACAGTTTGTTGAGACTCAGGTCCAGATGTGTCAGATGAGGGTTGGACTTCAGAGCTGAGGCCAAAACTTCACAGTGAGTCTCTGAGAGTCTACAGTCACAAAGTCTGTAATGACACATATATTACAACATATGTTATCATGAAAGAGGACACTTTATATTTACTTCATGCATTTGATGATGAAACAGTTTGACATTCATTATTTTGATTAACATTTGATCTTCACATCAGTGGTTCAGATCATCTTTATTTATATTTTTAAATCATTGTGTCTGAGGCATTTTATTCCTTTAAAGGACAGTTGAGAGATAAACAGGAAACTAGAGGAGAGAGAGACAGAGAATGACATGCAACAAAGGTCCAGCACCAGAATCAAAGCACAGACCAGTAAGCTACCAGAACACTCCCAGTTCAGCTGATGCTGTCTCACTGTGCTTGAATGAAACAATCATTCTCATCACTCTCTCTCAGACCTGCACACTTTTAATCTTTGTTTAGTTTTAATCTTGCAGATGAAGGAGAGAACATGGCGTTACATTGAGGCTTCCATAATGTGCACAGTGTGTCTGTGTGATCTGATCCCATGTCTGTCTTCACAAAGTTAACATGAGGACATCTTGATTAGAAAACCACTTTTACTGTCCACTATGTTTAATGTGACTGCAGGATATTTAGACTCAGTTCAGCTCAGTGAACAGTTCCAGTTGAGAAAGATCATCTCTCTTTGCTACCTGCTGCTGTCAGGTTCACATCCATAAGCAGCTACATTTACTGACTGTTCACAAACACTAATGAAGCTAATGACCTGACAATATTACACCTGTTCATCATTCAATATGTTATGTATCTAAATGTGTGTGTGTGTGTGTGTGTGTGTGTGCATGTGTGTGCGTATATGCTTGTGTGTGTATGTGTACTGTATGTGCTTGTGTGTGCGTGTGTGTGTGTGTGTGTGGGTGTGTGTGTGTGTGTGTGTGTGTGTGTGTTTGTCTGTGTGTGTGTGTGTGTGTGTGTGTGTGTGTGTGTGTGTGTAATAAGTTCAGTTGAAGCTAATATGAGGCTTTGACAGTTTGGTAGACTCACACTTGATGTGTCTGACTCAAAGTTTCAGAATATTTAGAACTAAATTCCCTCTTTGAGTTTGGATCCCTCCACTGCAGCTCAGCAAGGAAACACTGAAGAAACACAAACATACTTACTTGATATGTGGAACTCAGACTGCTGAAGCCTCATATTAGTTTAAACTCTGGAAGTCATTTTTACACACAACAAGACTGTGGATTTTAAATTCCTGAAAACATTTAAATTCTACAGATTTAAGTTCAACCAATCATGAAAACTATGAACCAAACATTTGAAACTTCACTGAAGAATTTGAATTTAATAAATAGAAAAAAACTAGCAAAGCTACAGTCAGTGAACTGACCTCAGAGTCTTCAGTCTACAGTTTGGACTCTCCAGTCCAGCAGACAGATGCTTCACTGATGAATCAGACAGTTTGTTGTGACTCAGGTCCAGTTCTGTCAGATGAGGGTTGGACTTCAGAGCTGAGGCCAAAACTTCACAGTGAGTCTCTGAGAGTCTACAGTCATGAAGTCTGTAATGACACAAATATTACAACATATGTTATCATGAAAGAGGACACTTTATATTTACTTCATACATTTGATGATGAAACAGTTTGACATTCATTATTTTGATAAACATTTGATCTTCACATCAGTGGTTCAGATCATCTTTATTTAGATTTTTAAATCTTTGTTTCTGAGGCATTTTATTCCTTTAAAGGACAGTTGAGAGATAAACAGGAAACTAGAGGAGAGAGAGACAGAGAATGACATGCAACAAAGGTCCACCACCAGAATCAAAGCACAGACCAGTAAGCTACCAGAACACTCCCAGTTCAGCTGATGCTGTCTCACTGTGCTTGAATGAAACAATCATTCTCATCACTCTCTCTCATACCTGCAGACTTTTAATCTTTGTTTTGCTTTAATCTTGCAGATGAAGGAGAGAACATGGAGTTACATTGAGGCTTCCATAATGTGCACAGTGTGTGTGTGTGATCTGATCCCATGTCTGTCTCCACAAAGTTAACATGAGGACATCTTGACTAGAAAAACACTTTTACTGTCCACTATGTTTAATGTGACTGCAGGATATTTTGACTCAGTTCAGCTCAGTGAACAGTTCCAGTTGAGAAAGATCATCTCTCTTTGCTACCTGCTGCTGTCAGGTTCACATCCATAAGCAGCTACATTTACTGACTGTTCACAAACACTAATGAAACTAATGACCTGACAATATTACACCTGTTCATCATTCAATATATGTCATATGTGTGTGTGCGTGTGTGTGAGTGTGTAATAAGTTCAGATGAAGCTAATATGAGACTTTGACAGTCTGGTAGACTCACACTTGATGTGTGTGACTCAAAGTTTCAGAATATGTAGAAGTAAATTCCCTCTTTGAGTTTGGATCCCTCCACTGCAGCTCAGCAAGGAAACACTGAAGAAACACAAACATACTTACTTGATATGTGGAACTCAGACTGCTGAAGCCTCATATTAGTTTAAACTCTGGAAGTCATTTATACACACAACAAGACTGTGGATTTTAAATTCCTGAAAACATTTAAATTCTACAGATTTGAGTTCAACCAATCCTGAAAGTTATGAACCAAACATTTGAAACTTCACTGAAGAATTTGAATTTAATAAATAGAAAAAAACTAGCAGAGCTACAGTCAGTGAACTGACCTCAGAGTCTTCAGTCTACAGTTTGGACTCTCCAGTCCAGCAGACAGATGCTTCACTGATGAATCAGACAGATTGTTGTTACTCAGGTTCAGTTCTCTCAGATGAGGGTTGGACTTCAGAGCTGAGGCCAAAACTTCACAGTGAGTCTCTGAGAGTCCACAGCCCTGAAATCTGTAATGACACATATATTACAACATATGTTATCATGAAAGAGGACACTTTATATTTACTTCATGCATTTGATGATGAAACAGTTTGACATTCATTATTTTGATTAACATTTATTCTTCACATCAGTGGTTCAGATCATCTTTATTTATATTTTGAAATAATGGTTTTCTGAGGCATTTTATTCCTTTAATGGACAGTTGAGAGATAATGAACAGTAGTTTATGGAGTCTAATGTTTGTCAATGTTAGCAAACTTTAGAAATTGTTGTATAACTAACATAACTGAATCAGTTTCGTATTCAATTTATATAACATTTAAATAATAATAATCATTATTATTATTACACAAAAACTGCACAACACACTTTCAAAAATAAGTTTACAAAGTGCTGTAAAGGTATGAAAACTGTTTAGAGGTTGTTACAAATAGAATAAATACAGTGCAATTCAGAAACAGAAAAATAATTCTGATTATTTTATATTCCACTGTGTAAAATCAGGTATTATATGTCTGATTATATATCATATAATAATGATTTTACTGCATGTAACTGACAACTGTAAAATACTAATATATGTTAAATTCTGCTGTAATAAAACTTATAAAGTACCTATAAAGTACTTTATCTGTTTCACCAGCTTTGAATGATGCCTCCAACACCAAAAGGAAGAAAGATAGAAGATTAAAAAAATCCAATATTACTAGAAATAAATAGAATAACTGTGTTCATTAATTTAACAGCTATGAACAACCAACTGAAAAACACATTACTCGTGTTCAACATTTCAACAGCTCAAGAACATCTGTGACTAAATATAACATATTATACATGTTATTTCAGATATAAACAAGTAGAGCACTATTATAACAATAATAAGAATTTATATGATTTATATTTGAAGAACTAAACTTCTAATCTGTACTGATTTATAATGTTAATCACATCTGGACTTACAGAGCCTTTCTGCAGTTCCTCACAGCTGGGATCAGTCTCCGTCGTCCCTCCTCTGATGTGTTGTACTTCTTCAGGTCAAACTCATCCAGAACCTCCTCTGACATCTGCAGCATGTAGGCCAGAGATGAGCAGTCGAACACAGAGAGTTCCTTCAATGATCTGTTCACTGACGTCAGGAACTCTTGCATCTCCTGATGGATTGAGCGGTCGTTCATCTCCATCAGACAGTGGAAGATGTTGATGCTTTTGTCAAGAAAGATAAAATGACTGTCCATCTCCTTCAGGTTATTGATGACTCTCTGGATGGTTTCTGGACTGTTGTCTGTCTGACCCAGCAGGCCTCCTAAGAGACTCTGGTTGGACTCCAGAGAGAGGCCATGAAGGAAGCGGACAAACAGGTCCAGGTGGCCATTTTTACTTCTAAGAGATTTCTCCATGGCTTTCTTCAGGAACTCATCCAGAGATGCATAACTGTAGTAATATGTGAAATTGCTTTTTCCCCTCAGGAAGTCCTTCACTACCTCTGTGTTCCTGCTGGTGTAACAGTGGTACATGTAGACTGCAGCCAGAAACTCCTGAATGCTCAGATGAACAAAGCTGTAGACTGTTTTCTGGAAGATCACACTCTCTCTTTTGAAGATCTGTGTACAAACTCCTGATAACACCGAGGCCTCTCTGACATCAAGACCACACTGCTCCAGGTCTTCTTGGTAGAACATGATGTTTCCTTTCTCCAGTTGTTCAAACGCCAGCCTCCCCAGCTTCAGAAGAAGGTTCCTGTCAGCCTCCGTCAGTTCCTGTGGACTCATCTCATGTCCCTCATCATACTTGTTCTTCTTCCTCTTTGTCTGAACCAGCAGGAAGTGTGAGTACAGGTCAGTCAGGGTCTTGGGCAGCTCTCCTCTCTGGTCTGTAGTCAACATGTGGTCCAGAACTGTAGCAGTGATCCAGCAGAAGACTGGGATGAGACACATGATGTGGAGGCTCCTGGATGTCTTGATGTGTGAGATGATTCTGCTGGACTGCTCTTCATCACTAAATCTCTTCCTGAAGTACTCCTCCTTCTGGGCGTCAGTGAAGCCTCGTACTTCTGTTACCCTGTCAACACATGAAGGAGGGATCTGATTGGCAGCTGCAGGTCTAGAAGTTATCCAGATGAGAGCTGATGGAAGCAGCTTCCCCTTGAGGAGGTTTGTCAGCAGCACGCTGACTGATGACTTCTGTGTGACGTCAGACACGACCTCACTGTTGTTGAAATCCAGTGAAAGTCTGCTTTCATCCAGGCCGTCAAAGATGAACAAAACTTTACAGCCAGCAAGCTTCTCTGCTGTGAGCTTCTGTAATGTTGGATAGAAAACATGGATCAGCATGAGCAGACTGTACTGCTCATCTTTGATCAAGTTCAGCGACCTGAATGAAAACGGAATCAGCAGACGGATATCTTGGTTTGTGGAGTGCTGTGCCCAGTCCAGAGTGAACTTCAGCACTGAGAAGGTTTTTCCAACACCAGCGACGCCGTTCATCAGAACCACTCTGATGTGTTTGTGTTGGTCAGGTAAGACTTTAAAGATGTCCTGACACTTGATTGGAGTGTCATGGAGGGTCTTCATCTTGGAAGCTGTTTCAAGCTGCCTCACCTCATGTTGGGTATTAAGCTCTTCACTCAGTCCCTCTGTGATGTAGACCTCAGTGAAGATGCTGTTGAGGGGGATTTCACTTCCTGCTTCATCGGTTCCTTGAGTCACACATTCACATGTGCTGCTCAGACTGATCTGATGTTCATCTAAAACCTCCTGCAGAACACTTTCTGCTGAAAGAGAAGAAAAGAAATCAGTGTGACTGTTAATGTTCAGTAGGATAGAGGAGGTGGATTCCTGTCCTGTTTCAGAGATGATGACATCAGCAGACAGATCTTCAATCTTACTTTGTACAGTGCTGGTCTGACTGTCTGTCTGCAGTCCAGGTCTGGTTCTGGATCCTTCTGCACACTGGGGACAGGAGGAGTCTCCTGATGAAGCAGACTGGTCCCAGTATGAGATGATATACCAGAGGAGTCTCCAGAACCAGTGTCCACTGCTGGTAGAGACTGGATCCTTCAGGACGTCCTGACACAAAGAACAGCAGGACAGCTGCTCCTCCACAGAAACATCCGTCCTCTTCCTCTCTCTGTAGACATGAACACATTCTTTATGACACATTACATTAGAGGAGGTCAACAAACAGCTCACAAGCTGCATGCAGGTCTTTCCCCACATAAACAGTCCAGACTGTCAGTATCTGGAGAAGGAGGAAGAAGAAGTTTTTCTGTTAAGAAAACTCCACAGGGCTCCTTTAAGTTTTAAGGAAAAACACACAGGAGGAAACTGAACCAAACAGAAAAGTCCACTAGTGAAAAATAACAAACTGCTGCTCTTTTGTGTTGTGCTGCTGAACAGAGAGCTCTGCTAAATATCTTCATAATGCATCTTTTCATTAGTGTTCCTCTCTCTCTGTGTTTCTGCTATAGTCTCTCTCCCTCTGTGTGAGTGTGATACAACACTTTGACACATTTATTTTCCCAAACGTTAAATATCAGATTCAGTTTCCTCTGCTGCAGTGGTCAGTCTGCAGTGATAAATCAGCTGCAGCAGGCTGTTTCTATACATTTACATGACCTCCTCCCATATTTAGTGTCTTTCAACAGGAACACATTAAGACACAGTCTGTATTACATGAGACCAAACACTCAATTTTCTTTCATTAAATCTGCTGCTGCAGTACTTTAATAAATAAGGACAGACACAGTTTGACATGTTAATGAATCCTTAGTAAATATCACCCTGGGTTACCTGCTGCTACTTATGTTTTATTTACTGGGAAATCAAACAGCAATAGCAGCCCTGTCTCTGTCTCTGGTTAACATGAACATGAAGATCTGTTGTAGATTACAGCTGAATGGAAGCTACTTCATTATTTCTTTCCTTCATATCTACACTACAACCTTCATGAAACTGTCTCACTGAATCATGTTCAGGTCAGTTTACAGTAGAAACAGTCTCTTACTTTGTGTCTGAGGGTCCAGGTTCATTACTGAAGAGAGGAGGTTGATCTTTAGACCAGTCACTCTTCATAGACAGACAGCTGGATATTACAGACTCTGTTCCGTCCTCCTCTTCCTCCTCTTCCTCCTCTTTCTTCATCTTCTGGAGTCTGAGAGGTAAACTAGTAACACTGGAGACACACACACACATAACCAGTATAATATACCCAGTCCTGCCTCTCAACTTAGTAACTTCTTATTAGTTTACATTCCATACATTTACATGACCTGAACAGAAACACATTAAGACACAGTCTGTATTATATGAGACCAAACATTTTATCTGCTGCTGCAGTCCTTTAGTAAATAAGGATAGACACAGTTTGACATTTTTAAATTGCAATTAGTCGCTGAATTTCAAAAGTTAATCACATTTTTTATTGCATGTTTAAAATTCTATTATTTTGCATTTCAGAACAGTTTTAAGTCCATATTAACAATGTAAAGCAATTCTTACCAGTGTACCTTAAATGCAAAGAGAGTTAATTTATTAACTTCACTTTTTGATTTATTTCATATCAAAAGAAGTGCAATGAGCCTGAGGAAACATAATGTCTACTCCAAAAACATTGCTTGCCTTAAACATAAAAGAATAA
Organism: Scomber colias; assembly: GCA_021039105.1. Taxonomy (NCBI): domain Eukaryota; kingdom Metazoa; phylum Chordata; class Actinopteri; order Scombriformes; family Scombridae; genus Scomber; species Scomber colias. The sequence goes on from JAJDFG010000577.1 coordinate 103,390, forward strand.
TTGTAAGTAACTAGTAGTGTGATTGATTACTTTCTTTGAGTAACGAACCCCCTAACACTGGTTGTCAGTCAGTGACTGGTCTAAAGATTTTTTTAGAAATGTTAAAGTTTGTTTTTAAATGACATTTCAACACTGAATCATCTTCAGGTCAGTTTACAGTAGAAACAGTCTCTTACTTTGTGTCTGAGGGTCCAGGTTCATTACTGAAGACTGGAGGATCATGTTTAGACCAGTCACTCTTCATAGACAGACAGCTGGATATTACAGACTCTGCTCTGTCCTCCTCTTTCTCCTCTTTCTTCATCTTCTGGAGTCTGAGAGGTAAACCAGTAACGCTGGAGACACACACACATACACAGTATAATAAACCCAGTCCTGCCTCTCAACTTAGTAACTGTAGCTCATGATCGCTGCATGATCTCAAGTCTGCACCTCAGAGTCTCTTGAACAGTAACTTCTTATTAGTTTACATTCCATACATTTACATTAGCCCCTCCCATACTTAGTGCCTTTGAACAGGAACACATTAAGACACAGTCTGTGTTACATGAGACCAAACATTTAATTTTCTTCCATTTTACCTGCAGAAACCTGCTACAGTCCTTTAGTAAATAGTGAATCCTTAGTAAATATCACCCTGGGTTACCTGCTGCTACTGATGTTTTATTTACTGGAAAATCAAACAGCAATAGCAGCTCTGTCTCTGTCTCTGGTTCACATGAACATGAAGATCTGTTGTAGATTACAGCTGAATGGAAGCTACTTCATTATTTCTTTCCTTCATATCTACACTACAACCTTCATGAAACTGTCTCACTGAATCATCTTCAGGTCAGTTTACAGTAGAAACAGTCTCTTACTTTGTGTCTGAGGGTCCAGGTTCATTACTGAAGAGAGGAGGTTGATCTTTAGACCAGTCACTCTTCATAGACAGACAGCTGGATATTAGAGACTCTGCTCCGTCCTCCTCTTCCTCCTCTTCCTCCTCCTCTTTCTTCATCTTCTGGAGTCTGAGAGGTAAACTAGTAACACTGGAGACACACACACATAACCAGTATAATATACCCAGTCCTGCCTCTCAACTTAGTAACTTCTTATTAGTTTACATTCCATACATTTACATGACCTGAACAGGAACACGTTAAGACACAGTCTGTATTATATGAGACCAAACATTTTATCTGCTGCTGCAGTCCTTTAGTAAATAAGGATAGACACAGTTTGACATTTTTTAAATTGCAATTAGTCACTGAATTTCAAAAGTTAATCACATTTTTTATTGCATGTTTAAAATTCTATTATTTTGCATTTCATAACAGTTTAAGTCCATATTAACAATGTAAAGCAATTCTTACCAGTGTACCTTAAATGCAAAGAGAGTTAATTTATTAACTTCACTTTTTGATTTATTTCATATCAAAAGAAGTGCAATGAGCCTGAGGAAACATAATGTCTACTCCAAAAACATAGCTTGCCTTAAACATAAAAGAATAATTGTAAGTAACTAGTAGTGTGATTGATTACTTTCTTTGAGTAACGAACCCCCTAACACTGGTTGTCAGTCAGTGACTGGTCTAAAGATTTTTTTAGAAATGTTAAAGTTTGTTTTTAAATGACATTTCAACACTGAATCATCTTCAGGTCAGTTTACAGTAGAAACAGTCTCTTACTTTGTGTCTGAGGGTCCAGGTTCATTACTGAAGACTGGAGGATCATGTTTAGACCAGTCACTCTTCATAGACACACAGCTGGATATTACAGACTCTGCTCTGTCCTCCTCTTTCTCCTCTTTCTTCATCTTCTGGAGTCTGAGAGGTAAACCAGTAACGCTGGAGACACACACACATACACAGTATAATAAACCCAGTCCTGCCTCTCAACTTAGTAACTGTAGCTCATGATCGCTGCATGATCTCAAGTCTGCACCTCAGAGTCTCTTGAACAGTAACTTCTTATTAGTTTACATTCCATACATTTACATTAGCCCCTCCCATACTTAGTGCCTTTGAACAGGAACACATTAAGACACAGTCTGTATTACATGAGACCAAACATTTAATTTTCTTCCATTTTACCTGCAGAAACCTGCTACAGTCCTTTAGTAAATAGTGAATCCTTAGTAAATATCACCCTAGGTTACCTGCTGCTACTGATGTTTTATTTACTGGGAAATCAAACAGCAATAGAAGCCCTGTCTCTGTCTCTGGTTCACATGTACATGTAGATCTGTTGTAGATTACAGCTGAATGGAAGCTACTTCATTATTTATTTCATTCATACCTAGACTACAACCTTCATGAAACTGTCTCACTGAATCATCTTCAGGTCAGTTTACAGTAGAAACAGTGTCTTACTTTGTGTCTGAGGGTCCAGGTTCATTACTGAAGAGAGGAGGTTGATCTTTAGACCAGTCACTCTTCATAGACAGACAGCTGGATATTAGAGACTCTGCTCCGTCCTCCTCTTCCTCCTCTTCCTCCTCTTCCTTCATCTTCTGGAGTCTGAGAGCTAAACCAGTAACACTGGAGACACACACACACACACACACACACACACAGTATCATAAACCCAGTCCTGCCTCTCAACTTAGTTTCTTAGTGGGTGATTCTCGTGAAATCAGACTTATGAGGTGGCATGAAGCATTTTGATGAATAAAGTAAATGCTATCAAAATAAGAAAGATACCATTAGAAACAGCTCCTCATGGTTTACCTTGCACATGTTTTGAACTGATCATCATAAATACATATTTCATATTTAGGGTAAAATTCTCATTACTGCAATGTGTCCCTCACTCAAGCCTGGACTGGGAAAAAAATTCAGCCCTGGACTTTTTGGTCCAGACCGGCCCACTACAATCCGTGTGCAGATACTGAGCCAACTCACGTTGATGTACATTTAAACATACAAGCCCTTAATAACACTAGTATACTGAACAATGTCCCTTATATTCAGGAGACTTGAATAGGCTTGACTTAGTTTTAACTGTATCATGTGAAACTGTTGAATGGGCAATAAACCATAAACACTGACTGAAAAAAATATGTAAAGCATCATAGACTACATATGTGTTATGTTGTTAGATCAATGTCCTTCTTGAACATATTAGACTATAGGCACAAAGAAAGGTGCATGTTGACACTTAAAACACTTTAACTCTGGTGACCTGATTTGGGGGAAGTCATTATAGGTAGAAATGATCAAAAATTGTGAAAATAGCAGATCTACATGCTCAAACCACATCACATTGCAACATGTGAGTGGTAAGCTTGCAGATTTGTAATTATGTGACATCCTTTGATGAAAACAGTGGTTAAGTGGTTAATAAAAGCAACTAACCAATTCATCAGGATAGTATATGAATATGATTGTTGTTTTCCAATACTTTAGATAAGTAGATTTAGGCCTAGTTGTAACACACCACACTATGCAGAGTTTGCTATTTATTATGTTCAGTAAAGTTGATAGACAGTTAGTAACCGTTCTGAACATTTAATGAGTGTGTATCCACACCATGCTGGCAGGATCACACCTGCTTTTCCACATGGTGGAGAGTCTTCCTCAACCTGCTGCTGCACCACCATGGCAGCGGGAGCGGGAGCCACTCTGACACACCTGCTGCTGAGAGGAACCACTGCTGCTAGCTCTGGCCACGCTAGCCCCGCAGCAAACATTTCTGACGGGGGGGTGGGGGGGTCTAGAACATGCGTGGGTGGGACTCCTGGGTCTCTGTAGCCTATCATAGGGCCATTGGGCCAGGTATTTAGACAGACAAGCCAATGGGCCTCTGCTGTGTCTGCAGGTGGCTGCAGCAGAGCTCTGTGGGCCGGTGCATGTGTCTGTTCCTGGGCCGGGAGAGTTACCATGCAAGCAGCAGCAAAAACTAAATGAACAAATAAAAAATAAAAAACAGGCAGCCATCGGCCCTTTACTGATCGGTCCACCGGGAAAAATCCCAGTACTCCCAATGGCCAATCCATATATATATATATATATATAAGAGATATATATATATATATATATATATATATATATATATATATATATATATATATTTATCCCATATCCTATTACGGTTGGAGTGGCAATTTGTCCAGAAAAAAAATAAAAATTATAGCCTACTTTAAACCGAACATAATGAAAAGGCCACTGATGCACCATGGAGATGTGGTTTAACGCAGGCAAAAGAAGATGAATGTCCAATCTTCCGTTTTTGTTTGGATTTATTGCAACAAAATAAAACAAACAAGAGAACAAAGAAAAAACATGACTGCTGCTGCCTAAAAACCACCCAGGTGCATGCTGGTCCTCAATGTGCCTACTCAAATAACCTCAAGTTCCCACAGTGTTAACCAATTACCAAAACTATACAAATCTAAATATGCTAAACAAATAACTAACTAACACACACTATTGTAACGTAGTGCTTGCATGAAATCTAATTCAATATAATAAAAACAGTGAAGGGAGTGCAAAATGTTCAAAAAACTACTTTTTAGCGCCTTTTAACTGCAGACTGTAGTATTGTAAAAGTGAAAGGAAAAGTAAATGGATATTTATACTTTGAAAAATGGAACAACAGACCCGATGTTTATTACGTGTTTATGTCGTTACGTTTTGACAAAACCAATTAATGTTATTTATCAATAAATAAGCTACTATAAACCTATTTGAGTTTTTATTGTTACATTTGATCTCTGTATTAAAACTCCCTCCATTATGTGTGGTGTAACAGGTCAAACCACTTTAACTAAAATCGTGTGTTTTCTATCCTTCACAAAGATAAACTTTGACTCTGGTTTAAATCCAACAATCAGACTTCAGATAAACATCTGTGTGTTTCCTAACTGTGACTTCTCTTTATTAAAAGCCATTACATCACTGTGAGGACGCAGAAACCAGGAAATGAAAAACCGTTAACAACTTTTGAAGACCTCAAACACTGATTTTATATTCTTCTGACTCCGTTTAATCAATTAAACTATTATTATGAACAATAATCAGCAGACTGATCATTAATGACAGTAATCATTATTTACAGCACTGATATTAACACTCACCGACTTCAGACTTGTTGTTTTCCTGCTTCTGATCTGACTGTAAAATGGATCCTGACTGAAAACTTCCTCTTCAGGTTCTCCTCCCTCCTCTAACTGCGCACTTCACTTCTGTACAGCATGCAGTATGTACACCAGGATGTGACATTATTCTGAGAATGTATGAATACATACCTTCATCATCGGCATGTTAAAGCCTCTGTCAGCCTCTCCTCCCGCCATGGTGAACCTTTTGCCTGCCATGTCTTTCTACAGAGTTTGATAATGATCATCAGTAACAGAGTGTGTCATGTTAGGCCGATGGCTGACTATCGTGATTAAAACATGCTCATCTCTGTGGCATGAGTTTAGTGTGAGCATGTTTGTCATCAGAGGAAATGCAAGCAGAGTAAACTCATGACATTTCATCACATCAGTGTTACCCATTAATTATCTAGACTGTGGCGGCCCACCATAGTCTAATTTATGCCACCACAGTTTCATAGTGAGTTAGAAATGTATTTTATTATTTTATAGATATAACCTCTTAATTTTGATTCGATTGACTTCCAGAAACTAAATAGACATTATTTTATTTTATTTAACCCTTACTGTTCATACTGTTCAGGGTCAAATTTGACACATTTTTTTTTTTTTTTTTTTTTTTTTTTACATTTGAGAGCTGTAAAAACACCTGATACACATTTCTTTCCTAATGTCTTTCTTTTCCTAATGTGACCCACAGCATACACAAATGGAAATGTACATATTTAACCTGTTTATGAAACAAATCTAATCAATGTTGATCATAATCTATAAAATAGTGATTGTGAATGTCTTTAAATCAAACATTTATTAATGACTGATGGGGAATGTATGAATGTGAATTGGTGTAGAGACTAATTATGAATCAGAATATGAACGTGTGTAAAGGGTTAAACATCTGTACGCTAGCTGCTTTTTATTTTACCGTTCTGTGCTTTCAGTGATTCAAACTGTCTGCTGCTACAGATTGATATTTAAATAATAAACACTGCAGCAATAATCAGCTGTTTCTTACTTATTTCTACAGTGAACGCAGACGGCTGCATAGTTGACGTACTGAAGAATGAAAACATATAATGATAACATTGTAAAGGTAAATTACCCTAAAGATACAAATCTGTGCATCGTGTGTGATTTTAAATGACAACACTCAGAGGAATGTGTTATTGATTGTAATCGCAACGCTTCCTTAATCAGTCAATCAGTCTAACCTCAATAACTAACGCCAGTGTTGTGTTTATTTATAAATGTCTTCTACTTTTTTACCACTAGATGGCAGTGTTGTCAAACAGATACTATTAAATGTCCTGAAACTCTTGCTTCCTGCAGGGCACTGACCCCAGCACTGAGTACAGTGCAGTCTGATGAGGGTTAGGGTTACACAGCAGACACAGTTGGAAAAATCCCAACTACTACTGAGTGTACAATATAATGTCACTACTGAAAACTACACTTTGAAGCTGTTGGCCTCCCTTCAGACAAAGCCTCCAGAGATAACTTGTTTCAATTTGGATACCTGTTGGATCATTTTTATGTTATTTGATCCCACAGACACTCAATAATTTAACCAAAACAGTCTGATATTGCTGTTTGACATGATTCAGATTACACAAAATACATGAAAAATGTTTGGCTGGAGACATTTATTAGTTTCTGACTCTGAAAGTGGGAAAATGGTAAAATTTCCCCCAAACTACTGTATCTCTTAACTCTGTGTTCAACAAATTACAAACATTTAGGCCATTCAACATGATTTCCTTGTGACTAATGTAATAACTCATGTAATATCTTTCCACTTCCATTCACTGAGCCTCCCCTGAAACTTTTTAAAGCCTCTCTGTGGAAGCCTGTCTGACACTTTAAAACACCTCTGTGCTAAAGTAAACGGTGCTTGTTGAGTCTCTGATATCCTTTATCCTCCTTTGTTCATCTGACAGCCCTGCCAGACGAACTACAATAGGAGAGAACAGAGTTGGTAGTCACACTTTTTACTTTACTTTAAATTCCTCATAAATCGTATACTGAATAGATTCCCTTTTAATTTGTAATGAAAGTCTAAAGTGTCAGGTAGGAATGGAGAGGTGTTATTCTCCTTCAGCTGATTCTGTTCAAAACATAAGGGCCGTCAAATATGTTTTGTGCACTTGTGACAACCGTCCCCATCGTGGGGTTGGTCATCACACACTATGGGGTCGGTTGTTCCTGTGTTAAACTCCAGCCTGATGACACGTGTTTCATTCATAAAATCATCAATTAAAATAGATATAATACCTACAGAGTAGAGTCAGGAAAAGAGAACAGCGTACAGACAACAGGGAGTAACCATGAATAGTCAACTTTCATTGAGAGGGAAAAAAGTAAAGGGGGAAAAATGTGTATTGTTATCATCGTCTTCTCTCCAGTGGGCATGACTGATATCATTTCCTCCAAACAAAGCCATTGAACAGTTTATGAATGATGTGTGCAGATGTGTGCTCTGTTCTGTGTTACAGGTGGATAATCACATACTGAGAGATCTATGTTTTGCTGCACACAAACTATTGTACTAATCATAAAGTTCTCATTATGACAAGCACATTTTTCACATTTATCTATGGTGTGAAATAACTCACATTCCTGTTACGTAATCGCTGACTAAGGGAAACGCCTACTGCTGCTCTGGAGCTCAGAATAACCGAGATGAGGAGAGATGTGGGTAAACTTTACAGGCAAGCAGCTCCTGTAACTGATCTAGATCGGATCAGATAGTGGAGGGAAAGTGTTTTTAGTTCTGCTGAGATGTTTACAACGCAGTAAAGACGATGTTGCTGCTTTTTTCTGGACGTTTTTTGAGCGGATTATTGACGAACTCCGGTTGGGAAACGTTGAAACTAGGACATATCTATCTTTATGTCTCTACCTCGCTGCTCCTATTTGGACATTTTGTGGTTTTCTATGTGAAACGAAATGCTACTTCCAATGCGGACAGTGCTGAGTCAACAGTTGGCAGAATGTCAAAGCAGCAGGTCAGCGGTGTTTCCTCTGCTGCTCGATTCCTCTGACGCGCTTTTACGCTGCAGGTGAGCAGAAGAATGTCAAACCGGAAACAATATTCATTACTATACACTCTCTCATGAGGATAATTTCTAGTCAATGAAATAATGGTGAAAAGAAAACAATACTCATGGGGAATCCCTGTAATTCCATCATTGGACGGTAGGGGTGCCCGTGCCTAGTAAAGGACTGTGCTCAGGAGAACCGCATAATGAGGCGACACATTGGGCGGTCTCTCTCTCTCTCTCACTTAGCACCATCCTGTCCCTCTGCGCACACAACCGCTGCTCGTGGCTGACAGTAGAGCTCTGCACAGTGCAACTATCCCACCAACTCAACCAACTCAACCTAAGGTGAGTAAAATGTCTCATTGTATAGATAGATAGATGGATAGATAGATAGGCACTTGTCAGGGATAAAGGAGGGATTATTTCCATCGTTGTCCCGATAAAAACTGAAGTCTTTGATGAACTAACAGTCATTTGAAAGTGCTGCAGTTTGAAGAGATGTGTGTCCATTGTGGACCTGAAGCGTCCAGGAGGAAATCCCGAGGTGGGGCAGTGTGGAGGAGAAACTTCAGGTGTCAGATTAGATGCTCGCTCTCTGGCACATTTTGTTTAATATTACAGATCAAACGTTTTCGCGTTGTCATGATGATAAATGATCTGAAGATGCAGATTAGTTTAGAACAATCAGTGTGTGTTATTGCGACAGACTGTGGCTGTATCATCGGCATGTTAAAGCCTCTGTCAGCCTCTCCTCCCGCCATGGTGAACCTTTTGCCTTCAATGTCTTTCTACAGAGTCAGACTTTGATAGTGATCATCAGTAACAGTGTGTGTGGCTGACATCGTGCTAATCGTGATTAAAAATGCTCATCCCTGTGGCATGAGTTTAGTGTGAGCATGTTTGTCATCAGAGGAAACGCAAGCAGAGTAAACTCCTTCACCTCACTGCAGACAACATGAGCCACAGATCAGACCGCTGTGGGATGAATTACTGTCTGTTTAGATTTAAACAGGGACGCCTCATTTATACGGAGGTAACAGCCAACCCCCCCACACACACCACCTCTCTCTCTCTCTCTCTCTCTCTCTCTCTCTCTCTCTCTCTGTGTGTGTGTGTACTGCATGTTGTGAGGTTGGTGGTGAGAGTGTGGTGAGGTTGGTTGACAGTTTGTGATGTTTTTCTAAATCTTCTTGTCTTATGTTCACTATCTGATGTTTTGCTTTTAATTGTAGTGTGCCCCCCCTTCTCTCTCTCTCTCTCTCTGTCTCTCTCTCTTTGTCTGTGACTTTCTTGACCTTTTATCTACTTTTGGCATGGTGGTGGTGCAGCTGGTGCGCAGACTTATATACGGATCAGAAGCTTCATGTTTTTAGTTCTGGCAAGTGTTCATGTATACTGGAGGAGCCCTGATCAGACGCTGAGTGTGAGTTTCCACATGAAGCATGGCGACAGTGTGAACGCTGATTCCTCAAGAGCTGGTGGTGTTTTGGCTGCGGGGGGGATTGGACATAAACGCAGCAGCGCAGAGAGTCCAGGGTCAGTAGTGAGGAAGAGGAAGAAGGTGTGGTGGTTGATCAGGCATCAGGGACTGGTAGAGTCAACAGGACAGTGGAGAAGCCGGCCACTGTGAGGCCAGTAGAGTCGGATAGGGCCAGTAGATTTAGCTTGGGGAGGAGAGGAAAGTCCGGGGGGAGAAGGGGGGCACATCAGGCTTTGGCAGGAGTGTTTGGATGTTTGGAGAGTATGGGGAGGGTGGAGGGTTTTGAACTGGAACATTTAGTTTGCAGCAGGTCTCTGCAGGTCAAGATCTTCTGGCAAGTGTACAAACCACAAGCATTTTGTGGTGTGTTCATGGTGCTTCATGGAGTCCTGGTGACTCATTTTATGATGATATGATATCATGTTTTGTTTTTCACACCCCCCCCCCCCCCCCCCCTCTCTCTACAGATGTCTTTAATTTGTTTACTTGGTTACTTGAGCGCATTCGCTCCAACTGTGGACAAGCTGTACGATGACCGTTATGACACTGGTCACCTCTGGATAGGAAACGGTTCACTTCATTCCTGTTCCTCTACCTCTCCACCATCACCCTCCAGCTGTGTGGTGTGTCTTCTACAGCAGCCTTATGTATACGCTGTGTGTGGTCACCAGATACAGACTGAGGGCCTGAAGATGGAGGACCTGAAGATGGAGGGTTCAGGTTATCCGATAACCATCACAAAGAGTAGTAAGACCAGATGCATCACCTTCTTTATTTTCTGTTTTACTAAACTCTCACATTCACACACTCCTGAGGTCAGAGGTCAGCTCACAGTTTAATAAGAAGCCAACATCTGAGCAGCAAAGTTTTTTAAAGCAGAAAGAACATGACAATTCTTGCAAAATGTGTAAATACTGACACACAAAAGCAAAAAAAAACCAGAGTAGTGCTAGAACTGTATAGTGGAAAAGTGCCATTTGATGTTTTTTACAAAGTGAGGAACACAGTCTAATATCAGCTCGCACATCATTAAAACAACAATTAAGGTATCATCTTAGACTATGTATATGTGTGTGTATATATATATATATATATATATTAATATTAAATGTGTTTAATTTCTATGATTACTAAATTCAGTATGTGTTTTATGTTTCCTGCAGAGTGTCCCAGGCTTCTTGGTGATGGTGAGTGTCTTTTAGATCTCTGTTTGTCTTCAGTGAAGGATTACTTTAACAGAGTGAGACATCTTAACGATACTCGCTCTTTTCTTTCTTTCAGCCACTGTTCAAAGTGCTGACTCTGCAGGAACCAACCCAGGTGAGCAGCTCGGTCTCCTTCAGTCACAACAATGAGGCTAAAAACCCCAAAAACTTTTAATTTCACTCATGATGATGAATAAAATAACACTAGTGATCATTACCGTCCTAGCTGCAGCTCATGTTTGTTGTCAGGACTTTTCCTTTCTCATTTCTCTCTGTTGTTTCCCCTCAATGTGTTAGGTACAAGGGAACAATGGCCGATCATCATTTCTATCACGCTCATCCTCCTCCTCCTCATCATCATCTTAATGGTTTTCTGCATACAGAAGAAAAGGTAAAATAAAGTAAATAAATCTCATGTTCAGAGCCAAACTAACAGCGACTGTTGTCATTTATGGATTATAATATGCAGAGTTGCATGAATGCAAAAAGGAAAACTGCACACAAAGCTTTATTTTACATAATACATGACAGATTATTATAATTATAATTATGTTGCAGGTTAATGTATATATAGACCATCTCCTCCTAACATTATGGTTTCCCTGTTTTATCCAGATGATGGATCGAACACACCTGACCATGATATTGGTGAAGAACCTTGAAGCTTCAGCTGACGGTGTAGTCCAACCTTTCTACATCTACACAGGAAGTGAATATTTTTTAAGTTTATATTTAGTGGCTCTGGCTCTCTCCTTCTTGCCCTAGTTCTAAACAGACATTATTTTATTTTATTTAACCCTAACATACTGTTCAGAGTCAAATTTGACACATTATTTACATTTAAGAACTGTAAGAACACCTGATACACATTTCTTATAGATGGACTTTACCCAATGTGACCCACAGTATACACAAATGGAAATAAAATGCATATTGTTTTTTTTTAATATTTTTAAATTTTATATAAATGCAAATGTACAAGTTTAACCTGTATCTATGAAAAAAAATCAAATCAAAATTAGCTTTTAAACATGTTATATTGATCATAATCTATAAAATGTTCTCCTGGACCATAAAATAGTGATTGTGAATGTCTTTAAATTAAACATTTATTAATGACTGATGGGGAATGTATGAATGTGAATTGGCGTATAGACTAATTATGAATCAGAATATGAACAGTGTGTAAAGTGTTAAACATGTAAAAATATCTGTACACTAGCGCTGCTTTTTATTTTACCGTTCTGTGCTTTCAGTGATTCAAACTGTCTGCTGCTACAGATTGATATTTAAATAATAAACACTGCAGCAATAATCAGCTGTTTCTTACTTATTTCTACATTGTGAACGCTGACGTCTACATATTTGACGTACACTGTATGGACTAAAGTATTGGGACACACTTCCTAATCACTGAGACACATTTCCACAGTCTGCCTTTACAGGTATTTGTGAAAGAATGGTTCGTTCTGAAGAGCTCAGTGAATACAAGCGTGTACTGTTTCAATAAGTCAATTAAAAAACAGCTGCATGCAAGTCTAAGGTATACATCACATGACATCACATCACATCACATCACATCAAGCATTCTCTGAATTCTAATAGCAGATCTTTGAGGTTAAAAGAGTATGCAAAGTTGAGAGCTTCAGAAAGGTGGCACTCCACATCAGATCAGTCCTGAAGGTTTTTGGATATTTCACATTTGAAGAACAGGTGTGAGATCATTGCTGGTGCAAAGAAACATCAATGTTCATGAGCTTACCAATCAGATCATTAGCGGGGGAGATTTGGTGTAAGATTTTGAAACCATTTAGGTAATAATACAGATTTGTTTCTCATGAGCAGGTCTGAATGAATCCAAATAAAAGTTTAATGAGGTGAAACAATGTGGACAAGAGACAACTGTCCAGACAAGAGCTGTTGTTGACAGTTTGATTGACAGTTCGTTTCATTACCATCCTTCTCTCCAGGTGTGTGGGAGAGGAGAAACTTTCCCTCCAATCAAAACTCGCGTTACGTAATCACAGACAACGGGAACGCGCACTCGCTCCCCGCTGCTTCTGCCTGAAGGTTCTCACAATGCGCGCGGAGCTGTAGAGAGTCTGGATACATTTGACATGCAAACAGCTCCTGTAATTGATCCAGATTGAGTCAGACAGTGGATGGGAAATGTTTCTGACCTCATGAGATGTTTACAGCCGAGTATCAACGCTGCTGCTGCTTTTCTGGACGTTTTAAAACGGATTCTTGACGCATTTCGGTTGGAAAAATTGAGAAACTTGGACAAATCTATCTTTATTTCTCTTCGCCGCTGCTCTTATTTGGACATTTTGTGGGTTTCTGTGTAAAACGACGTTTTTTTACGTCGAATTTGGAAGGAAAAGGTACTTCAAACATGGCAAATGCTGAGTCGACGGTTGGCAGCGTGTTAAAGCAGCTCAGAGGAGTTTCCTCTGCTGCTCGTTTCCTCTGCTGTGGTGCGCAGATCTCAGTGAAGAGCGTCAAACCTACTCTTGTCATGACTACACACTAGGGCTCATTTCTAGTCTGTGAAATGGTGGTAAAATGGAAATATTCCTCATTTTTGTGGAGTCCACTTTTATTGTCCCTCAAGGATCCTTCGGGGGTCATTGGGCCCCACTTTGACAGCTACAGATTTAAGGGATTGAAGGATCCTGGAGGAATGAGGAGCGGAGTGGTTAGTTCCTCTCACCATTTCATTCCGCCTCTTTTGCGCAAACCTCCTCAGCCGTCGTCTCAAGTGTTCCAGCTCTAACAAACCTGCATCAAGGTGAGTAACATGTTTCACTCTTTAAATTAAACTGAAGCCTCTGATTGATTAAAACACATTATGCTCTGCAGGGTTAGGGCCGTGGTCAGGCGGGACAGTGTGGAGGACAAACATCAGGTTTTATAGCCTGTTGAAGCTCACTGACAGGCACATGTAGTTTAATAAAGATACAACAGCATATCAACCCTGATGATAAATGATCTGAAGATGAGATCTATAACAGTTTAGATTAATCAGTGTGTTTCATTGCTGCGTAGCTCCACCCGGGCAGACCTGATCTTATCTTTCTACATAGTGTGACTTTAGTAATGTTTATTTATATTTGGTTAAGAAGCGTGTGCTCAGTAGTTTAAAAAAATGTGCTCTTACTTCAGTCACTGAGAGAAAATATGTTGGTCGCATTAATAAAATACCTGCATTATTACTCTTTTCACTATAGAATGGGTCACAGACAAGACCAAATATAACGTGTTACCAGTTTCAAATGATTTGGCCTGCTATTGGAAGCTATGGGGAAAATTCATTAATTTTCTTGAGAGTCGCCAATCAGGAAGTTGATACTTGACAATGAAGTATATAATCATTTGCAATATTCAACATTACAGCTACTCAGGAAACATAGGGTAAAGTTTTTTTTAAAAAGTTTTGTTTATTTGTTTATTTATTTTTCAATTGTGGGTATAATTATATATTTAATGTAATATATTTTATCATTTCTATTTCTTCCTGGAGTGACATGCAATGCATTTTCGGTGACTAGTAGATTATTTTCCAGTCGAAGCCGCGCCTCGTTTTCAAACTGTAGTTGCCAAGAATTAGCAGATGTACTTAAATAGATGTTCCATGTATCTACTTTACTTGAGTATTCATTTTACGACTTTTTACTTTTCCTCCCTACATTTGAACAAAAATATCTGAACTTTCTACTCCTTACATTGTCAAAACAGGCTCGTTAATTTCAACCTCGGTGACTTTATAAAAAGAAGACACGGCGTGTAAATAAGTGATAGAAAACTGATCTTTTCTTTTCTTTTGGTGTGTGCGTGTAGCAGCTGTAAAATGTTTGCTCACTGGCTAAAGAACACCAGTCACATCAGGAATCAGGATCTGGGTGTTTATTTTATAAGGATTTATATAATCCATCCTAAATAAGCTACAATTTTATTTATCTTCACTTTCAAGACTTAAAGTCAACTCTGGAACATTGTAATTATTGTAACATTAGAACAAATGCTCCACTTTTCTTAATGCATCGGTTCCATCCGCGTAACTGTATTTAGCCTATATGAGTTTTATATTTGCAGTTTCTCTCCTCTGCTCTTCATGCTCCCCTTATTTCTCTGATAATTAACCTTATTCATAAGGTACTGATAAGAGCCTCAGTGAACCTAGTGGTGGTGGTGGAATTATGACTGGATATGTGAAAATGTTATCAGCACGTTGGAGATAGTGAGACCTGAAGAAAGACCTAAATCCAGTTGGGTTGAGCTAATTACAGGTTGTTGGAGGTCAAAAGACAAGTAGTCTATAAAAATCACGAGTCACGGCTTCGGAGGGACAATAAATGTGGATTTAGGAACTGTAAACTAAGGGCCCTATTTACTATGACCCCAAAAGGTACTAAATTGCATGTGCAGTGTAACAGATTGTACGTTTAGTTAGTGTGCGTTTTGCGGGTGATCTGCTAAAGGCCCATTTATGCTCAACGGACCTACAACATGTATATGTCGTTTTCCAAATGATGTTACCGTCACTGCTCACATACTTCCATGCGTCCTTTACGTTGACATGGATGTTAACCAATATATCCACCAGGGGGCAGCACAGAGTCAAAAGTTTATGAAACAACAACAAACTCAAAAACAAACATGGCGGCTGTGGAGGAGATATTGATAATGTTCCTCTTGCATAAAAGACAAAAACGATATGTTTACAGTTTCTAACCAACTCGTAACAACCTTTCTTCAAAAAGTTCCTCCATTGTTATTTCTTCTTCGTGTCTCACTAGAGCTATGTATCGAGTAGTGACAGCAACACTGCCCCCCCATGGTTTCCGGTGGTACTGCTCCGTTTGGTCCGTAAGCTTTATGGAAACGTACAGAAATACAGACGAAATGAACGCGGAGCACGGACAGAAGGCTCCGTCCGTGTCCGTATCCGTATTTAACGTTGAGCATAAATGGCCCTTTAGAATAACCGCATACATGACAAGTGCAGACAGCAGTATTTTTAAATCAGGGTTTTGTGTTGTAATGGAGAGCTTGGACAAGCAGAAATGTGATCACATGGAATTAGAGCGTCTAGT
This sequence comes from Scomber colias, assembly GCA_021039105.1. Lineage (NCBI taxonomy): Eukaryota > Metazoa > Chordata > Actinopteri > Scombriformes > Scombridae > Scomber > Scomber colias. The sequence continues at coordinate 119,292 of JAJDFG010000577.1, forward strand.
GGAAGAGGTTAACAAACATATTGAGCAAAGACATATTACCATAACCAAATATATTCCACTACATGAATATCAACATGGATGGGAAAGTACCAGATAGCAGATAATATCTGCCCTTCAAAGGTATTATTTATAGACGTGTTACCGTCAGCAACAATGCGTGTGCTAAATAACATATTTGCATTTTTTTTTCTCTGACGTTTGCACACTGGGGTTAAAACACTCCTTTTTACATATTCATTATGGCAAATCCAACTAGATGGACAGCACCTATTATTTTGCACATTTGAAAGACACAAGCCTCAGAGCGCTGCGTTAGTAGATCAGCTTGCACATTTTTTGCACAACTTTTAGTAAATCAGACCCCAAGTAGGCAGGAGACTAGTTGAAGCCATTCATTAACCCCACTGCCTATAACCTGGGTTGATGAAAATGTAAGTAGACTGAAGGAGTGCTTTCAATAGGAGGCGAGAGCTCATAAAGCTTGGTGATAAAGAAACGGCAGTAGTCACCAACTCTGCTCCTGGATTCTAATTATTACCTTGTTATTAAGCAGCTGAAGCTTATAAAAAGGCTTGATCACAAGTTAATTATTAGAAACAGGTGTGTTAGAGTAGAGAGATACTGAGAACATTAGTAAGTCTCCAGCTGACTTCTGCTCTGGTAAAACTTTAAAGTGTCTAACTTATTCCATCAGTGAGGTATTATCATGTCTGCTGGAGACCACAGATGGCGGTTTATAAAAGCCTCTGCGTGTTCATCTCTCCGTACGGTTGTAGCTTCAAATTGAATCTGCAGGTTACAGTTTTTGCCTCTCTCCTGTGTCCGTTAGTACTCTGACATCTGCTTTATTTTACCCCAGTGATCACTATCGGTTGTATTGGGAGTCATGTTATATTACTGCAGATGAAAAACTTTTATTATCAGCAATTTTGTTTGATTAGAGAGATCAGTCACAGTCCAGGTTTGCAAGAATACAGAAATCACATTTACATGAATACATAATAATATAGAAATGACGTAAATATTAGCTTTTAAGCCTTCTCTGTTCATCTTTCCGTTGCAGATTTCATAAATAATTTTTAACCCATCTTCTAATGATGGAGCTTTTCTAGTTTCCTGGGTAGTTATTTATAATGGAGAGAATGCCGGGGCCAATAGTGTCAATAACATCTTTGAATAGTATTGTAATATAGGAGGTTCAGAGGAGGTATGCTGCCAGGATGGGCATCGGTCAGGATGCATGGAAACAAGACCATGAAAGGTTTATTATAATAATGTAGACTGTGGCATTGAATGAAAAGGAGAAAGAAAAGACACACATGGGTCTCAATATCTGACAGAAAACAAGATTACATGAACACAAATCAAACCATCCTTATGTCTTTGAAGGGTAAATTAGGTTTCAATTCAACAAAATGTACATAGGACAAAATGTGG
>JAJDFG010000578.1:0-30000 GCA_021039105.1 Scomber colias
TTGTGCTCTCAGTTTAATTTATTTGCCAGTCAAATGGAAGTTTTAGGAAAGCAATGAAGAAGACGCTAAAGTCAATTCATTGATTTACTTCTAAACATATTATACATGTTGGAAAATGGTTACAGAAAACGTGAAAAGGCTGATAACTATGCAGATAGAGCCTTAAACTGTTTCTCTGTCCCTCCCCTACTATATAAGACCGAGAGTCCGCTCTCCTCAGTGGTTAACCTGCCTACTGGCCAGATATTGTTACTACATCTAAGACTACTACTACTACAGTCTACAGTTAGCCAGTTAGCTGAGTTAGCCGCCAAGTTAGCCGCTGAGCTAGCAGCTAAGCTAGCAGTAGAAAGCTCTCAGACGTAGCGTCCATGTTTCTGGCATAGACTGTATATAAGAATGATTTAGTGGTGATTAGCATAAACCCGCCCCTGCTGCTGTAGAGGTATAAATACATTCAGCACACTACTACTACTACAGTCTACAGTTAGCCGAATTAGCCGCCAAGCTAGCCGCCGAGCTAGCAGCTGAGCTAGCAGCAGAAAGCTCTCAGACATAGCGTCCATGTTTCTGGTAGAGGTGGTGACTTTGATTGACAGGTGACACTTGGTAGGGGGCGGGGCTTCAGCGGACTCGGAGGCCACGCCCACAGCGTTTGGGAGCAGAGAAAGAGGCTGATTTTTACACAACTTTGAAGCCTAATTCCACCAGATTGAAACATCTCAACAACAGTTAGGTGCAATGAAAGGTTGTGTAAACGTTCATGGTCCACAGAAAATCATCCAAAGTGACGCCAACCGTGAAACCTTTGTCCTCATTGACCCAGTTTGGTTGGTTTGACTGTTTATAAAGCATAAAGTATAAATTATCTCCCAGTTCTGTGTTTTTAGACAACTTCATTCCAGCTTAACGCTTGTTGTCCTCTAAGGTATAAATTGACCCGAGGACAACAGGAGGGTTAAAGTGGATGTCTGGAGGTTGTTCAGTGGGAAGTGCTGCTTGTTCTTCAATAGACGAACAGGAAATGAGTAAATGTACTTTGTTCATTTCCACACTTTGGTACCCAAGTGAGCTTTAAGCCTCGTCTCGTCCTCCTGGGTCAAATTGACCCTTTCTTCCTTCCTTCTGTCCTTCCGTCCCCCTCACTCCTTCTTTCCTTTCCCTCCCCCCTTCTTTCCTTCCCTCCTTCCTTCCTTCTTTCCTTCCTTCTTCCTCCCTTCCTTCCTTCCCCCTTTCTTTCTTCTTCCCTCCTTTCCTTCCTTCCTTCCTTCCTCCCTCCTTCCCTCTTCCTTACTTTCTTCCCTCCTCCTTCCTACCTCCTTCTTCCTCCCTTCCTTCCTTCCCCCTTTCTTTCATTCCCTCCTCCTTTCCTTCCTTCTTCCTCCCTTCCTCCCTCCTTTCCTTCCTTCCTCCCTCCTTTTCTTCCTCCCTCCCTTCCTTCCTTCCTTCCTTCCCCCTTTCTTTCCTTCCTTCCTCCCTCCTTTCCTTCCTCCCACCTTTCTTTCCTTCCTCCCTCCCTCCCCCTTTCTTTCCTTCCTTCCTCCCTCCTTTCCTTCCTCCCACCTTTCTTTCCTTCTTCCTCCCTTCCTTCCTTCTTTCCTCCTGTCCTTCCTTCTTCCTCCCTTCCTCCCTTCCTTCCTTGACTAAAATAATTTAGAGTAACTTCTCTGCTGTTCACTGTAACTGAGATGTGCTGATAGTTTCCATTTTAATCAAGAGAATACAACCCCCCCCCCGCCCCCCAACCCCTAACCCCTAACCCTAACCCTAACCCCCCCCAAACATCGTCTTCTTCATCTCTGCAGCCCAATAACACAAAGTAGAGTTACAAACTTTCAGTCCACTCCTCTCAAAGGGGGAGATAAATGAAGTTGAATCCTTTGCCACATACTATTTCAAATAAAAGATGAAATGGTAGAGATGGAGGGAGCTGTGAGTCACGAGGCACCGTATGCACTCATCCAAAAAATTCTGCAGCCAAACTAAAGCCCCCGGACCCGAGCTGTTATCTTCAATTTATTGCTCGCTCTCATCTCACCTGTCTCTCTCTCTGAAGATCCTTTGACATAAATGTTTTCCACAAAGCTCTGAGATTTGATTCTCCTCAACTCCATCTGACTTACCCCCTCTTCCCAAAAAATCAATACCCCCTCACATAACAGTAACAGTTTGCAATAATCCCCAAGATATGGAGTTATTAAACATAGACAGACACTTTAAAGCTCCAATATCACGGGCAATATATTTTTACAACTTTGTGTCTTTCTCATGAGAGTGTTATGAGACCCAAAGTTATAAGCACACAGCAGTCTTCAACTTCAAGTCTCGAGGGTGTGGTCACATTTATTACACTCTTAAGCCCAATTTCCACCGGGTCCGGCAGCGGCCACGGTCACCGGAGTTGATCGGTACCACTATAATCAATGAGAGTGTTTCCACCGGCAACGTCCCAGCATATAGAAATGCTACCTATTGCTAGCGCTGCGGCATGGAGAGCCACCTCCATGCCGCAGCGCTAGCAATAGGTAGCATTTCTATTTTTGACGGAGCCGTTTCCAACTCGCGACAAGCTCAACAGAGCAGATTGCACCAGGCAGGAAGTCGGACACTGAATCGACATAATAATAAAAATTCTGTTTTTCAAAATAAAACAACCCGTGCAGCCTCCCGATCGTATTTCAGCAACAAACAGGAATAAACCAGATAAAGACTCCATCTAGCTACGTAGTTACTGACAGAAGACATAAGTACAAATATCTAAGAAGATTACCAAATCAACCAAATTTGAGCAAGTTAACAAAACCGGGCCGTTTAGTTGTGCTGCTACTACAATAATTACGGTAGACTGAAGACGTTTGTTCGGATTTGATTGGGCTGCCATAATTTCTCTCCCAGAGCATCCTCCGCCACGCTGCTGTAACGCTCCCGGTGTGAGTTGACGCCGGGCAGAGGACGGAGCTAAACCGTAGCACTGCTGTTCCGTGCCGCTGACGGACCCGGTGGAAATCCGCAGTTAAGCCCAATTTCCACTGGGTCGTTACAGCTGCGCCGTGGTCACCGGAGCTGATCAGTACCTCTATAATCAATGAGAGTGTTTCCACCGGCAACGTCTCAGCAACAGCTCTCCGCACCGCAGCGCTATCAATAGGTAGCATTTCTATTTTTGACGGAGCCGTTTCCAACTCGTGACAAGCTCAACAGAGCAGATAGCACCAGACAGGAAGTCAGACACAGAATCGGCATAATAAAACTTCCGTTTTTCAAAATAAAACAACCCGTGCAGCCTCCCGATCGTATTTCAGCAACAAACAGGAATAAAACAGACAGATAAAGACTCCATCTAGCTACGTAGCTACTGACAGATGGGATAAGCACAAACATCAAAGAAAATTACCAAATCAACCAAAATTGAGCAAGTTAACTAAACTGGGCCATTTAGTTGTGCTGCTACTACAGTAATTACAGTAGACTAACTACTACAGTAATTACAGTAGACTAGCTACTACAGTAATTACGGTAGACTAGCTACTACAGTAATTATGGTAGACTAGCTACTACAGTAATTACGGTAGACTAAAGGCACTCATTGGGATTTGATTGGGCTACCGTAATTACTGTATTAACAGTGCAACTTGAACACTTGCTAAAAAACAGTGTGGACAGTCAGGCCTAAAAATCAGATTTGACTCAGATCTGCTGCAGTCTGAACGCAGCCTAAGTGTGTCAGAGAAAGCACATTGAAACAGGCTTTATCTTTAATAATGACTTACCATCTTATAATTACAACGGTAGCTTTATTCTACGTATGATAAACAGTATAAAATCATTTGTAGAGGCGATAAAGCTGGAATCTAGAAGCAGGGTTGCAGAATACAGTGTAAGTTGCTTCTTTGTGTTTTTATGATATAACCAACGTGCTAAGATGCTGTTCTTGTTCTTCCACTGATGTTTAGTACAGTCTAGGGATGCATATCTTAAAGCTTAATCAATGTTAATAATCAATATTTAAACATTAACAATTAATGAAACACCTTGGACATTTATCTATAATAAAACAGTTGTTTAAACCTCCGTCGTGACCTGTGTTTTAATGCAACGTAACGAGTGCATTAGGAATATTAACAACAGATTAAGTAAACAGTAAGTTACAAGAGTTATAAATTAAACACAAGATAATTACTTCAGTTAAAAAATGCAGAGCTCCCATCTGTCAGCAACCAGCAGCCAAATCCAAACAGCTGCACAACCTCCAGCTTCATCAGAGGACACACATTAGATCAGACCAACATCTTAGTAATTAAAAACAAATAATCAGAAGTGCTGCAGCATTCAGTGGTTAATAATCTGTAACACAGCTAAGTCACCCCAGTCTCTCAGCACACTGACAGGTTTTATATTAAAATAATTACCAGGTCTGTTTTCCACTGTAGCGAGTCTGGAAACTTTATCAGTCCAGGAAAGAAAACGACCACACACTCAAAGGAAAGTCACTTCTGCAGCTCAACAGTTTAACAGATTTAGGTTTAACCCTCCTGTTGTCCTCAGGTCAAAGAAGGATAGGAGGAAGGGATGAGGAAGGAAGGAAGGAAGGATGGAAGGAAGGAAGGGAGGAAGGAACAAAGGAACGAAAGTAGTAAGGAGGAAAAGAGGAAGGAAGGAAGGGAGGAAGGAACAAAGGAACAAAAGTAGTAAGGAGGAAAAGAGGAAGGAAGGAAGGGGGAAAAGAGGATGGAAGTAAGGAGAGAAGGAAGGAAAGGAGTAAGGAGGGAGGGAGGAAAAGAGGAAGGAAAGAAGGAAAGGAGTAAGGAGGGAGGAAAGGAAGGAAAGGAGTAAGGAGGGAAGGAAGGAAAGTAGTAAGGAGGGAGGGAGGAAAAGAGGAAGGAAAGAAGGAAAGGAGTGAGGAGAGAAAGAAGGAAGGAAAGGAGTAAGGAGGGAAGAAATGAAGGAAAGGAGTAAGGAGGGAAGGAAGGAAGGAAAGTAGTAAGGAGAGAAAGAAGGAAGGAAAGGAGTAAGGAGGGAAGAAAGGAAGGGAGGACGACAGGAGGTTTAAGCACCAGAGCTTCCTGCTGTTTGACTCTCAGCCTGCGTTCACCGAGCAGCTGCTTCTGCTGCAAATATCACTTCATCATTACCATGAGCCTCCGATACCGAGCTGGAGCTTTGGACGTGGAAAAGCAAAGAAGCTGTGACTTTATTAAAGGTAACAATACATTTCATTTAGTCACCTGTCAATGACTTCATCAAGAGTTTACATGTATTTTATGCGATAAATGTAAACAACAATCAGGGACTCTTACACATCAGTTTTGGTCTTGCTCCAAGTTAACTTTATTCTGGTCTCTCATATTTGATTACATCTCAAAGGCCTTTCATAAATGTATTTCACTGGATCCACTCCTTGCCATCTTTGGTTCAGTGGTGTATAACCTCAACCTCACAAGTTACGAAGGGCAAGCCATATCCCTAGTGTTGCTTTCGTCAACGAAAATTATGACGAAATATCTTCGTCAACGAACCTTTATCACGTGACGAAAACGAGACGAGACGAAACGAAAATGCTGGTCACGTGACGATAACAATAATAAAATGTGTAATCCCATTTTGTTGACGAATAAAAACGAGACGAAAATATTTTGTTTTGTTTTTATTGTAGCTTATTAAAATGCAAGATATTTTTTCTGACTGATTTATTGCCCAATATCGCCGTGTATCTCGCTTCTTTCCCCCGCCCTCCCCCCGTGTCTTTGTTGTCACTTTGTAGCCGCTCCACAGAGGGCACATGGCTAATTAATATGCACGTGCTGACCATATATGGTTGTCCAGGCGGGAGCGCAGTATGAGGTGTGTTTGGCACCTGGCTAAGTAAACTCGTGAGAAGGGGAGATGAACCCTTTGGCTTTGTTAAGCTAATATATTGAAGCCACTGGGGTCTTCTATTATCAGATTTACCTCTCCCTCTAGGTTAACTAACCCAAGTTTGTCACTTAACCACTTTTATGTAATACCTCTGGACTATTGTTTTTGTTGTTGTTTGTGACAACCAGTCTTAAAATAACACCTCCAGGAGGTTACAGTTTCATCTCTCTACCACTAGGTACTTATACTATATTGACAGGGTTAGATAGAATAACATTACTGAAAAGAGATTAATACAGTTTTCTTTGACTAAAACTAGACTAAAATAGTCAGGGACAATTCTGACTAAAACTAAAATGCTCAGACTTTTCGTCGACTAAAACTTGACTAGACTAAAAGGAGTATGAACATGACTAAAACTAATAAAAACTAAAACGACCGCTTGACACAAAGACTAGACTAAAACTAAAAGTAAAATAGGCCGCCTATCCCTCTGCACTCTGTTGGCCAGACGCCTCATTTTGCAACAGTGGAAATCAGAGGCGAGCCCTCTGTTCCAGCAATGGCTTAGAGAGCTAGGCAATGTACTGCACATGGAGAGGTTGCGCTATAAGACCACCAATAAAGAAAGAATCTTTCAAAGGATATGGCAACCTCTGTTGGACAAATGGGCAGACATGTGTGATACCATCAAAGCCCAGAGTGACACCCCTAGCACTTGAGTCTGGCCTCTTCTCTTTCCTTCCGTCAAATTTGTTTTGTACATTATGTTGACTGTCACCATCTAGTCCTTTATCTCATGCTGGCTTTTTTCTTTTCTTTCTCTTTTTCTTCTTCCTTGTTGTTTGTTGGTTTGTTTTTATGCTGGGTGGGGGGTGGTTGGGTTTGGCCCTGTTGGTCTTGTTGTTGTAAAAAAAAACAGAAAACCTGAAGGAGAACCTCTGTACTGCTATCCTGTATAACCCTTGAGTCCTTCAATAAAGATACTTAAAAAAAAAAAAAAAAAAAAAAAGACTATACATGTAGGCTATAAGATAAAACGTCAACTCCGTCATTAATTGACTTTTATTTTTAAGCCATATTTAGTAAATTTAGTAAACTTTAATGATATCTCAGGATGTCTGGATCCTAAGTAGAAACAAGCTGAGGAGATGTTAGCAGCAGCTCAGCTCACTCAGACCTCTGTGGATGATTCAGCTCTCCAACGCTGAAGGATTAAAAGAATAGTGAACCGACCCATTAAACCTAAATGAACAGTTGTTCCTGTTGTTGTGTACAACAATGTGAGGATCATTATACCTGTCTGCCTGTTTTCCCTCCATCTGTCTCGTCTCTCCACCTCCGGCTCAACAGACGATGATTTGCATGAAAATTACAGGAACAAAGAATCGTCTTCCTCTCTTCCTCTCAGGAAACGTCTCTCTGCTCTCTGCTCTCCGCTCTCTGCGCCGCGCCGTCTGCTGCTGAGAATAACTTTCATTCAGAAAACATGTTGGAAAGATCCGTAACACATAAAACTACATTTACAGCAGGGATGTCAAACATGAGGCCCGTGGGCCAGAACCGGCCTGCCAAGGTGTCCAATCCGGCCCACTTACCCTCCTGTCATCTGTCCTTCGTTCCTTCTTTGTTTCCTTCCTTCCGTCCTTCCTTCCTTCCATAATTTTCTTTTCCTTTCTTCCTTTCCTTCCTTCCTTCCTTGCATCCTTGCTTCTTTCCTTGTCTTCTTCCTTCTTTGTTTCCTTACCTCTGTCTGTCCTTCCCTCCTTGCTTCCTTCCTACCTCTTTGTTTCCTTCCCTCTGTCCGTCCTTCCTTTCCTTGCTTCCTCTTTGTTTCCTTCCCTCTGTCTGTCCTTCCCTCCTTGCTTCCTTCCTTCCTCTTTGTTTCCTTCCCTCTGTCCGTCCTTCCTTCCATTTTTCCTTCATCTTCTTTTCCTTTCTTCCTTTCCTTCCTAATCCCTTTTCCCTTCTTCCTTCCTTCGAGGCTTCCTTCCTTTCTTGTCTTCTTTTTATTTATTCCTTTTCTTCCTAATCCCTTTTCCTTCCTTCCTTCCTTCCTACCATCCTTATTTCCTTTCTTCCTTCCTTTTGTCTTTCCTTCCCTCCTTTCTTTAAGTATATTTGCATGTGATTCATTCATGTGCTTTTTATGTAAACGGACACAAACACACCACACACACACACACACACACACACACACACACACACACACACACACACACACACACACACACACACACACACACCGACGCTCACTAAACAATGATGTCACCGTTTGCATCTGCAGCTCGCCACCTCTGACAGCCGGGTCACAGAAGTGCGGCGAGGCTGTCGCACATATATCAAACTCTCTCTCTGCGTTATTCCCTCCAGCTCAGCGGTGCTCTGACCCAGAAGAGACACAGAGTCTCCTCCTCCGCCTGGTGTGGAGGACGGAGTCGGGCTTGATGGCTGAATCTCCAGACGGTAACTCAGCCCGAAGGCAAGATAACTCACACTCCATTAAGGAGACGGACAGAAACAGGAGTAAAGGCTGATGGGAGACAAGGCCAGCACAAGTCAAGAATTTGAGCTGGTTAAAGATTTAGTTTGAATAACACCTCTTGCCTAGACTCATAAATGTTTCATTGTCTCTGTTTGGTGCTTCTTAACCTCCCACTTCACACGGTTGACCTTTGGCAACACAGACGGATTTCAAAAAGTTGCATCAGTGTCGTAAATTGTTGATGAGATTGTATTCGGCGTGAGGCACCGCTCAAAAAAAGGTGTTTTTCTTCTTGTTCCATCGCTGTGATGTCGGAGCTCCTCTGATGTATGAGCAGGGTTTGTTTTCTCGTTCATCTGCTGGAGGAGGGAAGTGTCTCTGCTCTCTTTAAAGGTGCAGTGTGTAGAGTTTAGTGACATCTAGCAGAACAGATTTGACAGAAAAAGGAATATAATATTTATAAGGATGTTTTTTTAATTAGTGTATAATCACCTGAAATTAAGAATGTATGTGTTTTTGTGAACTCTCTTTTATCTTCATAGGCAGCAGGTTCTCTTCATGGATGTATAATAAGAGCTGATAGGACTCCATCACTCAGCCTGTCAGATGATTTTCCCCCAGTGGTCACTCGCGGTATTGCAGCTAAAAAATCCCCCTGTGGCCCAAGAAGCATTTTCCCCCATAGACCACCATTGTAAAAAGAGATGTTTGTTGTATATATGAACACACACAAAACAAAAAAAACATTCATTTTACTGAAATATGCATTCGAATTATTTTCATTGTAAGTACTCATTGTCTCCCCTCTGTACATCTGGCTTTGAAAAGTGCTAAATAAATAAAGTTTTTACTTATTCATAAGTACTTTGTGTAGTGAAATGCAGCGTGGTGTTCTCCTCTACGGGTCTAAAACCATTAAAACAAAATGAACTCACCAGAAAAAACTGAACATCCAACTCCTTAAATGGTCTTTTATTACAAACAAATGCTAAACAAGACTTTTTAGAGGATCAAAATGTTACTTTTCACTTTTCATGAACTGAAAACACTCTGTAAAATAATAAAAAGGTATGTCTGTACTCTGTGAATCTGGGGTTAACACCACGGTTACATCATGTAATCAACGTTGTGTCAGCTTCTTAGATTTAGATTTAACGCATACCCTATACTTTATCATCTATTTGAATCTAAATGGGATCATACTTCACAGAATGAACATCATGATGTATTAAAGAAGACTTGAAACTATGAATTAAGACTATAAACTCATCAGGAAAGTGTTAACTGAGGTAATAAATCAAGTGAGAAGTTGGCTCATTTTCTCATAGACTTCCATACAATCAGAGCCAGTGAAAGTCTGTGTAAAGTAAGAATAAATATGTGTTGTGAGTTTGACATACCACAGAAAAGTGTGTTGTTAACCACCCTGCCAAATTTGAATGATTAAAAAAATCACCAAATATATGAAATTAGGCTTCAAAGTTGTGTAAAAATCAGCCTCTTTCTCTGCTCCCAAACGCTGTGGGCGTGGCCTCCGAGTCCGCTGAAGCCCCGCCCCCTACCAAGTGTCACCTGTCAATCAAAGTCACCACCTCTACCAGAAACATGGACGCTACGTCTGAAAGCTTTCTGCTGCTAGCTCAGCTGCTAGCTCGGTGGCTAGCTTGTCTGCTTGCTTGGCGGCTAGCTCGTCGGCTAGCTCGGTGGCTAACTCCGCTGCTCGCTCAGCGGCTAGCTCATCTGATAGCTCGACGGCTAACTGGCTAACTATAGACTGTAGTAGTAGTAGTGTGTGCTGAATGTATTTATACCTCTACAGCAGCAGGGGCGGGTTTATGCTAATCCTAGCTCCACAATTCAAATCTAAATGGTTGAAATGCTTTTTACACCTTTTTTAGAAATACATTTATGACCTATTTAATGTGTTTAGAATAAAATGTCTGAATTCACCATACACGGTCTTTAAATAATGCGATTGTAATATAGGGGTATTTGTAGGGATTCAGTGATTCACAGCTTTTAAAATAACAAATTACAACAAATTCAGGTGTTTTTTCTTCAATGTCTTTGTTACTTTCAGATGTTTAAGTTTTACAGACTAAACTGTGACAGTGTTTTAAAGTCAAGCAGATTAAGAATATTTATTATTACACTTATATCTTTTTTATATTCGAGCCTTATTGTTCTATTTATCCACTTTATATGAGTTCATGCCATTTGCTTATATATGAACTTCCTTCCTTTTTTTTTATGTGCTGCTTGATATATGTGCTTTAACCCTCCTGTTATGCTCCCGGGTCAAATTGACCCATCTGTTTTGACTCTTCCTTCCTTCCTTCCTTCCTTCCTTCCTTCCGTCCCTCCTTCCTCCTTTCCTTCCTTCCTTCCTTTCTTCCTCCTTTCCTTCCTTCCTTTCTTCCTCCTTTCCTTCCTTCCTTCCTTCCTCCTTTCCTTCCCTCCTTTCCTTCCCTCCTTCCTCCTTTCCTTCCTTCCTCCCTTCTTCCTCCCTTCTTCCTCCCTTCCTACCTTCCGTCCCTCCTTCCTCCTTTCCTTCCTTCCTTCCTTCCTTTCTTCCTCCTTTCCTTCCCTCCTTCCTCCTTTCCTTCCTTCCTCCCTTCTTCCTCCCTTCCTTCCTTCCTCCCTCCTTTCCTTCCTTTCCTTCTTCCCTCCTTCCCTTCCTTCCTTCCTTCCTTCCTCCCTTCCTTCCTTCCTCCTTTCCTACCTTCCTCCCTTTCTTCCTTCTTCTTTCCTGCCTTCCTTCCTTCCTTCCTCCCTTCTTCCTTCCTTCCTTCCTTCCTCCCTCCTTTCCTTCCTTTCCTTCCTTCCCTCCTTCCCTTCCTTCCTTCCTTCCTTCCTCCCTTCCTTCCTCCTTTCCTACCTTCCTCTTTCCTGCCTTCCTTCCTCCCCTTCTTCCTTCCTTCTTACCTTCCTTCCCTCCTTTCCTTCCTTCCTTCCCTCCCTCCTTTCCTTCCTTCCTTCCTTCCTCCCTTCTTCCTTCTTCTTTCCTTCCCTCCTTTCCTTCCTTCCTTCTTCCTTCTTCTTTCCTGCCTTCCTTCCTTCCTCCCTCCCTTCTTCCTTCTTCTTTCCTTCCTTCCTTCCTTCCTTCCTTCTTCCTTCTTCTTTCCTGCCTTCCTTCCTTCCTTCCTCCCTTCTTCCTTCTTCTTTCCTTCCTTCCCTCCTTTCCTTCCTTCCTTCCCTCCCTCCCTCCTTTCAGTCCCTCCTTTCCTTCCTTCCTTCCTTCCTCCCTTCTTCCTTCTTCTTTCCTGCCTTCCTTCCTTCCTCCCTTCTTCCTTCTTCTTTCCTTCCTCCCTCCCTCCCTTCCTTGACTGGAACACAACAGGAGGGTTAATGTTTCTATTTTGATATCAGCATTTTTCCCTGGAAAGCAGTTCACTCTCTAATGCTTTAAAACTGCCACATAAATAAAATTATTGTTATTACTGCAGCAGGAAAAAAATGTGTATTTGGAGGCAATTCGTCCACCAGCCCAAGTATCATGAATAGTAAACAGACGGAAAATATGGTACTCTACAGATAATACACCTGCCAACATTTGAAGCTCACAGACCACCAATCTTCAATGCTGGCATTTCCTTCTTTGAGTTATTTCAAGTCCACATTGGTCGGCACTGTGAGGAAAACATAACAGTCAACAGAGACTTCCCAACGGCCCTGAGGAGCTTCACAGCACGTCGTTACACCCAATTTAAGTTCAAGTTTCCTGTCAGACCAAGGTACCAACATTTATCACACAGAAATGGATCAAGAGAGACCTTGGCAGACTGTACCCCCAAGTTTATGAGAAAGAAATCAAAAATAACATTTCATTTCTTCACACGCACCTTTCTGCAGGGACCTTGTGTTCTTGCTCCGCTCCGCACTTCTTACATCAGCTTTAATTTCATTGCGGTGAAATTACTTGTACTCAGAGTGCTGCTCATTCAAGGATCTAATTATTTTCGCTCATGTTGCAACTTGCTACGGGCTTCTCGGTGTTGAGTCGAGCACTAAAGTTTCATAAGGTTTGATGAGAAAACGAGCAAATGAAATTGGTTTTGGTGTCACAACTTTGTGTCTCTGTCGCTCCCTGTGAAGAATATTGAGCAGCAGATGAGACCACAGGAGAGATGATTACAAATCCCTGTCAGGAATTTAAAACAGTGGAGCTTGCAGGAGGCTGCTAATGAAGGATAAAAGCATTTACAGTAACTCTGTGGTGAAACAGGAGGGAAAGAAAGCTTTCAGACAGGTAACAAACAGACTGATACTAAATGAAATGTAACAGTTGGAAAAAAACAATTAACACATCTCCAGCTCTATATTTATATTCTGTGTCTCTACTGGAATATCTTTACATGATTTCCAGTTAAAAACTCCTTATTTATCTTCTACTGGTCCTTTATGCAGCCGCTCAGTTCAGCCTCTGTCTGTTAACAGGCCGTTTTACCCCCTGTCTCTTTAAGACAGGACTAATCATTGATTTGCCTCTTGACTACATACTACATACTTCTATACTACATACTACATACTTCTATACTACATACTACATACTTCTATACTACACACTTCTATACTACATACTTCTATACTACATAATACATACTTCTATACTACATACTTCTATACTATATACTACACACTTCTATACTACATACTACTATACTACATACTACTACACTACATACTTCTATACTACACACTACATACTTCTATACTACATGCTACACACTTCTATACTACATACTACACACTTCTATACTACATACTACATACTTCTATACTACATACTTCTATACTGCATACTTCTATACTACATACTACACACTTCTATACTACATACTACACACTTCTATACTACATACTACACACTTCTATACTACATACTTCCATACTACATACTACTATACTACATACTTCTATACTTCTATACTACATACTACTATACTACATACTTCTATACTTCTATACTACATACTACATACTTCTATACTACATACTACTATACTACATACTACATACTTCTATACTACATACTACATACTTCTATACTACATACTACATACTTCTATACTACATACTTCATACTACATACATACTTCTATACTACATACTTCTATACTACATACTTCTATACTACATACTACATACTTCTATACTACATACTACATACTTCTATACTACATACTTCTATACTACACACTCCATACTTCTATACTACATACTACTATACTACATACTACTATACTACATACTTCTATACTACATACTTCTATACTACATACTACATACTTCTATACTACATACTTCTATACTACATACTACATACTTCTATACTACATACTTCTATACTACATACTACATACTTCTATACTACATACTTCTATACTACATACTACATACTACATACTTCTATACTACATACTTCCATACTACATACTACATACTTCTATACTACATACTCCTATACTACATACTTCTATACTACATACTACTACACTACATACTTCTATACTACATACTACATACTTCTATACTACATACTTCATACTACATACTACATACTTCTATACTACATACTACATACTTCTATACTACATACTTCTATACTACATACTTCTATACTACATACTACATACTTCTATACTACATACTACATACTTCTATACTACATACTACTATACTACATACTTCTATACTACACACTACATACTTCTATACTACATACTTCTATACTACATACTACATACTTCTATACTACATACTTCTATACTACATACTACATACTTCTATACTACATACTACATACTTCTATACTACATACTACATACTTCTATACTATATACTTCTATACTACATACTACACACTTCTATACTACATACTTCTATACTACATACTTCTATACTACACACTACATACTTCTATACTACATACTTCTATACTTCTATACTACATACTTCTATACTACATACTACATACTTCTATGCTACATACTTCTATACTACATACTTCTATACTACATACTTCTATACTACATACTACATACTTCTATACTACATACTACATACTTCTATACTACATACTACATACTTCTATACTACACACTACATACTTCTATACTACATACTTCTATACTTCTATACTACATACTTCTATACTACATACTACATACTTCTATGCTACATACTTCTATATTACATACTTCTATACTACATACTTCTATACTACATACTACATACTTCTATACTACATACTACATACTTCTATACTACATACTACATACTTCTATACTACATACTTCTATACTACACACTACATACTTCTATACTACATACTTCTATACTACATACTACACACTTCTATACTACATACTTCTATACTACATACTTCTATACTACATACTTCTATACTACACACTACATACTTCTATACTACATACTTCTATACTACACACTACATACTTCTATACTACATACTTCTATACTACATACTTCTATACTACATACTTCTATACTACATACTACATACTTCTATACTACATACTACATACTTCTATACTACACACTACATACTTCTATACTACATACTTCTATACTACATACTACATACTTCTATACTACATACTTCTATACTACATACTACATACTTCTATACTACATACTACATACTTCTATACTACATACTACATACTTCTATACTACACACTAAAGGACCAGATAGTAAGCAGACCGTTTACACTGTAGTAAACTACACGATTACCCACAATGCATTTGGTTCTGAGCTGAAATCATCAGGCTGAAGCTGATTTCATTTTAGCTCTAACTCTGTAAATAAACCACTTTATCCACATTTCTAACCTTTTTAGGAAGAAAGTAAAGTAACCCTTTAGATCCACAATGTGACGCTAATTTGTCCAAATAACACCTGTTTTACAGTCACTTCCTGTCATTTTTCACAATAAAACACCTGTTTAAAGTTTTGTTCCTGAGAATACTAACAGAGTTAGTAGAGTAGTAGGAAAAGGTAGTGTATATAGGTTTTACTTCCTGTGTGTCTCCTGCCTTAGTTGATTACCTCATGTGTTTCACCTGTCCAGTTTCACTCACCTGTTTCCTGTTTAGTAATCACCTCATCATGTCTATATAGGTTTTTGGTTTTCAGTTCAGTCTCTGTCCGAGTCTCTGTGTTGTTCAGCCTGTGTGTTCTTCTGTTGAGTTTCTCCCTGAGTTAGAATAGAAACAGAAATACTTTATTGTCTTTGGTCTCACTGGTAAGAATAGTATATAAAACAAATAGAGGACATAAAATAAACCCATTCATTCCATTACATATAGACATATGTTCGCGAGATGGACACAGCACATCACATGTACCCCCCCCCCCCCCCCCCCCCCCCAGCCCCCACATATATGCATACACATCAGGTATAAGCAGGGACGTGCACATGATTATAGAGAGACAGGGGCTCAAAGTCAGAAAAGGGCAGAATGTGCCTGCCGATTCTTTTTTTTTGCCGGGTCCTTTTCACAATATGGAAATTAATGTAGGCTAAAATTAAATAAATAAAGTGCTAATAGAAAGCTAACTAATTATCTGTGTGTCCTGTAGGTGAAAGTGATATGAAAATTGCCATTTATTTTGTGTCAACAAATGATTGTCAACATGAGTAATAATACAGCTTATATCCCCAGAATGCTGAAATTACTATATTATTGTTATTATTGTCATTATTATTATTGGCATATTATTATTATTATCATTATTATTATCATCATTATTTTGTTAGCCCCAGTAGTAGCAAAGTCACAATAAACTTTATATCTAAACCTCGGACCTGTAGTAGGGAAATCCGCCGTAAACACGGTGTATTCTATTTTGAAAATTAACCCTGTGTTTTATTTTGTATTTTGTACACGATTTCCTGTCCCGCACTGACCGAGCGGAGCCGCAACGGACAGAGAAGCAGCGGCTCAACACACACAACAACCCCGTATTACAAGAAATGGGTACAGTCTTTGTACCGCCGTTTTTCTTTACATCCCTAACAGGAATTTATTAATGTTATTTAAAACAAACAAATAAACACACACACACACACACACACACACACACTCACACACACAGAGGGCACTTTTTAATACGAGGCAAAAAGGGCAGGGGCTCAAGCACCCCTAGGGCCCTATGTGTGCACGTGCCTGGGTATAAGGCAGAAAGCACCAACCAGCCCATTCAGGGGCCATCATCCACACGGAGACGCTTTTTGGTTTAAACGCAGATGTTTTGCATCGTTTCGGCCGATCGTCCAAACCAAGCTTTCTGAAACCTGGTCCCAGGGTGAAACGAAGCTTTCTGAAACCTGGTCCCAGGGTGGAAACCAAGCTTTCTGAAACCTGGTCCCAGGGTGAAAAAATTTGCAAACGCAGCCCTTGAGTGTTCATTTGGATGGTGAAGACACATACCTGCGTTTCGATGATGTCATCGCCACACCCCTCGAGCTTAGCCTTCCACCTCTTATAGCCTCTTCCTCTCCATTTTTGGTGAATTTCTGAAACACGGAGGGGGAAAAGATCGTTTTGGTACGTGTGGACTTGGCCTTATAGTGCTCTTAGCTACACCTCCCTTTCATCTAGCTTCATCTTGACCATGGAAATTGCATTTGGAATAAAAATAAAATAAAACCTTGCCATATGACCTTTTATAGCGCTGCCCTAAGGGAAGCAGCTTGAACTCAGAGTGGAGGGAGGGGGGGGTATACATGTGTTTAGGATACACAATAAGGCCCCATTGTAGAATATTTTTAATAAGCCCCTTTAGTGGTGCCAAAGTGCTCTTCAGAAAGATTTAGGTCGATATTGTTGATTGATTTCATGTTGAGCTTTACCCTTATCTTGCACTGCCTGAGTCTGTATGTGTCCTTGCTGTATCTCGGCTGTCTGACATTTAATTTCCTCTCTATATAGGGGAGTGTAAAAAAACCTTATTTTGTGAAATATATTAGTAATTTTGGAGAGCTTTAACACACAACCTGACACACAGTTACACTGCTGACAGATTCATCTGAGTCCTTTGACATGTCAACCTGAAACTGTGGATAAGAAGTGTGGAAAAATGTATGATTCATATTTTAGCAGGTCAGCTGTATAGTGCTGTTTGACTGTAGACACAAAAATATTGGATTTAAATGTTGGTTTCACCCTGAACTAAACGCAAACCATTTTTTGTTATTTCTGTCTGAACCAGGTGGGGAGTTCTGCTCCTCTGAAATGAGGCCAACCAGGAAGTAACTTAGAGCTGCATTCTATCAAAAGGCCACCAGGGGGCGACCGTCTCTATACAAGTCAATGGAGAATTCACCAACTTCTCACTTGATTTCTAACCTCAGTAAACGTTTTCAAAATGTGTTTATGGTCTCAATCGCTAGTTTAAAGCCTTCTTCAATGCAGTATGATGTTCATTTGGGACATTTTGGCCTCCCTGATTTTATATGTGACGATAAAGCAGGGTATGCATTAGGGCGTGGCTACGTCCTGATTGACAGGTTGATTGACCAATGTTATCGAGATCCAGCCCTCGTAACCATAGCAACCTCCCCACTCCGCCCATGGTCCCGCCTCATGTCCATAAAAGTAGAATCCGTGTTTTTATTTTTCCCAGCATGCACCTGAAATTTTCAAGATGGCGCTGCCCAGATTCGAACTATTGGCTTCCGAGCAGCAGTCAACAAACCAATGGGTGACTTCACGGATGTTACGTCCATTTCTTTTATACAGTCTATGTTCTGAACACAACTCTGACTCATCTCTTTTTAAGTTGATATGTTACTGATGAATGTAAAGTCCAATATTCTCTCTTTTAGCTCTGTTTTTACTCTCCACCAACTCCTGAGGGAAATAAGACTTCGAGTTAGTTCTCTGCTAACTCGAAAGGGGACAAAATAATTTAATTTTGCATCTTCTAGACTTTCCAAATGTTATCGGACCAAATGCATTAAAATCTGCAGGTTCCATTTAATGCTGGAAACTATTGATCCTCTGTTTTACGTTACTCTCAAAGCCAGAAGTGGGAGACTGCATCGTGTTTTACATCCAGCAGTTACTGCTCAACATTATCATTCATTAGTACTTCCTGTTTCTGTCCATCTGCTGATGTAAAGTCTAATATTCTCTCTCTCTTTTAGCTCTGTGTTTCCTCTCCACCAGCTCCTGAGGGAAATATCTAAATGCTCCACCAGCTAGTCTACAGATAACTGTGTGTTTAGTACAGTATATTTATTTATTTATTTTAAGTTGCAGCCGGACAGCTAAACAATGAGCTGAAATTCCCTCTAAAGCCCCGTAAAGCCGAGGAGAAGCTGCAGAGTCTCTGATAATTCTCTGCAGGTTCATCTCTATGAGCCACAGCTGTGCAGGGAGAATATCCATTACAGCTGCATTAAACAAAGCATCTGAATATTTATCCAATCACTTGCAACACACTTGTGAAGAAAGGCTTTACTGTGTTAGGAAATGAACTCGGGTGGGGGGGGGGGGTAGTATCGCATTGGCTCCTTTTTGTATCGCTGTGTTTCAGGTGATACCGACTTGACAGATACGCTCTATTTCTGGAGCTCGCCGATATGAAATTCTTCTCTGTAGCATGTAGGAAGGAAGGAAGGATGTAGGAAGGAAGGAGGGATGTAGGAAGGAAGGAGGGATGGAGGGACGAAGGAGGGATGGAGGGATGGAGGGACGAAAGGATGGGAGGAAGGAAAGAAGGACAGAGGAAAGAAGGAAGAAAGGAGGAAAGGAGGAAAGAAGGAAGAAAGGAGGAAAGGAGGAAAGAAGGAAGAAAGGAGGAAAGAAGGAAGAAAGGAAATGAGGGAGGGAGGAAGGAAGGAAATGAGGGAGGGAGGAAGGGAGGAAATGAGGGAGGGAGGAAGGGAGGAAATGAGGGAGGGAGGGAGGAAGGGGAGGAAATGAGGGAGGGAGGAAGGGAGGAAATGAGGGAGGGAGGAAGGGAGGAAATGAGGGAGGGAGAAAGGAAGGAAGGAAATGAGGAGGGAGAAAGGAAGGAAGGAAGGAAATGAGGGAGGGAGAAAGGAAGGAAGGAAGGAAATGAGGGAGGGAGAAAGGAAGGAAGGAAGGAAATGAGGGAGGGAGAAAGGAAGGAAGGAAGGAAATGAGGGAGGGAGAAAGGAAGGAAGGAAGGAAATGAGGGAGGGAGAAAGGAAGGAAGGAAGGAAATGAGGGAGGGAGAAAGGAAGGAAGGAAGGAAATGAGGGAGGGAGGGAAGAAGGAAGGAAGGAAATGAGGGAGGGAGGGAGGAAGGAGGGAGGAAGGGATGGAGGGAGGAAGGAAGAAAGGAGGGATGGAGGGAGGAAGGAAGGAAGGAGGGAGGGATGGAGGGAGGAGGGAAGGAAATGAGGGAGGAAGGAAAGAAGGACAGAGGAAAGAAGGAACGAAAGGACGGGAGGAAGGAAAGAAGGACAGAGGAAAGAAGGAACGAAAGGACGGGAGGAAGGAAAGAAGGACAGAGGAAAGAAGGAACGAAAGGAGGGAAGAAGAAAGGAAGGAAGGAAATGAGGGAGGGAAGGAGGGAGGGAGGAAATGAGGGAGGAAGGATTGGCTCCTTTTGTATCGCTGTGTTTCAGGTGATACCGACTTGACAGATCCGCTCTATTTCTGGCGCCGCCGACATGAGATTCTTCTCTGTAGCATCTCTAATGACTTTCTGTGACCATGCAATGAGCTGCTGGAACTTAAGAGCTTTTCTGAAACACCATAATCCCTTGTGAGATAGCGTTTCTATGGCGACCGAAAGGACATCGATGCTCAATTACCCTCGCCGCCACTTCTACTCGCTTCTCATACTCAACTCAATGCAATGCAATGAGTGGTATGTGTGTTTAAGTGTGTGTGTGTGTGTGTGTGTGTGTGTCAGTGTCTCATTTTTGTTTGTGAATGCACGAGTTACGCTTTATTACCCAGAGTGTCTGTTCTGGTTCAGCGTATTATCACTCTTCCTCTGCTCATTATTGTCCATTTACGGTTCACTTATAGGAAGAGGAGGAGAAGAAAGAAGAAAGAGAAAGGAGAAGAAAGAAGAAGTGAAATGCTCGGTTGGAGGAAACTGAGACATCACAATATGAGAGAGGTTTAAAAGACTGAAGATGATTTTTATATATTTGTGAATAAACTGTCATCACTCCACAGTAGACTGATCATTTTAACATCATTTAGATCATTAAAAAGATGGAAGGAAGGAAGGAAAGACAAAAGGAAAGAGGGAAGAAGGGTAGGAAGGACAGACAGACAGAAGGAAGGAAGGAAGGAAGGACAGATGGAAGAAACAGAGGAAGGAAGGAAGGAAGGAACGAACGAAGAAAGGAAAACTGGAAGGAAGGAAGGACAGATGGAAGGAAGGAAGGACAGACAGGAAGGAAGGAAGAAAGGAAGAACAGAAGGGAAGAAAGGGAGGGAGGACAGATGGAGGGAAGAAAGGAAAAAAGGAAGGAATGAAAAAGGAAGGTGGGAGGAAGGGAGGACAGATGGAAGGAAGGAAGGAAGAAAGGAACGAAGAGGAAAAAAGGAAGGTAGGAAGGAAGGACAGATGGAAGGAAGGTAAAGAACACAGGAAGGAAGGTGGGCCGGATCGCACCCCTCAGCTTTCTTCCTGTCTGCTTTATAAAAACCCTTTTTACGTCACCACCCTGACCCTCACCTGTTCCTCCTGTTCCTGCAGCAGCAGCATCAGTCTCTCCATCGACGCCGTTCTTTAAATATCACTTCAGTTCTTCACATTACAGCACGCCTCTTCATGACCCTCCGCCATCTCCACGGAGACTCGTTCCAAAGGTTTCCATCAACCTCCTGCTGGCTCCTCCTTCCTCACTTCTATTCTTTCCTTCCTTCCACCTGACCTTTCTTCCTTCTCCTTATCTTACCTGCTCACCTTCTTTCCATTTGTCCTCCCTTCCTTCCTTCCATCTTTCCTTCCTCCACTCCTTCCTTCCATCTTTCCTTCCTCCACTCCTTTCTCCCTTTCATCTTTCCTCCCTGTCTTCTTTTCCAACCTTCCTTTCTTTTTTCCTTACTTCCTTCCACCTGTCCTTTCTTCCTTCTCCTTATCTTTCCTTCTCACCTTCTTTCCATTTGTCCTCCCTTCCTTTCTTCTTTTTTGTCCTCCCTTCCTTCCTTCCATCTTTCCTTCCTCAATTCCTTCCTCCCTTTCATCTTTCCTCCCTGTCCTCTTTTCCAACCTCAACCTTTCCTTTCTTTTTTTTCTTCCTTCCTCACTTTTATTCTTTCCTTCCTTCCACCTGTCCTTTCTTCCTTCTCCTTATCTTTCCTTCTCTCCTTCTTTCCATTTGTCCTTCCTTCTTTTTCTTCCTCCCTTCCTTCCTTCCTTCCATCTTTCCTTCCTCAATTCCTTTCTCCCTTTAATCTTTCCTCCCTGTCTTCTTTTCCAACCTTTCCTTTCCTTTCTTTTCTTTCTTCCTCACTTTTATTCTTTCCTTCCTTCCACCTGTCCTTTCTTCCTTCTCCTTATCTTTCCTTCTCACCTTCTTTTTCTTCCATCTTTCCTTCCTCAATTCCTTCCTCCCTTTCATCTTTCCTCCCTGTCCTCTTTTCCAACCTTTCCTTTCTTTTTTTTCTTCCTTCCTCACTTCTATTCTTTCCTTCCTTCCACCTGTCCTTTCTTCCTTCTCCTTATCTTTCCATTTGTCCTTCCTTCTTTTTCTTCCTCCCTTCCATCTTTCCTTCCTCAATTCCTTTCTCCCTTTCATCTTTCCTCCCTGTCCTCACTTTTATTCTTTCCTTCCTTCCACCTGTCCTTCCTTCCTTCTCCTTATCTTTCCATTTGTCCATCCTCCTATTTTGCCTTCCTTCTTTTTCTTCCTTCCTTCCATCTTTCCTTCCTTCCTTCCTTCATTCCTTTCTCCCTTTCATCTTTCCTCCCTGTCTTCTTTTCCAACCTTTCCTTTCCTTTCTTTTCTTTCTTCCTTCCTCACTTTTACTCACACCCTGACCCTCACCTGTTCCTGCAGCAGCAGCATCAGTCTCTCCGTCGACGCCGTTCTTTAAATATCACTTCAGTTCTTCACATTACAGCACGCCTCTTCCTGACCCTCCGCCATCTCCACGGAGACTCGTTCCAAAGGTTTCCATCAACCTCCCACTGGCTCCTCGGCTCCTCGGCTCCTCCAGCAGCAGCAGCAGCAGCAGCGTCGGCTCTCCAGAGGGGATCCTGACCTCTCTCATATCTTTATAAGAGACTCGGCTTTATTGAGATGCTTCACATCAAGGAGTCCTAATGGTCTAAGATCACTCTGTTATATACTCCCAGCTGATCTCTCCTCTTTTAACACTTTTCTTCTTTTTTTACTGCTATAGTTTTTATTGCTTGTTTAACTTTCCTCCTGAAGCGTAACAATCCAATTCTACCTCTAACCCTAACTCCTTTAGTTTCTTTATGCTTTGCAGATGTGAACATGGAGTGACTACAACACAAAGAAAATATATAAATATGAATATTCTTCACTAGGAAGGAAGGAAGGAAGGAAGGAAAGAGGGAAGGAAGGAAGGAATGAATCATACTATAATTATATTATTATTAAATGTGAATATTTTCTGAGGAAGGACGGAAGGGAGAGAGGGAGAGAAGGAAGGAAGGAAGGAAGGGAGGAAGGAGGGAAGGCAGGGAGGAAAGACTGAAGGAAAGAAGGAGGGAAGGAAGGAATGAATCATATTATTAAATGTGAATATTTTCTGAGGAAGGACAGAAGGAAATAAGGAAGGGAGGAAAGAAGGAAGGAAGGATAAGAAGGAGGGAAGGATAAGAAGGAGGGAAGGAAAGGAGGAAGAAAGGAAGGAAGGAGGGAATTAATCATATTACTATCAAATTGTATCGTATAATAATCGTATTATAATCATTATCGTATTGTATTTTGTTGTATTGTATCGTAACGCAATCGTATTGTATGTTATCATTTCTTATCGTAGGAAAGAAGGAAGGACAGAAGAAAGGAGGAAAGAAGGAAGGAGGGAAGGGAAGGATAGAAGGAAGGAATGAATCATATTATATTTATATTATTATTAAATGTGAATATTTCCTGTTTTTAACTATTTTCTGACATTTAATGGACTAAAAACAACATCAACTAATCCATTCATCAAAATACAAATCAACAGATTCCTGAAAAAATATAAAACATAAATCATCTCAGAAGGTTTCGTTTTGTCACTTTTCTTCTCGCTCTGCCTTCATGTAGTGACTCTTACGTTAGCTGTGTGTAGAATCTGAAGTGAAGCCGTCGGTGAATGTAGCAGCAGACCCAGCGAGCAGCAGACCCAGCGAGGCGTCTGCGGATGCATAATTAGACACACTAATTATACCTCGTCACTACATGTTGACCCCAAACACACCCCGAAGCTTTCAGACCCCGAAGCTTTCAGACCACGAAGCTTTCAGCACGTTTTAAAATAACTGCTACGACACTTTCATCATTCACTAACCCCTAACCCATCATTCACTACCCCTACCCCTAACCCATCATTCACTAACCCCTAACCCATCATTCACTACCCCTACCCCTAACCCATCATTCACTAACCCTACCCCTAACCCATCATTCACTAACCCTACCCCTACCCCATCATTCACTAACCCTACCCCTAACCCATCATTCACTAACCCTACCCCCTAACCCATCATTCACTAACCCTACCCCTACCCCATCATTCACTAACCCTACCCCTAACCCATCATTCACTAACCCTACCCCTAACCCATCATTCACTAACCCTACCCCTAACCCATCATTCACTAACCCTACCCCTACCCCATCATTCACTACCCCTACCCCTAACCCATCATTCACTAACCCCTAACCCATCATTCACTAACCCTACCCCTAACCCATCATTCACTAACCCTACCCCTAACCCATCATTCACTAACCCTACCCCTAACCCATCATTCACTAACCCTACCCCATCATTCACTGACCCTACCCCTAACCCATCATTCACTAACCCTAACCCTAACCCATCATTCACTAACCCTACCCCTAACCCATCATTCACTAACCCTACCCCATCATTCACTAACCCTACCCCTAACCCATCATTCACTAACCCTACCCCTAACCCATCATTCACTAACCCTACCCCTAACCCATCATTCACTAACCCTACCCCTAACCCATCATTCACTAACCCTACCCCATCATTCACTAACCCTACCCCTACCCCATCATTCACTAACCCTACCCCTAACCCATCATTCACTAACCCTACCCCTACCCCATCATTCACTAACCCTACCCCTACCCCATCATTCACTAACCCTACCCCTAACCCATCATTCACTAACCCCTAACCCATCATTCACTAACCCCTAACCCATCATTCACTAACCCCTAACCCATCATCCACTAACCCTACCTGCATACTACATCACTATAATACTGCAGTACTTTTACTGTAATACTGCATACTACATTACTATAATACTGCAGTACTTTTACTGTAATACTGCATACTACATCACTATAATACTGCAGTACTTTTACTGTAATACTGCATACTACATCACTATAATACTGCAGTACTTTTACTGTAATACTGCATACTACATCACTATAATACTGCAGTACTTTTACTGTAATACTGCATACTACATCACTATAATACTGCAGTACTTTTACTGTAATACTGCATACTACATTACTATAATACTGCATACTACATCACTATAATACTGCAGTACTTTTACTGTAATACTGCATACTACATTACTATAATACTGCATACTACATCACTATAATACTGCAGTACTTTTACTCTAATACTGCATACTACATCACTATAATACTGCAGTACTTTTACTGTAATACTGCATACTACATCACTATAATACTGCAGTACTTTTACTGTAATACTGCATACTACATCACTATAATACTGCAGTACTTTTACTGTAATACTGCATACTACATCACTCATAATACTGCAGTACTTTTACTGTAATACTGCATACTACATCACTATAATACTGCAGTACTTTTACTGTAATACTGCATACTACATCACTATAATACTGCAGTACTTTTACTGTAATACTGCATACTACATCACTATAATACTGCAGTACTGTTACTATAGTGGTATGTTTTGCTCACAGCTGAAACAAACTGAATCAATACCAACATTTCAAAGCTCCACGCCTCATCAAACCACCCACAGAGGAGAAATGAAAACATACTGAGACCTCGTGACGGCGGGAGATCAGAGGGTGAAGTGTTGGTATGTGGCGCCCCCTGCCGGTAGAAGCTCCACACTGACGTTCAGCCTCCTGCAGACAGATTATTGGTTTAGTTTAAATGTAAAGGGTTAAAATGTGAAAATAAACGTATGAATAACTTCACACATTCTTTTTTTGTGGACCCAGCATCAAATTTCTGCTTTTAATCCATTTAGAGAGAATATATTAGAGGATTATGGTAAAAATGTCTAAGTGGTGTAACCATAAAAACTTTGTACCAAATAATTGAACGTTGCTTAAAAACAGTAAATAGTCAATAAAACACCTTCCTTCCTTCCTTCCTTCCTTCCTACCTAACACCATATCAACTAGTTTGGCATGATCTTCCATCCTTCCTTCCATCCTTCCTTCCTTCCTTCCTAACAACATATCAACTAGTTTGGCATGATCTTACATCCTTCCTTCCTTCCTTCCTTCCTTCCTAACACCATATCAACTAGTTTGGCATGATCTTACATCCTTCCTTCCTTCCTTCCTTCCTTCCTTCCTTCCTTCCACCATATCAACTAGTTTGGCATGATCTTACATCCTTCCTTCCTTCCTTCCTTCCTTCCTTCCTACCTAACACCATATCAACTAGTTTGGCATGATCTTCCATCCTTCCTTCCTTCCTTCCTTCCTTCCTTCCTTCCTACCTAACACCATATCAACTAGTTTGGCATGATCTTACATCCTTCCTTCCTTCCTTCCTTCCTTCCTTCCTTCCTTCCTTCCTTCCTTCCTTCCTACCTAACACCATATCAACTAGTGTGGCATGATCTTACATCCTTCCTTCCTTCCTTCCTTCCTTCCTTCCTTCCTTCCTTCCTTCCTTCCTAACACCATATCAACTAGTTTGGCATGATCTTACATCCTTCCTTCCTTCCTTCCTTCCTAACACCATATCAACTAGTTTGGCATGATCTTACATCCTTCCTTCCTTCCTTCCTTCCTTCCTACCTAACACCATATCAACTAGTTTGGCATGATCGTACATCCTTCCTTCCTTCCTTCCTTCCTTCCCTCCTTCCTTCCCACCTAACACCATATCAACTAGTTTGGCATGATCTTCCTTCCTTCCTTCCTTCCTTCCTTCCTTCCTTCCTAACACCATATCAACTAGTGTGGCATGATCTTACATTATAACTTTTATATTAAATAAAGCTAATGGAATACTATTGTTCTAAATATTACATTTCATCTGGTTACCATGGAGACCAGGACACATTTACATTATTAGTATAAGTCCACACTTAACCCTCCTGTTGTCCTCAGGAAAGGACAGGAGGGAGGGAGGGAGAGAGGAAGGAAGGAAAGAAAGGTGGAAGGAAGGAGTGAGTGAGGAAAGAAAGAAAGAAAGAAAGAAAGGTGGAAGGAAGGAGTGAGTGAGGAAAGAAAGAAAGAAAGAAAGAAAGGTGGAAGGAAGGAGTGAGTGAGGAAAGAAAGAAAGAAAGAAAGAAAGGTGGAAGGAAGGAGTGAGTGAGGAAAGAAAGAAAGAAAGAAAGAAAGGTGGAAGGAAGGAGTGAGTGAGGAAAGAAAGAAAGAAAGGTGGAAGGAAGGAGTGAGTGAGGAAAGAAAGAAAGAAAGAAAGAAAGGTGGAAGGAAGGAGTGAGTGAGGAAAGAAAGAAAGAAAGGTGGAAGGAAGGAGTGAGTGAGGAAAGAAAGAAAGAAAGAAAGAAAGGTGGAAGGAAGGAGTGAGTGAGGAAAGAAAGAAAGAAAGGTGGAAGGAAGGAGTGAGTGAGGAAAGAAAGAAAGAAAGAAAGAAAGGTGGAAGGAAGGAGTGAGTGAGGAAAGAAAGAAAGAAAGGTGGAAGGAAGGAGTGAGTGAGGAAAGAAAGAAAGAAAGGTGGAAGGAAGGAGTGAGTGAGGAAAGAAAGAAAGAAAGAAGGGAGGAAGGAAAGGTGGAAGGAAGGAAGGAAGGAGCAAGGAAGGAAGGAAGGAAGGAGCAAGGAAGGAAGGAAGGAAAAATAAAGAAAGAGGGAAGAAGGAAGGAAAGAAGGAACAGTCAAAAGAGACGGGGTCAATTTGACCCGGGAGGACAACAGGAAGGTTAAATACACTGTAGGTGATAAAATATTTAATATCTATCATTCTTTTGTGGTTACACCATTTGACATTTTCAGGAGCATTCAGTCTTACTGTTGGTAAAAAAAAAAAATGGTTCAAATGTCATTTAAATGATATAAAACCAACAAAAATACTAAATCATCATCTTACCTTAACGCTTATTGGTCACTGAGCCATGAACAGGAGGAAGGACTGTCGACTGCTGGAAAACGGTGTAACTGTCCTTTAAGTTAAATATATACTTGTTATGTCATTTGCACCTGAAGTAAGGAAGGAGGGAGGAAGGAAGGAAGGTAGGAAGGAAAGGAGGGAAGAAGGGAGGAAGAAGGAAGGAAAGGAAGGAGGGAGGAAGGAAGGAAGGTAGGAAGGAAAGGAGGGAAGAAGGAAGGAAAGGAGGGAGGAAGGGGAGGAAGAAGGAAGGAAAGGAAGGAGGGAGGAAGAGAGGAAGCAAGGGAGGAAGAAGGAAGAAGGAAGGAAAGGAAGGAGGGAGGAAGGAAGGTAGGAAGGAAGGAGGGAGGAAGAAGGAAGGAAAGGAAGGAAGGAAGGAAGGAAGGAAGGAAGGAAGGACAGATGAAGGAAGGAAGGAAGGAAGGAAGGAAGGACAGATGAAGGAAGGAAGAAAGGAAGGACGGAAGAAAGGAAGGACAGATGAAGGACGGAAGAAAGGAAGGACAGATGAAGGACGGAAGAAAGGAAGGACAGATGAAGGAAGGAAGAAAGGAAGGACAGATGAAGGAAGGAAGAAAGGAAGGACAGATGAAGGAAGGAAGAAAGGAAGGACAGATGAAGGAAGGAAGAAAGGACAGAAGGAGGGAACATTTACCCTAACAGCTGAACTTAGATCTAAGGAAGGAAGGAAGGACAGAGGAAGGACGGACAGAGGAAGGACCCGTGAGGACAACAGGAAGGTTAAAGAGTCTGTATCTCCTGGTGCACGTCGTCTGTTTAAGGGTTAAATAAATAAACTCACACTGACAGCAGACAGCACATTTCAGTTAAAGACTTTATTGTTTCAGTAAGAGGAGTAAATGGACCTAATGTAACATTGTACAGTACATACTTCAATGTAAACTGCAGATAAATGGAAATGTTTAAACTGTTGTGTCCCAAACCACATCTGTTCCCTCTGAAAATGAAACCAACAGGTCGTGTAAAGCAAAGACTGATGAGGTCAGCAGGTAGGTGGAGGAATATGGAGAAGTTGTGACAGAAGTCTGGAATGAGTGAGTGATGGAGGAGTTAGTGGGGGAGCTCGTGGGCCACCAGTTTGTAGTGGGAGCCGCAGGACGGGCAGCGCTGGGCCGCACCCTCGTGAAGCCAGAACCAAACCACGGCTGTGTTGTCTTCTTCACCTGCACAGAGGAGACAGAGACAGAGAGAGGACGAGGTGAGACAAGGCTGGAAGACCTGCCACAAACTAGACTTTACACCATCAGGAGTTTTGGGGCCGATCACCGATCAGTGAGTTTAAATAAACCGATCACCGATCACGTCTTCTTTGTCCACGCTCCGTCTCTTAAACTCGGCTTCTCCTCCTCGTGTTCCCTCCAGGTACATCTGTGCTGTTGAAACATTTTGCAGATGCTTCCCCCATGAGGTTCTTTAGTGTTTTATCTGTCTGCCCACAACACCCACAGCTCATGATTCAAGATTCAAAAAACTTTATTGTCCGTCTCATCCTGACAGGGCTCAAAATTAACTGTTGGATTCAAACCAACATGTCGGTGGTGTGGGACTCATTCAGAGTAAATGAGATAAAACACAAGCCATCTGCAATCTATCCTCCCTTCCCTCCTTCCCTCCTTCCTTCTTCCTCCCTCTTTCCTCCCTTCCTTCCTTCCTTCCTCCCTCCGATAAAACACAAGCCATCTGCAATCTATCCTTTCTTCCCTCCTTCCTTCCTTCTTCCTCCTTTCCTTCCTTCCTTCCTCCCTTCCTCCTTTCTTCATTACATCTTTCCTTCCTTCCTTCCCTCCCTCTCCCCCCCCACCCATCTTCCTCCTTCCCTTCTTTCCTTCTTTCCCTCCTCCCTTCCTTCCCTCCTTCCTCCCTCCGATAAAACACAAGCCATCTGCAATCTATCCTTCCTTCCCTCCTTCCTTCCTTCTTCCTCCTTTCCTTCCTTCCTTCCTTCATTACATCTTTCCTTCCTTCCCTCCCTCCCTCCCTCCCTCCTTCCTTCTCCCCCCCACCCCACCCATCTTCCTCCTTCCCTTCTTTCCCTCCATCCTTTCCTTCCTTCTTCCTCCCTTCCTCCCTCCGATAAAACACAAGCCATCTGCAATCTATCCTTCCTTCCTTCTTCCTCCTTT
>JAJDFG010000578.1:35000-102500 GCA_021039105.1 Scomber colias
CTATTCATCAGTGGCGATTTAAGACCATTTTTTTAGCGGTGCTCAAGCAAAGCATCCCTAAATGTGATCACAGCACCCCGAAAAATAAGATAAAATAGATTATATTTGTCTTTCAGTAAGATTATACGCTATACAGCACATTTCGTAGCAATGGCTAAAAATAGTACAGAATAATAAACAGTGCTGATACTCAAAAAAATAAAAAATAGAACAGGGGAAATAAAAAAAGTATATATATGAAAAAAAAATCTTATTATATATGTTGCAGTTGCACATTTGCGTAGTATAATTGCACAGCAGTAGTCTGTAAAGTAATCATGATACTTGTGTAATAATATAGTATTGCAATTTTAAATATATTGCGATATATTGTAATTCATTACCTTTTTTCAACTGCAAATTGTCCCCAAATAAAAAGGAAAACTTCCCCCTGCACACTGACTTCACCAGAAAACAAACTAGAGCCCTCTAGTGGACTGAAAAAGCAATTGATTTTATTATTCTTGTACCAAAAACTTACATGCTGTATCAATTTTTTCCCCCCATCCCTAGTGTGTAGGTGGGGGGATTACTATAGAAGTTCAAAAGTCTGATGGCTAGGGGGAAGAAGCTCTCCCTCAGGGTTCATGAAATATCTTGGAGAGTCCTCTCTGTAGAAATCTGATTGTTTATTCTGAACCATTATTATCATACATTACAGTAGACCACTCTACTATGTATTAATATTTCTTGTTGTAACTTAAAGGTCTGATCCTAGAGTCGCCCCTCACTCTTACAGCAGTGGTCTCCATCCCTGCTTCCAGAGAGCTGACTATGGCTGCTGTATACCAAGCAATTTCCTGTGAAGGATCAATACAGTATCTATCTATCTATCTATCTATGTCACACATATAGATTTAAATTACACCAAACCCAAATGAAATAAAGCTTCATTTAACAGAATAAGGCTTCTAAGATGTCAATAATTAGATGAGGTATGAAGGAAAGAGTCCAAAGAGTCACAATGTTCCATAAATAGGATTTAATTAAGTTTATTATTTCAGTAAGAGGAGTAAATGGACCTAATGTAACATTGTACAGTACATACTTCAATGTAAACTGCAGATATATGGAAATGTTTAAACTGTTGTGTCCCAAACCACATCTGTTCCCTCTGAAAATGAAACCAACAGGTCGTGTAAAGCAAAGACTGATGAGGTCAGCAGGTAGATCAAGTACTGAATAACAGAACGAGCCAAAGAACAATCAGACAACTCTCAACCGAAGACCAGAAAGCAGACCGAGCCACAGATAAATAATCATCTCTCCGGAGAGGGACAGATAAAGAGGTCGGGCGGTGTGAGGGTTCTTGAGCTGGTTCTGGAGGAATATGACATAGAGAAGCTGACAGAGAGCAGACACACAGTGCTGTGACAGACGTCTGGAATAAGTGAGTGATGGAGGAGTTAGTGGGGGAGCTCGTGGGCCACCAGTTTGTAGTGGGAGCCGCAGGACGGGCAGCGCTGGGCCGCGCCCTCATGAAGCCAGAACCAAACCACGGCTGTGTTGTCTTCTTCACCTGCACAGAGGAGACAGAGAGAGGACGAGGTGAGACGCTGGAAAACCTTCAATCAGTTACACAAAACAAAGCTAATTAAAGACATCATAACATCTCAGAACTTGTGAATGACTTGTTAATAATTTGACATTTGATCATTTAAACCACTGAACAGATGTTTGGAGTTGCTTGAGGAAAGAGAGAGACGCCACAGAGCTCCAGGATGAAGAGAAGCTGTGTGAGTTGGTGTTTTTCTGAATCATCTCAACAAGCTAAACCTCCAGCTTCAGGAGCTACAGTGAGAGCTTTTAAAGCCAAGCTGCACCTGTGGGAGACGAACATGTGGCGAGGTAACACGGGTCACCTTCCGTGCTGCCGATACACGACAGACCAGATCTGTACCGCTGTGTTTCCAAATGCACATTTTGGTGGAAAACAGAGCATACCCAGTATCGAGTTCACACTGTGAGCCCAGAAAATTAAGTGACGTGAAGTAGTGGCAAAAATCACGATTAATTGAACTTTTAACATCGATTACGATAAATCAACGATTATCTCCACCCTTGATGAACATTTATGTTTTTTCACAGTTTCTTTAGTTTAGTATTTTCCACTGCTG
Source organism: Scomber colias (assembly GCA_021039105.1). Lineage (NCBI taxonomy): Eukaryota > Metazoa > Chordata > Actinopteri > Scombriformes > Scombridae > Scomber > Scomber colias. Next base: position 37,157 of record JAJDFG010000578.1, read on the forward strand.
CCCTCACACATGAGGATCTTTAGGGAGTGAAAATAATGATGTTTTAAGGTGTGACGCTGTGGTTAAAGATCATGGTTTGGGTTCAAATCATCACTGGAGACAAGTTTTCAAATTCCTTAAAGATATGCAACCTTTGCTGTCATGGCAACAGTGAACACCACCATTAATTGACATGAGGAAGATTAAGTCCATTAGAGTTTCTAAATGTCGGTTTTGATTATTTTTCAATTAATTGCCCAGACCTAATGTGAAGAGAGTACCTGTAAATGTTGTGTCACAGTGTAGTGTCTAAGGCTGGGCAATATATCGAAATTATATTGATATCGTGACATTATTTTCCAGGACATTTCACTTTTTCTCTCATTTTCCATGTGTATTCCAGGACGCGTGGGAACCCTGCAAAGGATGAACAAACACTGGCTGAGATGTTGGTGACTTACAGACGCATCCCACCAGCCTCTTGTTGGTGATGGAGGGGACCAGGTGAGGGTCTGCCTTGGAGCCGGTGTACTCCTTGGGCTTCATCATGCTGTATGGATCCTGAAACAGAACAAAAGACCCAGTCAGATATAATAAGGAAACAAGGATCACCTAAATCTGTGTTTCATATCATTTATAATGTTTTATTCATTATTTATATTTTGTGGTTTTAATTCTATATTTAATCTCTATTTCATGGTTTTGACTAGTGTTAATTTAACCAAACAGAAATGACGAACAGGTTTATTCTTGATGGATTATAGAACAATTAAACCAGCCTGACAGTCGAAGCTCATTACGTGGAAACACTCGTCACTAAAACGCTGAACATCTGAGTTAATTTCCCAGTTTGTCCCAGTTCAGGCTGCTGGGAGCAGACAACACACACAGATGCTCAATGGGGTCATACTGAAGAAACTTCGGTCAATTAGGATTTATGTAACACCTTACTTGTTAAATAAATTTGATCCCAATAACCCAGAAGTATGTCTTAAATGTGGAGTGAAACACAATATAGCCAATTCCTGGAAATCTATTTGAAAACCAAGGGGGCTTTTCCACTATACAGTTCTAGCAAAGGCTTGACTGGGGTTTTTTGGCGTCTCCATCAGGGATAGTACCTGGTACCTGCTACTTTTTTAGTATCTGCTCTGCCGAGGTTCCAAGCAAGCCGAGCCGATACTAAAATGTGACATCAACAGACTGCCGAACACTGATTTGGTCAGAGAGTCACTGGAAGAGTCATGAGCCGTCCCACACAAGAATCAAAGCCGGCATTTTTAAATACCAACAACAGCGTTACAGCGATTGGTTTCTCTTCTCTTGCTTTGTGTGTGACAGAAAGACACATACAGCAGCAAGTACACCATCGCCTCCATGTCCTCCATTGGTTATGTGTTTGTGTATAAAACGAAGTCACAGCAGTTTAATGCAGCGTTGCTATGAAAACCCCGCCCACATTGAGGAGGTACTATAGTAATGGAAAAGGTTCCTGGTACCAAACCGAGCCGAGTCGAGCTAGAACTGTATAGTGGAAAAGTGCCAAAAGTCTACAAACCTGGCTGGCCACAATGTCAAATTCTCTAGCCCTGGAAAAGGATGTATTTCTAGAAGGGGAGAAGGCCAAAGAGGCTTTAATGACCTAATCGTTACTGTGACATATCAGCTGCTATTTTGTTACTTTGGACTCCTGGACTGAAACACAATGTATTGCTCTGTTGTAATAATTTATACTGTATCTATTCATTAATGTGCTTTTAAAATCGTTGTCATATCTCCCTCTCTCTCTCTCTCTCTCTCTCTCTCTCTCTCTCTATACATATACATATATATGTACTTAAATAACCTGCCTGTCGTAGACACCTTAAACTACTGACTGAAGTTATAGTTTATCATGTTCGTCATCCAGTTGGTTATTTATAGGTTCATACCGATCCTTCCTTCATGGCCTTCATGATGATCCTCTCCATGCCTGTAGCTTGTTCCTCATCTGTGGGAATCCCTGAAAACATTCAACCAACAGTGTTAGTCATTAAAAATCCTACAAAGTCATCAAAGCAATTACAAATCTACAAGCTTGTTAACGGCGGGGTAGTGGTATCTATGGTGGACGAAATATCAGCCGACTTCCTCATGGTTAGAGCTGCAACTATTAACTGACAAATACTTTCATTATTGGTTAGTTGTTTGGTCTAAGATGGTTTCCCAAAGTCCACGATGACCCAAAAAATATTCACTGTCACAGAGGACTAAAAGAAAGTATAAAATATTCACATTAAGAAGCTGAAATCAGAGAATTTGACAGTAAAAGCTTCACAATTACAACCTCACCAACATCTATCTGTACATTTATTGTACTCTGGCATCTAATTTTTTAAGCTAGTAGTAGTGTAATTGGGACACTGACTAATGTAGGACACCTAAGCTCCAGCATTAAAGTGAACATGATTGGTGTTGAATCCAAGCAGGTGTGTCATGTAATAGAAATCATGTGACTTTGTGAGTCTTATATCATAAATGCCACACACCAAGTGGCCCTTGTGAAGTCCACTTAAAGGTCAGTGATAGAAAATCAATGTTAAGGATAGAAATCTGACATGAATAAAACAATGCTCTCAATTGTGCATCAAATGAGGCATAAACCTAAATTAGAAAACCTACAAATTCTGAAACCATTTGGCACAAGGACACTTATATACGTGCCACTTTCCCTTTGAGTACAATATCTATAAATTGGCTTCTGATTAAACAAGGAAGGACACATCTTGAGGATTTCATAATGATATATAAGGTGTTGATATAATGTATTAGATTCATATAGTACACAAGTCAGAATGGCGAAAGTGACCCCACATGACCCTACTCCACCCTAATTGTAATGTTTTTCCACTAATTAACAGCTACGTGTTATTCAATACACCTTAAAACTTAAAACTGAGTCAAAATAGAATAATTGATTATAGAATTAATGTGACTGTTGAACCTCTGCACATAGTTATTTAAGGCCGGGATAAAAGAAAGATATGAACACTTATTTGAATTAAAATACCTTTTTTGGTATTTTTAATGTATGCCGAATTGAAGAACACTTGAGGTTTAATCTACTTTAAAAGTCATATTTCTGTTTTATCATCTATAATTGACACTACGCACTATTTCTAAATGAATTGGTATATATCTAACCGAGGTCCGGCCTGACTGTCCTTGTGGTGGTGCAGTCCTCCTCTAGTGGATATGTCAGCAGTGACTGTGTGTCTAACTCAAACCCTAACCAGGTAGATGTGCTCCTCACCTCCTCCAGCAGCCATGCCGCGGATAGGGGCCGACACCGGGGCAACCATCTGGGCAGACACCGGGGCAGCCCTGCAGGTGGAGGCAGCTCTGAAAGCCGAGCGGAGCAGTAACCTTGCAGCCATTCTTCCTCCTTCAGTGATCGCAGGGTAATGATGGCGTACAGAGAGAGAGACGGGAAATAATCTTCTTCTTCTCCTGGCTTTATCAGCAGTGTGGAGCTTACTGCCATCTGCTGGAGTTGGGTGAAACCTGCAGTGTCCCTGTCAGATTTTGGAGTAGAGCAGGGGTGGCAAACATGAGGCCCGTGGGCCAGAACCGGCAGGCCGAGGGGTCCAATCCGGTCCACTTTCCTTCCTCCCTTCTTTCCTTCCTCCTTTACTTTCTTCTTTCCTTCCATCTGTCTTTCCTCCCTTCTTTTCCTTCCATCTTTTTTCCAGTCTTCTCTTCCATCTCCTTCCATCTTTTCCTTTCTTCCTTCCATCTTTCCCACCCTTTCTTCCCATCCCTCCCTCCATCCCTCACTTACTGACTGACTGACTGTCTTACTTACTTACTCACTCACTTCCTTCCTTCCTTCCTTCCTTTTAATGGTCCGGCCCACATGAGATCAAATTGGACTGTATGTGGCCCTTACCGGAGGCTGCAGTTTTCAGGACCGCTTTTCTAGGACTCTAAGCAACAGTGGTGTGAAACATTTGTAAAGAGTTGTAATTGTTGTATAATCATGTTTCACACTCAGTGCAGACACACAACAAAAATACAGTCTGGTGTCAGTCTTCAATCCCATTGCTGCTACTGTGACTGTCTTCTCTATGACCGGTCTAACTTCTGTCAAGAGGAAACAAAGGTTACAGCCAAACATAACTAAATTAACAATACTGTAGTCACTTTAACTACCAATGAAAAGAATGAATACTATAAGGATTGTAGTGCCACTCACTGCAAAACAAAGCCAATGCTGCCATCTACTGATCAAAATGAATATTGCTAAACAAACTCAAGGTCAAATCAGGTGAGTTTCCTTCTATTTAAAAGTGACACGAAGCATTTTAAATAATAATAATGGTGGTGGGGGAGGGGGGGGGGGCGGGGGGGGGGACACCAAGTTAATGACACAAACTAATACAACTACAAATCTGCAAACAATCTTAGCCCCTAAAGAGTCCAGGGTGCCACTATCACATGGCAATAAGAATCATTGTGTTTTTGGTACTATACATTGATGTACACCACTTATATCTACAGAAAGAGTAAGTCCTCCTCCATAGACCCCATCATGTTTCTGCAGGAGCCCAGTAAAGGTCCTAAATTCTTCGCTCTGACTCTCTGTCGCCATCCTCTGTGTGTTTGGTGAAAAACAATGGTGGGAAGAAAAAGAAGGGAAACTAATGTAAAAGATTAAGAATGAATTGTTGTTTCGAGGATTGTAAATACTGTGAGTGTGTTCATGCAAAATATATTTAGCACATAAATAAGGCATCATGCAGTTGACTCATAACTGAATGAATATAACATATGTGGACAACCATGGCAGTGAGTCTCATACAGCAGTGGAAAGTAACTAAGTACATTTACTCAAGTAATGTATTTGAGTACAGTCTTGAGGTACTTGTACTTTACTGTAGTACAGTTTGAGGTACTTATACTTTACTGTAGTATTTCCATGTGATGCTACTTTCTACATCTCAGAGGGAAATATTGTACTTTCTACTCCACTACATTTATTTGACAGCTTTAGTTACTTTTCAGATGAAAATCTGACACGATGGATAGCAGCAGCAGAGTGCTTCTTCCCTCCCCTTCAGATCAACAGTTTGAAGATGGGTGTAACCAACATGTGAAGAGGTACAAGAGCTGTCAGGCTGCACTTCCTGCTTAACCACGTGTTATTCAGATCAAACCTCAAATTTGTTCAACTTCTCAGGAAGTGAAACTCAGTCAGTCGTTGCCACTGAGCGCTGAAATGGCTCAAAGAGGAGATCAGTTGGGCCGAGAAACAATCGGCTGTTCGATCTGTCTGGATCTACTGAAGAATCCGGTGACTATTCCCTGTGGACACAGCTACTGCATGAGATGTATTAAAGGATTCTGGGATGGAGAGGATCAGATAAAGCTCTATACCTGCCCTCAGTGCAGAGAGGCCTTTGCACCAAAGCCTGTCCTGAAGAAAAACACCATATTAGCAGATTTAGTGGAGCAGCTGAAGAAGACTGGACTCCAAGCTGCTCCTGCTGATCACTGCTATGCTGGACCTGAAGATGTGGCCTGTGATGTCTGCACTGGGAGGAAGCTAAAAGCCTTCAAGTCCTGTCTGCAGTGTCTGATCTCTTACTGTGAGAATCACCTCCAGCCTCATTACAATGTAGGTCAATTTAAAAAACACAAACTGGTCGAACCCTCGAAGCAGCTCCAGGAGAACATCTGCTCTCGTCATGATGAGGTGATGAAGATATTTTGCCGCACTGATCAGCAGAGTATCTGTTATCTCTGCTCTGTGGATGATCATAAAAGCCACGACACAGTTTCAGCTGCAGCAGAAAGGACTGAGAGGCAGAGAGAGCTCGAGGTGAGTCGACTAAACATCCAGCAGAGAATCCAGGACAGAGAGAAAGATGTGAAGCTGCTTCAACAGGAGGTGGAGGCCGTCAGTCACTCTGCTGATAAAGCAGTGGAGGACAGTGAGAAGATCTTCACTCAGCTGATCCGTCTCCTCCAGGAAAGAAGCTCTGATGTGAAGCAGCAGATCAGATCCCAGCAGGAAACTGAAGTGAGTCGAGCCAAAGAGCTTCAGGAGAAGCTGCAGCAAGAGATCACTGAGCTGAAGAGGAAAGACGCTGAACTGAAGAAGCTCTCACACACAGAGGATCACAACCAGTTTCTACACAACTACCCCTCAGTGTCACAACTCAGTGAACCTACAGACTCATCCAGCATCAATATCCGTCCTCTGAGATACTTTGAGGATGTGACAGCAGCTGTGTCAGAGCTCAGAGATAAACTACAGGACATCCTGAGGGAGGAATGGACAAACATCTCACAGGCAGTGACCGAAGTGGACGTTTTATTGTCAGAACCAGAACCCAAGACCAGAGCTGAGATCTTAAAATATTCATGTGAAATCACTCTGGATCCAAACACAGCAAACACAGAACTGTTTTTATCTAATGGGAACAGAAAAGTGGAACGAATGAGCCAACAACAGTCTTATGCTCGTCACCCAGACAGATTCATTTATGTTTGTCAGGTGCTGAGTAGAGAGAGTCTGACTGGACGTTGTTACTGGGAGGTGGAGCGGAGAGGAGGAGGAGTTTATGTAGCAGTTTCATACAAAAATATCAAAAGAAAAGAAGTGTCAAATGAGTCTATATTTGGAAATAATGACAAATCTTGGGTTTTAAAATGTGTCTCTAACAGTTATAGTTTTTTGTTCAACAACACTGAAAAGCTCATCTCAGGTCCTCATTCCTCCAGAGTCGGAGTGTACCTGGATCACAGAGCAGGTATTCTGTCCTTCTACAGCGTCTCTGAAACCATTACTCTCCTCCACAGAGTCCAGACCACATTCACTCAGCCTCTCTATGCTGGAGTTTGTCTTTATGATGGAGCCACAGCTGAGTTGTGTAAACTCAAATAGACAGAAGTCATTGCAGACTTCATGTGTCTGATTCTGTGTTGTTATTCTTGATTTTTGTCTCCATGTTTCTGAACTGCACAGAGATCGTCTGTCATGCTAATAGGGATTTTCAACATGTTTTTGTACTTTATATATGTGTTATTGATATGATCAGTTTCTTTAAATGTGACTCTTTCCTGTGTGATTTTATCCATGGAGGTTCTCACTGCTCATGATGATGTTTTTAACTTTCACTGACAGTTGTTCAGATGAAATGTGAACTTCTCTTTGTTCTAAATGTTAGTTTCATGTTTGTATTGATGTATTTGTGTCTGTTGTTTCATAAAACAAGATTACAGATAATAAACCAGACTTACTTCAGCAAATCAGTCTTCATTTACAGAAAATCCTGTTTCATAAAGCACATTTGAATTAGTGAAATACCATCATTATAAGTAAAACAGTTAAAATGTACAGATAAAGTACATTTTCACATCAAGAGCAGCACAAAAAATATCAAGGTGAGGAAGAAGCAACTTTTTTTCCTAAAATGTATGGTGAGTGAAGTTTGGAAAAGAATCTAATACCATTTGAATGACATTTTAATCAACATAATTAAGGATCATTTTAAATAAACAACCATACAATGTTCAAACAAACATCAAACATCACTGTCAAAGTGGTTTATTTGTTTCCTCTGAAATATCAGCTCATATAATCAACATACTCATACCAACACGTTATGATTAGACACTCAATGCACTTGGTTATAGTTGTGAAAAGATTGTTGTCTTGGTTAAAGATCCCCTGCAGACATGTATTAAGATATATATAAACACTCTGCTCTGGCTCTCTGGCGCCATCCTCTGTGTGTTTTGGTGAAAAACAATGGTGGGAAGAAGAAGAAGGGACACATACATTAAGAATTAGTTATTGTTTGGAGGGTTGTTACTATTCTGTTTTTAAAGATGTTTTGGTCACATCATGCAAACTATATCTAACTCATAAATAAGGCAGCAGGCAGTTGATTTGTTTCTGAATGAATATAACATGTCTGGACAACCATGGCAGTGAGTCTCATACAGCAGTAGAAAGTAACTAAATTGTTTTACTCAAGTACTGTATTAAGTACAACTTTGAGGAACTAGTACTTTACTGTAGTACAGTTAGAGGTACTTGTAGTTTACTGTAGTACAGTTTGAGGTACTAGTACTTTACTGTAGTACATTTTTAGGTACTTGTACTTTACTGTAGTATTTCCATGTAATGCTACTTTCTACATCTCAGAGGGAAATATTGTACGTTACTTTTCAGATGCAGATTTGACACAATGGATAATATAACAAGCTTTCAAAATACAACACATTGTTAAAGATGAAACCAGTGGATCAAAGGTCGACATTTATCAGCAGAGTGTTTCTGGATGAGATAGGCATGTTCCCTCCCCTTTAGATCTACAATTTTATGATGGGTGTAACTAACAGTAAAGGAGCTGTCAGGCTGCACTTCCTGTTTCATCACATGTTGTTCAGATCAGATATCAAACTTGTTTCACTTGTCAGGAAGTGAAAGTCTGACAGTCGTTGCCTCTGAGAGCTGAAATGGCACAGAAAGGAGATCAGTTAGACCAAGAAACAATCAGCTGTTCGATCTGTCTGGATCTACTGAAAGATCCGGTGACTATTCCCTGTGGACACAGCTACTGTATGAGCTGTATTAAAGGATTCTGGGATGAAGAGGATCAGAGGAAGAAATACAGCTGCCCTCAGTGCAGAGAGGCCTTTGCACCGAAGCCTGTCCTGATGAAAAACACCATGTTAGCAGCTTTAGTGGAGCAGCTGAAGAAGACTGGACTCCAAGCTGCTCCTGCTGATCACTGCTATGCTGGACCTGAAGATGTGGCCTGTGATGTCTGCACTGGGAGGAAGCTGAAAGCCTTCAAGTCCTGTCTGACCTGTCCTGCCTCTTACTGTGAGAATCACCTCCAGCCTCATTATGATGCAGCTCCATTAAAGAAACACAAGCTGGTCGACCCCTCAGAGAAGCTCCAGGAGAACATCTGCTCTCGTCATGATGAGGTGATGAAGATGTTCTGTCGTACTGATCAGCAGAGTATCTGTTATCTCTGCTCTGTGGAGGATCATAAAGGCCACGACACAGTCTCAGCTGCAGCAGAAAGGACTGAGAGGCAGAGAGAGCTCGAGGTGAGTCGACTAAACATCCAGCAGAGAATCCAGGACAGAGAGAAAGATGTGAAGCTGCTTCAACAGGAGGTGGAGGCCGTCAGTCACTCTGCTGATAAAGCAGTGGAGGACAGTGAGAAGATCTTCACTGAGCTGATCCGTCTCCTCCAGAAAAGAAGCTCTGATGTGAAGCAGCAGATCAGATCCCAGCAGGAAACTGAAGTGAGTCGAGTCAAAGAGCTTCAGGAGAAGCTGCAGCAGGAGATCACTGAGCTGAAGAGGAAAGATGCTGAACTGAACCAACTCTCACACACAGAAGATCACAACCAGTTTCTACACAACTACCCCTCAGTGTCACAACTCAGTGAACCTACAGACTCGTCCAGCATCAATATCCGTCGTCTGAGATACTTTGAGGATGTGACAGCAGCTGTGTCAGAGCTCAGAGATAAACTACAGGACATCCTGAGGGAGGAATGGACAAACATCTCACTGACTAGGACCGAAGTGGATGTTTTATTGTCAGAACCTGAACCACAACCCAAGACCAGAGCTGAGTTCTTAAAATATTCATGTGAAATCACTCTGGATCAAAACACAGCACATTCACAACTGTTATTATCTAATGGGAACAGAAAAGTAGAAAGAATGGATCAAAAACAGTCTTATTCTAGTCACCCAGACAGATTCACTGATTGTAATGTTCAGGTCCTGAGTAGAGAGAGTCTGACTGGACGTTGTTACTGGGAGGTGGAGTGGAAAGCAGAAGAAGTTGATATAGCAGTCACATACAAGAATATCAGCAGAGCAGGACGGTCAAAAGATTGTCTTTTTGGACGTAATGACAAATCTTGGTCATTAGATTGTGACACTAACAGTTATAAGTTTTGGTTCAACAACATTAAAACTCGTGTCTCAGGTCCTCGTTCCCGCAGAGTCGGAGTGTACCTGGATCACAGAGCAGGTATTCTGTCCTTCTACAGCGTCTCTGAAACCATGACTCTCCTCCACAGAGTCCAGACCACATTCACTCAGCCTCTCTATGCTGGAGTTTACCTTAATTATGATTTGGGAGACACGGCTGAGTTGTGTAAATTCAAATAGACAGAAGTCATTTCAGACTCCATGTGTCAGATGTTGTAAATCTTCATGTTTTTGTCTCCATGTTTCTGAACTGCACAGAGATCATCTGTCATGCTAATAGGGATTGTCAACACGTTTTTCTACTTTATATATGTGTTGTTGATATTATCAGTTTCTTTAAATGTGACTTTTTCCTGTGTGTTTTTATCCATGGAGGCTCTCACTGCTCATCACCATGTTTTTAACCTTCACTGACATTCCTTCAGATGAAAATGTGAACTTCTCTTTGTTCTAAATGATAGTTTCATGTTTGTATTGATGTATTTGTGTCTGTTGTTTCTTAAACAGAGAAAACAGCAGAACTTCCTTCATCATTGATATTTTGTTCTCATCACTTTGTAAATTCATAAAGAAATGTTCAATCAAACTGTAATTATCACGATAATAATCATTAATGATGTTCTTGTACATAGCTGACATTCTGGGTTAAACTAACTTAATGTGTGAATGAAGTGAATCTGTACATGAAATCATTGAACAAAAGTCACAGAACGGACTTTACTGATTGGATGTGTGAATAATCTGAAGCTTTACATAATCAATAAAGATATTTTCATACCAATGAGAAAGCAGAAAGACCTGAACATTTGTAGTGTTGCCTTCAAAACTACAGCAGCAAACACACAACAGATACACACACACACCCAAGTTTCATTGTTCAAGGTTCACTTTTATTGTCATATAAAACACAGGATTGCACAATGAAATGCAGCTTTAGCCAGCTCCTCGCTACACACACAAAAAATGTATGAACACATACTAAAATATTTGAAGTTAGCATAGAATCAACATTAAGGTTGGAAATAACATTTGTAAAAGCGCATGAACCTAGCCCCAAATAAAGTCATAAAAAAATAGGAAAAACTATTTAATATACACACATTTTTGCAACATATGTGCGAAATCAATGTAACATACAAGTCATAAAACCCTCCTTGAGGTAGCAGTGGGAGTTAGTGTAGTGTAAAGGCAGGGGTATGATAACGTGCATAAATGTGCATAATGTGCATTTCTAGTATAATCTGCATCTTTTAATCTGTGTAAAGGAGCTGTGATGAATCCCACAGAGAAGTACTGTGGAATATTCTGACATAAAAGAGACTATATGTAGACATGAGCTAGAGTTATTACTATAGGTTAATTGAATACATTCCTCATTATGGATTAATTGACAGTTTCCAGATTTTTGTTAAAATTAGTAACTTGCAGAATAAACTGTCAAAGAGAAATCCAAACAAACTTCCCATTGTAAATTTACAACTACAAATTATGTCATACCTTCGCCTGTTTTATGGTTAAAAGTTGTGTCTGGTCGCATAATATTCCCAGTAACAGCTACTCCAATGTCTCTGGATCATTTTGAGTCGATTCAAGACAGTTTCCATTTATTTACATGGCATGGAGGATGAATTGCAGATTGTCGTGCTCAATGCAAACACACAGCCTTTGTCTCCATCTATTGGTTGAACTGTGCTATTGTGACAGATTGACTGCACTACTTTCTAGAGGCCGTGAACTGTTTGCTGGAGCCCAATTTTTTCTTCATTCATCAATATTTAAGATTAAAAATTTAATTAGATAGATAGATAGATAGATAGATACTTTACTTTAGTACAGTTTGAGGTATTTGTACATTACTGTAGTATTTCCATGTGATGCTACTTTCTACATTTCAGAGGGAAATATTGTGCTCTACTACATTTATCTGACAGCTTTAGTTACTTTTCAGATGAAGATTTGACACAATGGATAATATAACAAGCTTTTAAAATACAACACATTGTTAAAGATGAAACCAGAGGTTCAAAGGTCAACATTTATCAGCAGAGTGTTTCTGGATAAGATAGGCATGTTCCCTCCCCTTTAGATCTACAGTTTTATGATGGGTGTAACTAACAGTAAAAGAGCTGTCAGGCTGCACTTCCTGTCTCATCACACGTTGTTCAGATCAGATATCAAACTTGTTTCACTTCTCAGGAAGTGAAAGTCAGACAGTCGTTGCCTCTGAGAGCTGAAATGGCACAGAAAGGAGATCAATTGGACCGAAAAACAATCAGCTGTTCGATTTGTCTGGATCTACTGAAGGATCCGGTGACTATTCCCTGTGGACACAGCTACTGCATGAGATGTATTAAAGGATTCTGGGATGGAGAGGATCAGATGAAGCTCTACAGCTGTCCTCAGTGCAGAGAGGTCTTCAAACCGAGGCCTGTCCTGAAGAAAAGCACCATGTTAGCAGCTTTAGTGGAGCAGCTGAAGAAGACTGGACTCCAAGCTGCTCCTGCTGATCTCTGCTATGCTGGACCTGAAGATGTGGCCTGTGATGTCTGCACTGGGAGGAAGCTGAAAGCCTTCAAGTCCTGTCTGGTGTGTCTGATCTCTTACTGTGAGAACCATATTCAGTTTCATTATGAATCTGCATTTAAAAAACACAAGCTGGTCGACCCCTCGAAGAAGCTCCAGGAGAACATCTGCTCTCGTCATGATGAGGTGATGAAGATGTTCTGCCGCACTGATCAGCAGAGTATCTGTTATCTCTGCTCTGTGGAGGATCATAAAGGCCATGACACAGTCTCAGCTGCAGCAGAAAGGACTGAGAGGCAGAGAGAGCTCGAGGTGAGTCGACTGAACATCCAGCAGAGAATCCAGGACAGAGAGAAAGATGTGAAGCTGCTTCAACAGGAGGTGGAGGCCGTCAGTCGCTCTGCTGATAAAGCAGTGGAGGACAGTGAGAAGATCTTCACTGAGCTGATCCGTCTCCTCCAGAAAAGAAGCTCTGATGTGAAGCAGCAGATCAGATCCCAGCAGGAAACTGAAGTGAGTCGAGTCAAAGAGCTTCAGGAGAAGCTGCAGCAGGAGATCACTGAGCTGAAGAGGAAAGACGCTGAACTGAAGAAGCTCTCACACACAGAGGATCACAACCAGTTTCTACACAACTACCCCTCAGTGTCACAACTCAGTGAACCTACAGACTCATCCAGCATCAATATCCGTCCTCTGAGATACTTTGAGGATGTGACAGCAGCTGTGTCAGAGTTCAGAGATAAACTACTGGACCTCCTGAGGGACAAATGGACAAACATCTCACTGACAGTGACTGAAGTGGACGTTTTACTGCCAGAACCAGAACCAGAGCCCAGGACCAGAGCTCAATTCTTAAAATATTCATGTGAAATCACTCTGGATCCAAACACAGCAAACACACAGCTGTTATTATCTAATGGGAACAGAAAAGTAGGACGAATGTATCAAAAACAGTCTTATTCTAGTCACCCAGACAGATTCACTGTACATCAACAGGTCCTGAGTAGAGAGAGTCTGACTGGACGTTGTTACTGGGAGGTGGAGTGGAAGGGGAAAAGAGTTGATGTAGCAGTCGCATACAAGAACATCAGCAGAGCAGGATGGTCAATTGATGATCAATCTCTTTTTGGACGTAATGACAAGTCTTGGGCTTTATATTGTGACCCTAAGAGTAATATTTTTTACTTCAACAACATCAGAACTCCCGTCTCAGGTCCTCGTTCCCGCAGAGTCGGAGTGTACCTGGATCACAGAGCAGGTATTCTGTCCTTCTACAGCGTCTCTGAAACCATGACTCTCCTCCACAGTGTCCAGACCACATTCACTCAGCCTCTCTATGCTGGACTTTACCTTAATTATTCTGTTGGAGACACAGCTGAGTTGTGTAAACTCAAATAGACAGAAGTCATTTCAGACTTCATGTGTCGGATTCTGTTTTGTAATTCTTTATTTTTTTCTCCATGTTTCTGAACTGCACAGAGATCATCTGTCATGCTAATAGGGATTCTCAACACGTTTTTCTACTTTATATATGTGTTGTTGATATTATCAGTTTTTTTAAATGTGACTCTTTCCTGTGTGTTTTTATCCATGGAGGCTCTCACTGCTCATCACCATGTTTTTAACCTTCACTGACATTCCTTCAGATGAAAATGTGAACTTCTCTTTGTTCTAAATGTTAGTTTCATGTTTGTATTGATGTATTTGTGTCTGTTGTTTCTTAAACAGAGAAAACAGCAGAACTTCCTTCATCATTGATATTTTGTTCTCATCACTTTGTAAATTCATAAAGAAATGTTCAACTGTAATTATGATGATAATGATCATAATGTTTATTATTATTATTCTGCCTCAAGTGGAGGAGTTCAAGTACCTCGGGGTCTTGTTCACGAGTGAGGGAAGGATGGAGCGGGAGACCGACAGGCGGATCGGTGCGGCGTCTGCAGTAATGCGGACTCTGCACAGATCCGTCGTGGTGAAGAGAGAGCTGAGCCGAAAGGCTGCTCGGTCACTACCCAAAAGCTTTGGGTAGTGACCGAAAGAACAAGATCGCGGGTACAAGCGGCCGAAATGAGCTTCCTCCGTAGGGTGGCTGGGCTCCCCCTTAGAGATAGGGTGAGAAGTTCAGTTATCCGGAGGGAGCTCGGAGTAGACCCGCTGCTCCTCCGCGTCGAGAGGAGCCAGATGAGGTGGTTCGGGCATCTAATTAGGATGCCTCCCGGACGCCTCCCTGGTGAGGTGTTCAGGGCACATCCCACCGGTAGGAGACCCCGGGGAAGACCCAGGACATGCTGGAGAGACTATGTCTCTCGGCTGGCCTGGGAACGCCTCGGGATCCCCCGGGAAGAGCTGGACGAAGTGGCTGGGGAGAGGGAAGTCTGGGCTTCCCTGCTTAGGCTGCTGCCCCTGCGACCCGAACCCGGATAAGCGGAAGAGGATGGATGGATGGATGATCATAATGATGTTCTTGTACATAGCTGACAATCTGGGTTTAACTAACTGATTGTGGGAATGAAGTGAATCTGTACATGAAATCATTGCACAAAAGTCATAGAACGGACTTTACTGATTGGATGTGTGAATAATCTGAAGCTTTACATAATCAATAAAGATATTTATATAATAATGAGAAAGCAGAAAGACCTGAACATTTGTACTGTTGCCTTCAAAACTACAGCACCAAACACACAACAGATACACACACACCCAAGTTTCATTGTTCAAGGTTCACTTTCTTTGTCATATAAAACACAGGATTGCACAATGAAATGCAGCTTTAGCCAGCTCCTCGCTACACACACAGAAAGTGTATGAACACATACTAAAATATTTTAAGTTAACATCAAAATTAAGGTTGGAAATAAAATTTTAAAAAGCGCATGAACCTAGCTCCAAATAAAGTAATTAAAGAATGTGGAAAAACTACAAATATACACACATTTTTGCAACATATGTGCAAAATCAATGTAACATGCAAGTCATTGTGCAAAAAAACCCTCCTTGAGGTAGCAGTGGGAGTTAGTGTAGTGCAAAGGCAGGGGTATGATAATGTGCATAATGTGCATTTCTAATATAATCTGCATCTTCTAATCTGTGTAAAGGAGCTGTGATGAATCCCACAGAGAATTACTGTGGAATAGTCTGACATAAAAGAGACTATATGTAGACATGAGCCAGAGTTATTACTATAGGTGAATTGAATACATTCCTCATTATGGATTCATTGACAGTTTCCATATTTTTGTTAAAATTCGTAACTTGCAGAATAAACCGTCAAAGAAAAATCCAAACAAACTTCCCATTGTAAATTTACAACTACAAATTATGTCATACCTTCGCCTGTTTTTATGGTTAAAAGTTGTGTCTGGTCGCATAATATTCCCAGTAACAGCTACTCCAATGTCTCTGGATCATTTTGAGTCGATTCAAGCCAGTTTCCATTTATTTACATGGCATGGAGGATGAATTGCAGATTGTCATCCTCAATGTGAACACACAGCCTTTGTCTCCATCTATTGGTTGAACTGTGCTATTGTGACAGATTGACTGCACTACTTTCTAGAGGGCATGAACTTTCTGCTGGAGTCCAATTTTTTCTTCATTCATCAATATTTAAGAATAAGAATGTTAATTAGATAGATATATATAGAGATAGATATATATAGAGATAGATAGATAGATAGATAGATAGATAGATAGATAGAATTACACAAACAACTTCACAGGTTACACGAACAAACATCAATACCACAGACATATACCCACCACCATACTTATATCCATTTCCCACAGTTACAATCTCGTTTCTTTTCTTTAGTTCTGTTATGGCATAAGAGATTAAGCTTTTACTGAATTGTATTTTCTTCCAGGCCAGCAACCTGTATTATTGGCCAGATGGAAGGAGTGTGAAATATGTTAAGGGGATGACTGGGATCAAGTGCTATGGAGTGAGCTCTGCGTGCAGTGGATGTACTATTGAAGTCTGAGTGGTTGGGGGTGGGGAGCCCGATGATCTTGGCAGCCTTGTGTGTGATCTGTATTAGTTTGTTCCTGTTGGGTGCTGATAGCATGTTGAAGAAGCATTGGGAACAGTAGAGGAGTATGGGCTCGATGATGCTTTTATAAAGTAGCAACAGGAGGTGGGGGGCAACTAAGAGTGCTCGGATGGAGGCGAGTCTTTGTTGGCAGCATTTATGGATGTCAGTGATGTGTTGTTCAAAGCTTAGTTTATTGTCCAGGGTGAGTCCAAAATATTTGTGGCTCTAAACCATCTCAACTGCTTCACCCTTTGAGCTGACAGGGTTGTGGATTGAGTTAGGGGCTGACCTGCTGGAGGAGTTGAAAACTAGTTATTTTGTTTTGGAGACATTTAACTGTAGGTGATTGTCTGTGCACCACTGTGTGAGATCCATTACCGAGTTATTGCCATTAAGTAGTGCAAGTACTGCAGTGTCATCTGAGTATTTCAAGTAGGTGGTGAAGGGTGAGCGGCTGATGCAGTCATTGGTGTATAGAGTGAACAGGAAAGGGCTCAGGACACAACCTTGTGGGGCTCCCATGTTGGTGATGGCGGGTGGGAAGATGGTACTGCCCACTCTGGTGAATTGTGGTCTGTCACTGAGGAAGCTGTGTACCCAGTGGATGAGGAGGGGTGGGACACTGAGGTGGAGGAGTTTCCTAATCATCTGTTGGCGTTGGATGGTGTTAAAGGCTGAGCTGTACTTGTACTTTACTGTAGTATTTCCATGTGATGCTACTTTCTACATCTCAGAGGGAAATATTGTACTTTCTACTCCACTACATTTATTTGACAGCTTTAGTTATTTTTCAGATGAAGATTTGACACAATGGAAAATATAACAAGCTTTTAAAATACAACACATTGTTAAAGATGAAACCAGTCAGCAGTGTGTAGTCAGCTCACATTTCAGATGTCTATGAGTTGTTAACAGAATGGATCATGTGACTGTCAATGGTCCACATTTATCAGCAGAGTGTTGCTGGATAAGATGAGTTTGTTCCCTCCCTTTCAGATCTAGAGATTGAATATGGGTGTAACCAACATGTAATGCAGTACAAGAGCTGCCAAGCTGCATTTTCTGCTAAATCACATGTTTTTCAGATCAGATATCAAACTTGTTTCACTTCTCAGGAAATAAAACTCAGACATTGCCACTGAGAGCTGAAATGGCGCAGAGAGGAGATCAATTGGACCTAGAAACAATCAGCTGTTCGATTTGTTTGGATCTACCGAAGGATCCAGTGACTATTCCCTGCGGACACAGCTACTGCATGAGATGTATTAAAACACACTGGTATGGAGAGGATCAGATCAGGATCTACAGCTGCCCTCAGTGCAGAGAGACCTTTGCACCGAGGCCTGTCCTGGGGAAAAACACCATGTTAGCAGCTTTAGTGGAGCAGCTGAAGAAGACTGGACTCCAAGCTGCTCCTGCTGATCACTGCTATGCTGGACCTGAAGATGTGGCCTGTGATGTCTGCACTGGAAGGAAGCTGAAAGCCTTCAAGTCCTGTCTGCAGTGTCTGATCTCTTACTGTGAGAAACATATTAAGTTTCATTATGAATCACCTGCATTTAAAAAACACAAGCTGGTCAATCCCACAAAGAAGCTCCAGGAGAACATCTGCTCTCGTCATGATAAGGTGATGGAAATTTTCTGCCGCACTGATCAGCAGAGTATCTGTTATCTCTGCACTGTGGATGATCATAAAGGCCATGACACAGTCTCAGCTGCAGCAGAAAGGACTGAGAGGCAGAAAGAGCTTGAGGTGAGTCGACTAAACATCCAGCAGAGAATCCAGGACAGAGAGAAAGATGTGAAGCTGCTTCAACAGGAGGTTGGGACCGTCAGTCGCTCTGCTGATAAAGCCGTGGAGGACAGTGAGAAGATCTTCACTCAGCTGATCCGTCTCCTCCACAAAAGAAGCTCTGATGTGAAGCAGCAGATCAGATCCCAGCAGGAAACTGAAGTGAATCGACTCAAAGAGCTTCAGGAGAAGCTGCAGCAGGAGATCACTGAGCTGAAGAAGAAAGACGCTGAACTGAAGCAGCTCTCTCACATAGAGGATCACAACCAGTTTCTACACAACTACCCCTCAGTGTCACAACTCAGTGACTCATCTAGCATTGATATCCTTCCTCTGAGCTTCTTTGAGGATGTGACAGCAGCTGTGTCAGAGCTCAGAGATCTACTACAGGCCATCCTGAGGGAGGAATGGACAAACATCTCACTGACAGAGACTAAAGTGGATGTTTTACTGTCAGAACCAGAGCCCAAGACCAGAGCTGAGTTCTTAAAATATTCATGTGAAATCACTCTGGATCCAAACACAGCACATACATCATTGTTACTATCTGAGGGGAACAGAAAAGTAGAAATAATGAGAAAACAACAGTCTTATTCTAGTCATTCAGACAGATTCACTGGATGGTCTCAGGTGCTGAGTAGCGAGAGTCTGACTGGACGTTGTTACTGGGAGATGGAGTGGAAGGGGAAAGGAGTTGGTGTAGCAGTCGCATACAAGAACATCAGAAGAACAGGACGGTCAATTGAATGTCTTTTGGGATTTAATGCCAAATCTTGGGCTTTATATTGTGACACTAACAGTCATCATTTTTGGTTCAACAACATCAAAACTCCCGTCTCAGGTCCTCGTTCCTCCAGAGTCGGAGTGTACCTGGATCACAGAGCAGGTATTCTGTCCTTCTACAGCGTCTCTGAAATCATGACTCTCCTCCACAGAGTCCAGACCACATTCACTCAGCCTCTCTATGCTGGACTTTGGTTTGATTCTCCTGGAGACAAAGCTGAGTTGTTTAAACTCAAATAGTCAGAAGTCATTTCAGACTTCACGTGTCAGATTATGTGTTATAATTCTTGATTTTTGTCTCCATGTTTCTGAACTGCACAGAGATCATCTGTCATGCTAATAGGGATTTTCAATACTTTTTTGTACTTTATATATGTGTTATTGATATATTCAGTTTCTTTAAATGTGAAACTAAATATGTGTAAAAAAAAAAATCCATGTAGTTCTCTAATCTCACCTTGATCACACCCTGTTTGCTGTCAATCAGGTCACAGACACACAGACACAGACACACACACACACACACACACACACACACACACACACACACACACACACACACACACACACCTTACATTAATTTCCTGGAGATTTACTCTAACCGTAACCACGGAGACTTAATCCGGAAATCAGCTTTTTCCCCATGAGCATTCCACAATTATCACCTGATCTCCACAGCTAATGACACTGAGATCACCTTTGACCCTGATGAAGGCATGTTAAAGTGTTTTTACATGATTCATTAAAACATTAAGTGAAGAAAACACCATTAGAGCATAAGTAATAGGTTAGAAACACAGTTGTGCTGCAGTAATACGTTTCCCTAAAAAGCTACAAGGAAATAAAAGTGCAGCAGAGACACTGATCAGGAGAAAAGTTATTTACAAAAGAATCCTGTTTCATAAAGCAACTTTGAATTTGTTGCCATCCTCTGTGTGTTTTGGTAAAAAACAATGGTGGGAAGAAGAAGAAGGGAAACTAATGTAAAATAAATAAATAATTACTTATTGTTTGGAGGGTTATAACTATTCTGTTTTTAAAGATGTTTTGGTCACATCGTGCAAACTATATCTAACTCATAAATAAGGAATCAGGAAGTTGAATTGTTTCTGAATTAATATAACATGTCTGGACAACCATGGCAGTGACTCTCAAACAACAGTGGAAAGTAACTAAGTACTTTTACTCAAGTACTATATTTGAGTACAACTTTGAGGAACTTGTACTTTACTGTAGTATTTCCATGTGATGCTACTTTCTACATCTCAGAGGGAAATATTGTACTTTCTACTCCACTACATTTATTTAACAGCTTTAGTTACTTTTCAGATGAAGATTTGACACAATGGATAATACAACAAGCTTTTAAAATACAACACATTGTTAAAGATGAAACCAGTGGATCATGTGACTGTCAAACGAGTGTTTTTGGGTGTGCAGCTGAATAAGATGAGCTTGTTCCCTCCCCTTCTGATCTACAGACTGAAAATGGGTGTAACCAATATGTGACGCAGTGCAAGAGCTGTCAGGCTGCATTTAGTATAAAATCACATGTTGTTCAGATCAAATTGTTCCATTTCTTAGGAAGTGAAGCTCAGACGGTCGTTGCCTCTGACAGCTGAAATGGCACAAACAGGAGATCAGTTGGACGAAGAAACAATCAGCTGTTCGATCTGTCTGGATCTACTGAAGGATCCGGTGACTATTCCCTGTGGACACAGCTACTGCATGAGCTGTATTAAAGGATTTTGGGATGGAAATGATCAGAAGAAGATCTACACCTGCCCTCAGTGCAGAGAGGTCTTCAAACCGAGGCCTGTCCTGAAGAAAAACACCATGTTAGCAAATTTAGTGGAGCAGCTGAAGAAGACTGGACTCCAAGCTGCTCCTGCCTCTTACTGTGAGAATAACCTCCAGCCTAATCATGAATCAACTACATTAAAGAAACACAAGCTGGTTGACCCCTCAGAGAAGCTCCAGGAGAACATCTGCTCTCTTCATGATGAGGTGATGAAGATATTCTGCCGCACTGATCAGCAGAGTATCTGTTATCTCTGCTCTGTGGAGGGACACAAAGGCCACGACACAGTCTCAGCTGCAGCAGAAAGGACTGAGAGGCAGAGAGAGCTCGAGGTGAGTCGACTAAACATCCAGCAGAGAATCCAGGACAGAGAGAAAGATGTGAAGCTGCTTCAACAGGAGGTGGAGGCCGTCAGTCGCTCTGCTGATAAAACAGTGGAGGACAGTGAGAAGATCTTCACTCAGCTGATCCGTCTCCTCCAGAAAAGAAGCTCTGATGTGAAGCAGCAGATCAGATCCCAGCAGGAAACTGAAGTGAGTCGAGTCAAAGAGCTTCAGGAGAAGCTGCAGCAGGAGATCACTGAGCTGAAGAGGAAAGACGCTGAACTGAAGCAGCTCTCACACACAGAGGATCACAACCAGTTTCTACACAATTACCCCTCAGTGTCACAACTCAGTGAACCTACAGACTCATCCAGCATCAATATCCGTCCTCTGAGATACTTTGAGGATGTGACAGCAGCTGTGTCAGAGCTCAGAGATAAACTACAGGACATCCTGAGGGAGGAATGGACAAACATCTCACAGGCAGTGACTGAAGTGGACGTTTTACTGCCACAATCAGAACCAGAGCCCAAGACCAGAGCTGAGTTCTTAAAATATTCATGTGAAATCACTCTGGATCCAAACACAGCACACACATCATTGCTATTATCTGAGGGGAACAGAAAAGGAGAAATAATGAGAAAACAACAGTCTTATTCTAGTCACCCAGACAGATTCACTGAGTATCCTCAGATGCTGAGTAGCGAGAGCCTGACTGGACGTTGTTACTGGGAGGTGGAGTGGAAGGGGAAAGGAGTTGGTGTAGCAGTCGCATACAAGAACATCAGAAGAACAGGACGGTCAATTGAATGTTTTTTGGGATTTAATGCCAAATCTTGGGCTTTATATTGTGACCCTAACAGTCATCATTTTTGGGGCAACAACATCAAAACTCCCGTCTCAGGTCCTCGTTCCCGCAGAGTTGGAGTGTACTTGGATCACAAAGCAGGTATTCTGTCCTTCTACAGCGTCTCTGAAACCATGACTCTCCTCCACAGAGTCCAGACCACATTCACTCAGCCTCTCTATGCTGGACTTTGGCTTGATTCTCCTGGAGACAAAGCTGAGTTGTTTAAACTCAAATAGACAGAAGTCATTTCAGACTTAATGTGTCAGATTATGTTTTGTAATTCTTCATGTTTTTGTCTCCATGTTTCTGAACTGCACAGAGATCGTCTGTCATGCTAATAGGGATTGTCAACACTTTTTGTACTTTATATATGTGTTGTTGATATATTCAGTTTCTTTAAATGTGACTCTTTCCTGTGTGTTTTTATCCATGGAGGTTCTCACTGCTCCTGATGATGTTTTTAACCTTCACTGACATTCCTTCAGATGAAAATATGAACTTCTCTTTGTTCTAAATGTTAGTTTCATGTTTGTATTGATGTATTTGTGTCTGTTGTTTCTTAAACAGAGAAAACAGCAGAACTTCCTTCATCACAGATATTTTGTTCTCATCACATAAAGAAATGTTCAATCAAACTGTAATTATCATGATAATAATCACCAATGATGTTCTTGTACATAGCTGACATTCTGGGTTAGACTAACTGACTGTTTGGATGAAGTGAATCTGTAAATGAAATCATTGAACAAAAGTCACAGAACAGACTTTACTGATTGGATGTGTGAATAATCTGAACCTTTAAATAATCAATAAAGTTTTTTCAATGATAAGAAAGTTTTTGTTGTTGTTGTTGTTTTCATCCCAGAACCTCATTAAAAGCTTCTGGAGATTTAAAAGCTCATATGTACATACAACAAATTAAAAAAATTAAGTTACTTAAATATTAAATATATATAAGAATAAAACAAGGCAAAATTATATATATATATATATTGTATTTATACTGCAGGTACTTACAGCTTTTATCAGCATAATCAATTAATCAATCAGACTTTATTTGTATAGCATTAATAAGTAACCATAACTCTAATGAATCTGCAGTGAGGAAACATGTAAGCTAGGTTAAAAAATCTAACAATTCAACAGAATTCCCAAATAAAATAACACATAATAAAATATTAAATAGATAATAAATAAATAATAAATAATAAGTTACCATAAAATAAAGTGAGTTAAACCAGAAATGTGAAGTGGACTGCTAAAATGTAAAATGTATTTACTGTAATTAGGTGAAGTCACAACCACAGTTACAGTAATTATTATAATGATATATAATATACCAGAAATCAAAGTAAAACAGTTTTTTATATATTGTTGCATTGAAAGTTAAATGTGAGATTAAATATGTATAAAAAAAAATCCATGTAGTTCACTTGTTGTGGATTGATGCTCCTTTTTCTCGCCTTGATCACACCCTGTTTGCTGTCAATCAGGTCACACACGCACACCACACACACACACACACACACACACACACACACACACACACACCTTACATTCATTTCCTGGAGATTTACTCTAACCGTAACCACTGAGACTTTGACCCGGAAATCAGCTTTTTCCCCACAAGCATTATCATCATTATCAGCAATTATCACCTGTTCTCCACAGCTGATGACACTGAGATCACCTTTGACCCTGATTGAAGGCATGTTAAAGTGTTTTTACATGATTCATTAAAACATTAAGAGAAGAAAAGAGCATTAGAACATAAGTAATAGGCTAGAAATACAGTTGTGCTGCAGTAATACGTTTCCCTAAAAAGCTACAAGGAAATAAAAGTGCAGCAGAGACACTGATCAAGAGAACACACCCCGGGATAAAATGAATAATGTGTGCTCTCTCTTTCAGATACTTCACTTTCCTGCAGCTGATGAATGAATGAGATGAGTACTTCTCTGAGAATGTCGTCCATCTGGTTTTCAATCTGGTCCAAAAACTGGTTTTGACCTTCTCTGGGACTGGGAGTCACAATAAATCAGAGCTGCAGTCGTTCGGCTCTGATACTGTGGAGCTTTTTACACAAAGACAAGGATTATAAGATCACTTTTTAAAATATATATATTGCTGTATATATATATTTGGATTTTCTCCTCCTGAGGCTGCTGCTGTGACTTTGTGTGGGATTATCTGTTCGGACTTTGAATGAAGACACCTGGAAGAAAATGGCTGTGAATCTGAGTAAAAATGGTCCTGCACTCACGGCTGCTTATAAAGAAGTCGTGGACGGAAAGTCAGACACAAACTGGTGAGTTAGAAAAGTTGTTGACGTTACAAATGATACTTCCTTGTTGAGCGTAATCTGTAATCAACACACCCATCAGTGGTGGAAAGTACATTTACTCAAGTACGGTATTCAAGTACAGTTTGAGGTACTTGTACTTTTACTGTAGTACAATTTGAGGTACTTGTACTTTTACTGTAATACCGCATACTACATGACTCATAATACTGCAGTACTTTTACTGTAATACTGCATACTACATGACTCATAATACTGCAGTACTTTTACTGTAATACTGCATACTACATGACTCATAATACTGCAGTACTTTTACTGTAATGCTGCATACTACATGACTCATAATACTGCAGTACTTTTACTGTAATACTGCATACTACATCACTATAATACTGCAGTACTTTTACTGTAATACTGCATACTACTTCACTCATAATACTGCAGTACTTTTACTGTAATACTGCATACTACATCACTATAATACTGCAGTACTTTTACTGTAATACTGCATACTACATGACTCATAATACTGCAGTACTTTTACTGTAATACTGCATACTACATGACTCATAATACTGCAGTACTTTTACTGTAATGCTGCATACTACATGACTCATAATACTGCAGTACTTTTACTGTAATACTGCATACTACATCACTATAATACTGCAGTACTTTTACTGTAATACTGCATACTACTTCACTCATAATACTGCAGTACTTTTACTGTAATACTGCATACTACATCACTATAATACTGCAGTACTTTTACTGTAATACTGCATACTACATCACTATAATACTGCAGTACTTTTACTGTAATACTGCATACTACTTCACTCATAATACTGCAGTACTTTTACTGTAATACTGCATACTACATCACTATAATACTGCAGTACTTTTACTGTAATACTGCATACTACATCACTATAATACTGCAGTACTTTTACTGTAATACTGCATACTACATCACTCATAATACTGCAGTACTTTTACTGTAATACTGCATACTACATCACTCATAATACTGCAGTACTTTTACTGTAATACTGCATACTACATCACTATAATACTGCAGTACTTTTACTGTAATACTGCATACTACATCACTCATAATACTGCAGTACTTTTACTGTAATACTGCATACTACATCACTCATAATACTGCAGTACTTTTACTGTAATACTGCATACTACTTCACTCATAATACTGCAGTACTTTTACTGTAATACTGCATACTACATCACTATAATACTGCAGTACTTTTACTGTAATACTGCATACTACATCACTCATAATACTGCAGTACTTGTACTGTAATACTGCATACTACATCACTATAATACTGCAGTACTTTTACTGTAATACTGCATACTACATCACTATAATACTGCAGTACTTTTACTGTAATACTGCATACTACATCACTATAATACTGCAGTACTTTTACTGTAATACTGCATACTACATCACTCATAATACTGCAGTACTTTTACTGTAATACTGCATACTACATCACTCATAATACTGCAGTACTTTTACTTGTAATGTAGTATTTTTACATTGCTGTATCGGTACTTGTTGTATTGACATCATGACACTCTTCATTTGTGTGTTTTCAGGGTGCTGTTTACTTATGAAGGGAACAGTAATGATATCCGTCTGGCAGAAAAAGGAGGTAAGATCTGATCTGATAGGTTTAAAAAAAGCAGTAAAGAGATGAATCATTCTTTTCATTATGTCTAAAATAATGTGATGGTGTTTGTGCAGTCGGTGGATTGGAGGAGATGGCGGAGGAGCTGAGCAGCGGGAAGGTGATGTACGCCTTCTGTCGCGTCCAGGACCCCAATTCTGGTCTGCCCAAATACGTCCTCATAAACTGGGTGAGACGCACTAACACACATGAACAAATATAGAGGATATTATAATATTCAGGAGGTCTGATCAGTGCTGCCTGATGGATCAATCAATCAATCAATCAATCAATCAAACAATCAATCAATCATCAGATTTTATTTGGATAGCACTTTTCATACATGACACAACTTGAGGAAACCCCATCATAACTCTTGTGAATCTGCAGTGAGGAAACACCAGAGGTAGAATAAAAAATATCAAATGAAAATGTGAAACCCATATGGGCCGACTGTATGAGCCCCATATGGGATGTAAGTGGGTTAAGCAGGCATCAGCATAAACAGGGCAAATAGTATGGGCCCCACATTGTTTCAGAAACATGGGCCCCACATGTGAACCCCATGTGGGCTGATTAAATGGGCCCCATTGTTATCTTGATTAAGACCCCATTTGGGCAAACATATGGGGTCTACATGGGTCTCACCCAGTTAGGCCCCAGTCAGAACCCACTCGAAGCCCCTATGGGCAAACACAGTTGAGGCCACCATGGAAACTGCTGACAAACCCACTTGGGACCCATATTTGTGTCTCAGGTTTACCCTTAAGGGGCCCACATGGGCATGCTGGCTAGGAATTGGAATGAACTGAAATTTCATCACGACTAAAACTTTACTTTTTACCCATTTAAACTGTACAAATGGTACAAAAAGTCATTTGAATCGTCACAAACCGCTCAACAGTATTTTCAACTCCCCAATTTAATAAAAATGAGTCCAGCTGGGACGAAAAGTGCCCAGTCCCTCAACACTGCTGCTGATATAAGGCTTATAACTGTGTGTGTGTGTGTGTGTGTGTGGGTGTGTGTGTGTGAATATACTGTATGTACTCAGACAGGTGAAGGGGTGAAGGACTCTCAGAAAGGAAAATATGCCAATCATGTGAGCTCAATGGCCAACTTCCTGCGGGTGAGTCTGACTTTGTGATGTTCTGCTACTGATGGTGAAATGTTCTTCTTCTTTTATAGCAGCAGATGTTTAGTTTTTTTAGCGATACAGCTGTCGAACTGTTGGACATTGCCTCAAGGGAGGACTGAAATCATCTCAGCAACTATTTAATGGATTTATTTCATATTTATTCTCCTGTATATATAAAATCAGATTTGAAGAAAACATACTGATTACACCATTTGGACACTGGGTTGCATCACGTCATTGACCCATTTACTGTTTATTATTTAAGTGAAATGCTGATTAACATGTTTGTGATGGCAGGGAGCCCATGTGACTATAAATGCTCGGGGAGATGACGACGTGGAGCCGGAGACCATCCTGTCGAAGGTGGCCAAAGCATCCGGATCCAACTTTAACTACCACAAACAAACACAAGAATACAGAGATGCTCCCAGAGGACCTGTGGTGAGACGAGCTGCACACCACAAACTAAAATGTGGACATTTTTGAGCCTCATTTCTAATCTCACAGATTCTCCTCTGCTGATATCACAGGGCTCAGTCTATCGGAAAGTCAACGCTGTGGAGGAGATTCAACAAACCAAGAAAGACGACTTTTGGGTCCAAGCTCAGGTATCATTAATCTAATCAGCAGAAGTACTCAGATACTACTGCAGTAAAAGTACCAAGAAAATACTTTATTACAAGTAAAAGTACTGCAGTATTATAGTGATGTAGTATGCAGTATTACAGTAAAAGTACTGCAGTATTATAGTGATGTAGTATGCAGTATTACAGTAAAAGTACTGCAGTATTATGAGTGATGTAGTATGCAGTATTACAGTAAAAGTACTGCAGTATTATAGTGATGTAGTATGCAGTATTACAGTAAAAGTACTGCAGTATTATGAGTGATGTAGTATGCAGTATTACAGTAAAAGTACTGCAGTATTATGAGTAATGTAGTGTGCAGTATTACAGTAAAAGTACTGCAGTACTATGAGTGATGTAGTATGCAGTATTACAGTAAAAGTACTGCAGTATTATAGTGATGTAGTATGCAGTATTACAGTAAAAGTACTGCAGTATTATGAGTGATGTAGTATGCAGTATTACAGTAAAAGTACTGCAGTATTATAGTGATGTAGTATACAGTATTACAGTAAAAGTACTGCAGTATTATGAGTGATGTAGTATGCAGTATTACAGTACTATTAGAAAGTACAATATTTCCCTCTGAGATGTAGAAAGTAGCATCATATGGAAATACTACAGTAAAGTACTAGTACCTCAAACTGTACTACAGTAAAGTACAAGTACCTCAAACTGTACTACAGTAAAGTACTAGTACCTCAAACTGTACTGCAGTAAAGTACAAGTACCTCAAACTGTACTACAGTAAAGTACAAGTACCTCAAACTGTACTACATTACTTTCCATCACTCACCACAAAACCAGAGTATTCAGCTTACTTTACTTTATAATAACACGTTTGTCTTCTTCAGAGAGACGAGGAAGTTCGTCGACGGGAGGAGAGCAAGCACGCGGAGCTGGAGAGACAAAAGCTGGAGAAGGAGAGAAGAGAGACGGACGAGAAGGAGGCGAAGGAGAGAGAGAAGAGAGCAAAGGAGAGAGCTCAGCAGATCGAACAGGACAAGTGAGTCAAACGACACGCACACACACACACACACGACCTAACAATCAAAGCTACTGTCGTCTGTTTGTGTTTCAGGGTTTATCAGAAGCAGAGAGAAGAAGAGGAAAGAGAGAGAGAGCAGCAGCGACAGGTGAGTAACCCAACAAACACTTTCCATCATTTTTTCTTATTGACGACAAATCTCATGTCCAGAGTCAAACCAACAAATCAGCATTTCTATCTCTTTATAACAAAAAACGTTTCAATATCAATTAATATGCTGATTATTTTCTCGTAAAGTCAATCATTTAACCTCTTAACGTATGCTGTTCCGTCTACGGGACGGGACGGATGTTAGGAGGTAGCCACAAGTTCTTCTGAATGTTTTAAACACCAACCCTTAAACATATATACTCATGCCGTACATTGTTAGAAAGCTTAGATTGTCCTGATTCATTCAAGACCACTCACGACTTATATGGTTGCTCACAGCCGTAATAGTATTAGCGGTTAGCTCGGCTAGCCCCTCAGCTAAGTGAGAAAAGCTATAATGCTACATACCTTCAAAGTCTTCCCTTTATCCACAACGATCATCTTATGACTCAGGACTTCCTGTACAGCTCGCCAAGTATCCATTCTTGTGAAATATGAAATCCGTTTCCATAAAACCGGAATACTTTCCTCAATATGTCAACATGTATTTAGTCCAACACGTAACGTAATAACACAAATAACAAACCATATACGGTCCGTTTACGTCATTTCCTGACCTGCACGTCCATCTCAGAGTACACGTGACTAGATGTTTACGACCGTGAGCCTGTTCTGCTTCTGACGACACCACACACAAGCCAATCAGTGTTTAGGATTAGGCAGTACATCTCCAAAGCCAATGAGGACATGTGACCGACAACAATGACGACATGTCTTTGATTGACAGCTGTTCTAGCCTATGGAAATATTCGGTGAAATGAAGTTGATAACCTTTTAGCCAATAGTCTGAGGTTTCTAACGGTGTATGACACTAAGCTATCAGGTTTGGCTGTCCATAAACAGGGGCGTATGTTAAGTGGTTAATCTATGAGTCCACAGTGTTGTCTTTATGTTTATTGTCTTACATCTAAAATGTTCAGATATTTAACAAATGAAAAGTAAAAACAATAAATCTTCATATTTGAGAAGCTTGATCCAAAATCCTGTAAGATAGTTTCTATTCCTAAATACTATGTTGAGTAATCAGAGCTATTATTATGGCATTTTATCTGTTTCACAATATTTTAATTTATTATTAATTTTATTATAATGCTTGCCAATTTCTTTTTATTATGATTATAGTATAGTATATATTATTCAATACTTTTTAATATATTTTTACTTAAAAATTATTGATTTTGGATTTATATATGATGTTTATGTTATGGTATATTCCTTATTAGTACCACGCTGTAGAGGAGTGCCTCGGAGCAAAGCCCAACAATATATACATCAAAACGTGCGGCTCGATCAGGAAAGAGGTGCCTATGACTTTTGGTGTTGAAATTCCAACTTTTCCCAAAGTTATTCCCAAGAAACCGGGCATAATTCCCCATTGGAAATGAATGGGAATTTTTTGAAAAACCACAAAATTTCACCTTTTTTCAGAGTCACCTAGCTCTCTCATACCTGCACGTAGAAATGTGATTCAAACTTTAATTCGGAGGAAAACTTGTGTTCTCTCCAAAACACCAAACTGTTTTTACATAACATGTAAACTTTTCAAACTATGAGCAGTCAAACGAGGAGTGGAAATCACTTTTCTTCAAAGTTAGAGTGGAAGCAGCAGTTAGCTAGAGTGAGAGAAGCAGTAAAAAATAACCTTCATTTTTATTTTTAACTCGAGCTCACGGCCAAACCGTAAAAATGAGACAAAGAATTTTTTGTCAAAATGTAGACATAGGTGTTGGGATTCATAAAATGTGACATTGACAGGCGGGGTCTGCACAAAATTTAAACGAGGGGACTGAGACCGGCAGCAATACCGATTGACTCTAATGTAATCGTCTTTTTTTTCAAAAGAATCTCACTCTGTCTTCACACTGAGTTTACTCGCTCATTTTAAGGAATATCTGAATAAAATAAACTCTGTCAGAATCTGCCGGCTTCTGTGTCTCTCACAGTGTTTTCGGTTTTTGGACAGGAGTTACGGTTTTCTCACAGTTTGCAATTGTTCGGGACCTTGTCAGAAGCATAAACTGTATATAAGAGGCCAAATTCTGGGGGCATATTGAGAATTTCCAAGCAGATTCTCACACATCGCCGTAGCAACTGTAGGGCCTTAGCTGCCCTTAGCAACCTGTCGCTGGGCAGAAACTGAGCTACCTTTTTGTGATTGGCTAATTCTTCCTGTCTGTTTTGCCAGTTAACCGAGCTAGCAGCTTAATTTTGATCAAAGCAAAATGCAGAGCTGTAAAATGCACTTGCATCTGTGTTCTTTACTTTGTTTTTTTCCAATATTTTATCTTTAATAAAAATAATATTCACAATGTACTGGTTTCAACCTGGTGCTCCATATGATCAATGTATTATTTACACAGTGCAGTTAGATGTTGTAGTAAGAAAAGTATTAACTTAAGTTTCCTGGCATGGCCTAATGCACTTACTGTGCCATACATCTTCATGGTAAAATTGAACTCTGTAAATGTTGTGTATACACTCACAATAAACAAGTGTGTTGTATTTGAGCTATTTCTACAAACAGGGGGCGCTATAGTAACAATATAACAAGAAATTTCTCGAAACCAGAATATGATCAGGGTGACTTTTGAACACTGGAAATAAATTATGTACTTGTCCCGGCAGCAGCCCCGTGGCACTCAAAGTTTTCTAGTCTTATTTATCATTTATCATTCATTCTTATAATTATATGATGAAATGAGTTTGTATCATGGAGAACAAAGTATACAAAAGGATGAAATATGTTAATTCATTCAATAAAATCATTTATTTGTTTCAGGATCATCATGAAAAAGAAAACAAGAAGAGTGGAATCAACACTGCTGCGTCTGTGCAGAAAGCAAACGTGAGCATGAACAACGACACTGAAATTAAGAGTTTAATCATTACTTTAAGTTCTTATATTAACATGTTTCTGCCTTTTTGAATGAAACTCAGGAGGCCAAATCGCTGATATCTCAGAGATCGTTCAATCCCAGAGACGTCTTCAAGCAGCGGGAGCAAAACTGTGAGGTGGACAGACAGTCTGCTGCTGCGTCCAGACCCGGTAAACGACAGGAATAAATAACTCATGATCACACATGAACTGATTATTTATACTGAAGTTGTCTTTCTGTCTTTCAGGGAAGCTTCAGAGTCCGTTTTTATCTCAGAAATCCTTTGAGGGAGAAACCCCCCTACAGCCTCCCGCTGTGACCCCCGTCTCACCTGTGCTGTCTCACTCTCCTGTTCGACCCGTCTCACCTGTGCTGTCTCACTCACCTGTCCGACCCGTCTCACCTGTGCTGTCTCACTCTCCTGTCCGACCCGCTTCACCTACTCCACCAGAGACAGCAGCCTCACCTGTTCAAGCTGCAGGTCAGACTCACAGGAAACACTGGAGCCTGTTTTGGTTCATTCACATCATTAACTCCTCTAGTTGTCCAGTAGTATTGTGCTTGGTGTTTGGGAAGATTTTGTACATAAATAAGGGAGTCTATGGCTGCGTTCAGACTGCAGGCAAATCTGATTCAAATCTGATTCCTTCTCAAATCCGATTTTTAGGCATGACTGTCCACACTGTTCTTAGCAAGTGTTCAAATGAGATTTGGCTTTGCTCAGACCAGGCGGGGAGTTCTGGTCCTCTGAAATGAGGCCAATGTGGAAGTAACTTAGAACTGCATTCTATCAAAAGGCCACCAGGGGGCAACCGTCTCTATACAAGTCAATGGAGAATTCACCAACTTCTCACTTGATTTCTAACCTCAGTAAACGTTTTCAAAATGTGTTTATGGTCTCAATCGCTAGTTTAAAGCCTTCTTCAATGCAGTATGATGTTCATTTGGGACATTTTGGCCTCCCTGATTTTATATTTGACAATAAAGCAGGGTATGCATTAGGGCGTGGCTACGTGGCTAGGTTGATTGACCAATGTCCTCGAGATCCAGTCCTCGCAACCCATAGCAACCTCCCCGCTCCGCTGTAGAACTGTCATACTGTGAGCTATCTTCCTTAAATGTGAGGTAGGTATTCACTGGTATTTAGTTTAAAGCCCCAAACTGTCCTCAATCTTTACAGGTAAAGACACAGACAGTTATTTAGACTGAAATCATTTTTATTTATAAATTTTACTGACCTAAAAGACTGCAAGACTGCTCTGTTTCTGTATCATATCAAGCTCCTCTGACACTTCCACCTTAAACTTTGTGACGTTTCCTTTCTGCAAAGACTTTATTTCTACTTAGGGCGCACTCACACTAGGGCCAGTTGTTCCGTACCGTGCTGAAACACGAATGTTCCCCCTCCCCTGTCCCCCACTGGCCCGCACTCACATTACCTAAAACCCAAGTGTACTCACGCAGTTGCCTCCGACACATACATAGCGCAAAAACATAGGCAGACAGTTTACTCTCATAAAACATGCGCAGGTGTGTCTTTGCGTGCTGTGCACCGGTAAAACACAACACAGCCGATCAGTTAATACAACGCACTATTATTAAAAAGTACAAGCTTGTTCTTCTGAGTCATGCCTGTGTAGTATACAGTACTACAGAGACTCTAGTAAAAGCAGACGTACTGATTCAACTCTTTACTCCAGTAAAAGTAAGACTTAGTTTAATGACTTAGAAATCACCAAATGTCTTACTTTAACGAATTCTGTTAGTTTATATAATGCAGATTTGTAAAATATTACTTTTACAAGGATCACAGTCACAGACAATAAACTTACCATTTCATGAAAATGCTGGGATTGGGAACCCATATATGCATAATGTCTCCGTGTTGCATTTAATGTTGCATGAAATGACCACGACTCAGCTAATGTTGCCTTTTAAAAATCGTAGATTTCCTGCGATTCCCTGGAAAATTGGCTTCTAAATCTCGGGATTTAAAATGTTTTAGTTTCGGGAAAAATATTCATCCCTAGTGCGCATGCGTGACCAAATGTACCGTGCTCAAGCACACCTATACCGTGCCAGGGAAGTGTACCGTACTCAAGCACGGTACACTTGCACTCACACTAGCCAAATACTCCGGATTTTAGGGGGCAAACGTGCTTGGGCACGGTAAGATTGCCTAGTGTGAGTGCACCCTTAAGTCACTGTGGTTCGGATATTTTTTTAATTGTCAGTTTCTGCTCCAGAATAGTTAGTAGATTGGGAGTCAATCATGAGTTTCCATTCCTTCTAAGGGTTTTGTTTTAAAACCACGTTATTAAGCAGTGTATTAAGAAGTTGATCAGTTTGATTGGTTTGATCGCAGTCTGGGATTTACTTTACAACTGAGTAAAAACAAGTGGCTCCAAGTTTGTGGCGACATAGAGATTAAATTTAACTTCTCTCTGCTAAATTCAGTAATTATTAAGGCCTATATTTTCCTTACTGTCAACAAATCAAACCAACAATTAATTAATCTACTAACAAGTATTGTGTGTGTATCAAAGTCTGATATATCTTATTCCTCTGTTGCTGTTCAGAAACTATTAAAAACAAGTGATGGTGCATTATATTGACTGGTGCTCCTGATATTTTCACCCCTCATGTATGTTAATAGAGTGGACAAAATATTATGAACACCAGTCAATATAATGCACCTTAATACACCACCATCACCCACTATAACCTCAGTAATAAACACAAAGTAGAATTATCACCTTCCTGACAATGTTAACAAAAACTGAAATTGCTTAAACTTCATAAATGTAGAATCAGTATCATAACCTAACCTGCCTTTCAAACACTCAGACGCTGTTTACACTGAAGACGACGAGTGGTCCGATGAGTTTGATGATGATGCAGAAGAAGCTACACCAGGTATGACGAACGCCTTGAACACACAGAACACCACAAACTCATATTTACTGTTTTTATTTGATATGAATCATCTTTAATCTGGTCTATAGATGAAGCAGCAGCTCAAGAAAATCTGTATGAAGCACCACGATCAACCGTGACAGAGGAGGACCTGTACGAAAATGTTTACCAGGAACCTCCAGCAGTGAGTCCCATTTATATTATGATATTAAAATTTTACAGTAGCAGCTACAGCAGTTTGGAGAATTCGTTAATCTGCTGATATTCACATAACAGGAACAGAAACTTACATTAATTATAATGTTTTCTGCAGGCACTGAAAAATGTTCTCCCCAAAATTGTCAGACTATTTCCTTAAAACACAAAAGGAAAGCAGGATCAAGTTTTAAAGGAGCTCAAAGGGACGAAAATAAATGCAAAACGTTTAAACATCTGCTTTACAATTTCAGGCTGCAGACACAGAGAGCAGTGGACAAGGCACCTGTGCCAGAGCTCTGTATGACTACCAGGCTTGTATGTACACACACACACACACACACACACACACACACACACGTAACCCTAACCGTAATTGGAACTAACCCTAACATCAAACCCTAACCCTAATTTGAATAACCCTAGAAGTGGAATGATTAATATTAAGTGACTTTATCCCACCCACCTAAACCCGAATAATCCCTAACTAATATTTTAACCCTAACTATTATTTATCCTAACTAATTCCAAACTCCCGTGTTCAGTTTAATCCCGTGCCCGCTAACCCAAACCCCATATCGAGCCGTTATCAAGTGCCCACTGAACCTTAAGTATTTTCCAAACTCCAACTAAAAAATTAAAACCGAAATATATGAAGCCCAGAACTAAAAAAAAATCCCCAGAAATAAACAAATATAA
This sequence comes from Scomber colias, assembly GCA_021039105.1. Lineage (NCBI taxonomy): Eukaryota > Metazoa > Chordata > Actinopteri > Scombriformes > Scombridae > Scomber > Scomber colias. Next base: position 72,906 of record JAJDFG010000578.1, read on the forward strand.
ACAAAGTGTGGGAAAAAGGAAAAAAATAATTAGTATTGGGTGAGGGCAGTAGCCATAGTAAGAGAGTTAAACACGGTAGAGCAGAAGAGAAGGGAAGAAGAAATAGACTAAGGGAGGAGAATAAAGCCAAAGGAAGATGGATGAAAAGACAGAAGGGAAGAAAGAAGGAATAAATCAAGAGAAGGAGAAAAACAAAGAGACAGATTCAATATAAATATAAACAGGATGAAGGGTAAAATAAGGAAGAAAAGAGATAATAAATAAATTGATAAATGTATTATAATTATTTACAACAAACACATGGATTTTAATCCATAAAGAGAACCTAAAGGGAGAAAAGAAAGGGTTAAAAATCAATTTGGACATGGGCAAAAGGACTAAACACGAAAACACAGGGAAAGATTCGAAATGAAAAGTTACGGAAGGGAGAGTATAAAAGGGAGACAGCACCAAGCACACATCAGTTTGGCATTAGACAGCAAAGGAGCAACACCTCCTGTTGCAGTATGAGTCCGGGGGGTGAGGGGGTGTGACTAGCCTGAAGAAATCTGCACCTGGGTGAAATGTTACGAGGGCCACCTACGGACGAAAAAGAAAGACGGCAATTAATTTAGAATGGAAAAATTAAAAGTGAAAGCCAAATGAAAAAACACAAAAAAATACATCAAACAAAAAACAAATAAATACTTGATATAACAAAGGCGACCTGAACCTAAGGAAATAATTAACATATAATTATGATTATAATATATTAGATTAAATAATTTACAAATAAATATATTTGAGGAAGATGTGGATGGGGGACTGGTCATCTACAGGATGGCCCGTGTATTCCTGGTTCTGATTAGTAACTCTAACCCCATTGGGACAAGCACTCCCCAATTAACTGATCTTAATTATGAAATTTGTCCCCAAAAGTAGCCAAAGACAAACAACACACACTCAGACACACTTAGGACACTTGTGGACTTACAGTCATTTCCTGGAGGTGTACCCCAATTAACTGGTCTTTAACCACCTGTCCTCCACAGCTGATGACACTGAGATTACCTTTGACCCCGATGACATCATCACACAGATAGACATGGTGGATGAGGGCTGGTGGAGAGGTTACGGGCCTGATGGACACTACGGCATGTTTCCCGCCAATTACGTGGAGCTTCTCTAGTTTGCTTTACAGGAAATGGATGAAGATGACTTCTTTTTTTAAATCAGCTGGTTTCTCTTGTCTTTAATATTTCAGGTTTGCTTCTTTAAAAATCTAAAAGACTAATGGTGAAAATCAAATCCTTGTCTCATTATCACACATCATTAAATACAGTGTAATAATAAAAACATCAAGTTGTAACTTTATTTTATTTTTCATTCACTTTTACTTTATTTGCACATAATCATGAAATAAAGACAATCAAACGAAAAAACAAACATTAAAACTGAGTGACACACATGGACATTATAGGTAATGAGAGAGTGAACATGGAGTCAAAAACTTGAAGAATTATATCACAGAATCTGACACATGAAGTCTGAAATTACTTCTGTCTGTTTGAGTTTACACAACTCAGCTGTGGCTCCATAATTACAAAGTAAACATCATCATGGGCAGCGACAGGCTCCGTGGATAAAAAGACAGGAAAAAGTCAAATATAAAGAAACTGATTATATCAACAACACATACATAAAGTAAAAACAAGTGTTGACAATCCCTATTAGCATGACAGATGATCTATGTGCAGTTCAGAAACACGGAGACAAAAATCAAGAAGACTTACAAAACACAGAATCTGACACATTAAGTCTGAAATGACTTCTGTCTATTTGAGTTTACATAACTCAGCTGTGTCTCCATCATCTTTAAGACCAAGTCCAGCATAGAGAGGCTGAGTGAATGTGGTCTGGACTCTGTGGAGGAGAGTCATGGTTTCAGAGACGCTGTAGAAGGACAGAATACCTGCTCTGTGATCCAGGTACACTCCGACTCTGGAGGAAACGGGACCTGAGATACGAGTTATTAATTTGTCAAAACAAAACTCATATCTTTTAGTGTCACAACATAAAGCCCAAGATTTTCTATTATGACCAAAGAAACACAGACTTGAGTCTCCTGCTCTGCTGATGTTCTTGTATGCAACAGCTATAATAACTCCTATTCCTCTCCGTTCCACCTCCCAGTAACAACGTCCAGTCAGACTCTCTCTACTCAAGACCTCAGGATACTCAGTGAATCTGTCTGGGTGACTAGAATAAGACTGTTCTTGATTAATTGCTTCAACTTTTCTGTTCCCCTCAGATAATAACAACCATGTGTTTACTGTGTTTGGATCCAGAGTGATTTCACATGAGTATTTTATGAACTCAGCTCTGGTCTTGGGCTGTGGTTCTGGTTCTGATAATAAAATGTCCACTTCAGTCACTGCCTGTGAGATGTTTGTCCATTCGTACCTCAGGAGGTCCTGTAGTTTATCTCTGAGCTCTGACACAGCTGCTGTCACATCCTCAAAGTATCTCAGAGGACGGATATTGATACTGGCTGAGTCTGTAGGTTCACTGAGTTGTGACACTGAGGGGTAGTTGTGTAGAAACTGGTTGTGATCCTCTGTGTGTGAGAGCTTCTTCAGTTCAGCGTCTTTCCTCTTCAGCTCAGTGATCTCCTGCTGCAGCTTCTCCTGAAGCTCTTTGACTCGACTCACTTCAGTTTCCTGCTGGGATCTGATCTGCTGCTTCACATCAGAGCTTCTTTTCTGGAGGAGATGGATCAGCTGAGTGAAGATCTTCTCACTGTCCTCCACTGCTTTATCAGCAGAGCGACTGACGGCCTCCACCTCCTGTTGAAGCAGCTTCACATCTTTCCCTCTGTCCTGGATTCTCTGCTGGATGTTTAGTCGACTCACCTCGAGCTCTCTCTGCCTCTCAGTCCTTTCTGCTGCAGCTGAGACTGTGTCGTGGCCTTTATGATCCTCCATAGTGCACAGATAACAGATACTCTGCTGATCAGTGTGGCAGAACATCTTCATCACCTCATCATGAAGAAAGCAGATGTTTTCCTGCAGCTTCTTCGAGGGCTCGACCAGCTTGTGTTTCTTTAATGGAGCTGCATCATAATGAGGCTGGAGGTGATTCTCACAGTAAGAGGCAGGACAGGTCAGACAGGACTTGAAGGCTTTCAGCTTCCTCCCAGTGCAGACATCACAGGCCACATCTTCAGGTCCAGCATAGAAGTGATCAGCAGGAGCAGCTTGGAGTCCAGTCTTCTTCAGCTGCTCCACTAAAGCTGCTAACATGGTGTTTTTCTTCAGGACAGGCCTCGGTGTGAATGTCTGTCTGCACTGAGGGCAGCTGTAGATCTTCCAATGATCCCCTCCATCCCAGAAGTTTTTAATACAACGCATGCAATAGCTGTGTCCACAGGGAATAGTCACCGGATCCTTCAGTAGATCCAGACAGACGAGACAAATGATTGTTTTTCGGTCCAACTGATCTCCTCTCTGTGCCATTTCAGCTCTCAGTGGCAACAACTGTTTGAGTTTCACTTCCTGAGAAGTTGAACAAGTTTGAGATCTGATCTGAACAACATGTGATTCAGTCATAAATGCAGCCTGACAGCTCTTGTACCGCATCACATGTTGGTTACACCCATCTTCAAACTGTAAATCTAATAGGGAGGGAACAAGGAAATGCAGTATGACCACAGAGTGGAGCTTGTTGTGTTTGAGATCAGGAAGAAGAGGGAGGGGTTTTCAATGAGTCACTCCAGGAGGAGAAGCACTTTTAAAGAGATACTCTGTTTTTATCTACAATGGATTTCATTTCTCATCTTAAAATACTGCTCACCTCTGCTTTTAAAACTGTCCTTATTTACAGTTAAGTCTCAGTTAAAACTTCACCATTTTAAAACAGTTTTTTTAGATGTACAATACTTGCTGTCATGTCAGGGTTTGGTGATTGGTCCGTATTTCTCTAACTCTTCCCTAAAATGAGATCATTTCATACGTATTGATTCAAAAACCACCTGACTGACAACAAGGAGTTATTGAACTAAACATTTAATGGCTTCATGATCATTTTCACACATATTTGATGAACTTATTTGAAGGATTTTTTTTTTTTGACAAAACAGGTAAAATTCAGAATATCAGTCAGCTTCAGACGTTAAACATTAACATCATCCCAAAGGACTTGAACGAACCAGATCAGCTAATTTAATAATGATATAACAGTGTAGTATATTAATAAGGACTTACATGTATTGTGTATTTATTATTAACCTTAGAGAAACGCTAGAGGGAAATTGCTGTTTTTGACCCATCTATAAGTTTCCTGTTGATCATTTTCCAAAACATCCATCAGTTTATTGACCTTTTTTTTTCTTTCTATCACAGTCAGCCTTTTTTTCTCTGAAGGTGTAGTTTCAGAAAACAAAAAAACAAAAACCTAGCAACCTTACTGGTGCATTCAAGGACATTCCAACATCTGAGTTTTGGGTGTCGGCTGCTGAAAAGCATTCATGAGCTCTGTCAAAATATTAAAACCCATAATATTAAAAAAAGGTGTCCGGACCATGAACAGCACTGTACCAGAGTTCAAATCTGTTGCTTCAATTATTACAGATGTCATTAACTTCCTTTCATTTCCTCTACTTTATCATAATGTGCCAAAAATAAGAAAAGCAAAACATTGATGGTGTAAAAAGAACAATCTTGGATCAGATAATAGTTCCAGTTCATTGCATTATTTGGTATTTCTGTCCATCATTTTTATCAGTAGTACTCTGCAGCTAAAACACAGGACTACATGTGCTTTTGCTGTTGAAGGTGAGCATGGCAAACATTATACCTATGATAATAAATTATAACTTGAATCATGAACTACAGTCAACAAAATACAGATCAGAAACTTCAAACAGCACAGAGCCAAATAAATTAATGTACAGAATGCATTCATTAACCAATGTTTGACCTCCTCAGTAGTTTTTTATTCCAACCAACAGCCCAAAACTCAAAATTATTCAATGTACTTTCATATAAAACAGAGAAAAGCAGCAAATACTCTCTCTTGAAGAAGCAGCAAACACATAAAAGGCAGTTTTTTAAAAGTAATTTCCTGATCAACTAATTAATTAATCTACACTTCAATGATTAGAAGCATTTCAACTGGAACCCAAACTCCTGGTTTTTATCTGTAACTGGGTCATTCTGCACAGAGGAGGTGTTACCTAATGTTGACCTGAAGGTGGAGCTGTTGCCTCACGTCTTGCCTGAAAATCACCGTCTTTACGTTATGTTATTGTGTCATCAGTCAGGATTCTGGCAAACATCACTGAAAGATGCTAAAACAAATATTTGAGATTAAAAACTAAACATTAACATACAATACTGTATTTTGGCAAATATATCCTCTCTGAGACTCATAGTTTCAAGATTTTTAATGAGTAAAATCAGTTCAATAACTCTTGTTCAATGATTTCATGTACAGATTCACTTGATTCACACAATCAGTTAGTTTAACCCAGAATGTCAGCTATGTACAAGAACATCATTAATGATCTGCTGGTTGATTATTATCATTATATTTACAGTTTGAACATTTTTTATGAATAAACAAAGTGGTGACAACAAAATATCTGTGATGAAAGAAGTTTCTCTGTTTAAGAAACAACAGACACAAATACATCAATACAAACATGAAACTATCATTTAGAACAAGGAGTTCACAGTTTCATCTGAAGGAATGTCAGTGAAGGTTAAAAACATGGTGATGAGCAGTGAGAGCCTCCATGGATAAAAAACACACAGGAAAGAGTCACATTTAAAGAAAATGAATATATCAACAACACATATATAAAGTAGAAAAAGTGTTGACAATCCCTATTAGCATGACAGATGATCTCTGTGCAGTTCAGAAACATGGAGACAAAAACATGAGGAATTACAACATCTGACACATGAAGTCTGAAATGACTTCTGTCTATTTGAGTTTACACAACTCAGCTGTGGCTCCAGGAAAATAAAGCCGAACTCCAGCATAGAGAGGCTGAGTGAATGTGGTCTGGATTCTGTGGAGGAGAGTCATGGTTTCAGAGACACTGTAGAAGGACAGAATACCTGCTCTGTGATCCAGGTACACTCCGACTCTGTGGGAACGAGGACCTGAGACGGGAGTTTTAATGTTGTTGAACCAAAAATTATAACTGTCACTATCTAAAGCCCAAGATTTGTCATTACGTCCAAAAAGAGATTCAATTGACCCTCCAGCTTTGCTGATGTTCTTGTGTGCGACTGCTACATAAACTCCTCCTCCTCTCCACTCCACCTCCCAGTAACAACGTCCAGTCAGACTCTCTCTACTCAGCACCTGAGACCATATAGTGAATCTGTCTGGGTGACGAGAATAAGACTGTTGTTGGCTCATAAATTGTACTTTTCTGTTCTCCTCAGATAATAACAGCCATGTGTTTGCTGTGTTTGGATCCAGCGAGATTTTACATGAATATATTATGAACTCAGCTCTGGACTTGGGTTCTGGTTCTGGTTCTGACAGTAAAACTTCCAATTCAGTCTCTGTCAGTGAGATATTTGTCCAAATGTCCCTCAGGATGTCTCGTAGTTTATCTCTGAGCTCTGACACAGCTGCTGTCACATCCTCAAAGTATCTGAGAGGACGGATATTGATGCTGGATGAGTCTGTAGGTTCACTGAGTTGTGACACTGAGGGGTAGTTGTGTAGAAACTGGTTGTGATCCTCTGTGTGTGAGAGCTTCTTCAGTTCAGCGTCTTTCCTCTTCAGCTCTGTGATCTCCTGCTGCAGCTTCTCCTGAAGCTCTTTGACTCCACTCACTTCAGTTTCCTGCTGGGACCTGATCTGCTGCTTCACATCAGAGCTTCTTTTCTGGAGGAGACGGATCAGCTGAGTGAAGATCCTCTCACTGTCCTCCACTGCTTTATCAGCAGAGCGACTGACGGCCTCCACCTCCTGTTGAAGCAGCTTCACATCTTTCTCTCTGTCCTGGATTCTCTGCTGGATGTTTAGTCGACTCACCTCGAGCTCTCTCTGCCTCTCAGTCCTTTCTGCTGCAGCTGAGACTGTGTCGTGGCCTTTATGATCCTCCACAGAGCAGAGAGAACAGATACTCTGCTGATCAGTGCGGCAGAACATCTTCATCACCTCATCATGACGAGAGCAGATGTTCTCCTGGAGCTTCTCTGAGGGGTCAACCAGCTTGTGTTTCTTTAATGGAGCTGCATCATAATGAGGCTGGAGGTGATTCTCACAGTAAGAGGCAGGACAGGTCAGACAAAACTTGAGAGCTTTCAGCTTCCTCCCAGTGCAGACATCACAGGCCACATCTTCAGGTCCAGCATAGCAGTGATCAGCAGGAGCAGCTTGGAGTCCAGTCTTCCTCAGTTGCTCCACTAAATCTGCTAACATGGTGTTTTTCTTCAGAACAGGCCTCATTTTGAAGGCCTGTCTGCACTGAGGGCAGCTGTAGATCCTCCTCTTCTCTCTATCCCAGAAATGTTTAATACAGCTCATACAGTAGCTGTGTCCACAGGGAATAGCCACCGGATCCTTCAGTAGATCCAGACAGATCGAACAACAAAAGGTTTCTCGGTACAGCAGATCTCCTTTCTGCGCCATTTCAGCTCTCAGTGGCAATGACTGAGTTTCACTTCCTTAAAAGTTTGCGGTTTGATCTGAACAACACGTGATTTAGCAGGAAATGCAGCCTGGCACCTCTTGCACTGCATTGCATGTTGTTTTTACCAACAGCCCAAAATTGAAAAGTATTTGCTTTACAAGAATGTCAATCAGAAAAGCAGCAAATATTCTTTCTGCAGAAGCAGCAAACAGCAGCTGTTTTAGACAAGTCATTTACTGCTTATCAATTAATCAATTAATCTACACTCCAATGATCAGAAGCTTTTCAACTGGAACCTGAACTCTGGTTTTCATCTGTCATCCTGCACAGAGGAGGTGTCACCTGATGTTAACCTGAAGGTGGAGCTGTTGCATCACGTCTGGGCTGAAAATCACCAACTGGACTTTGTGTTGTGTCATCAGTGTGGATTCTGGCAAACATCACTGAAAGATGCTAAAACAATATTTGAGATTAAAAACTAAACATTAATATCCATTACTGTATTTTAAGCACATATACTCTGTCACACAGACTCACAGACTCTGGATTTATGATGAGGGAGAAGGAGAAGATTTAACTGTAAGGGTTTATAAAATAATTTAACTTCTTTGGAGAGAGAAAAGTTGATCAGACACAAATTATTAGTCAAAGCAGAGTGTTTTTATGTGTGTGTGTGTAGTTCAGGGGACAACTTGTACATTCAACCATGGAACATTTCTTAAAACAATTGTTCCAATTTGTATTTTCCTCATATTTTCTTTAAATTTCTACACTTAATGTAAGAATATACTGTAAGTGATGGATGAAACTATGTCTTTAAGGATTATTTTCAACAACAAAAATCATTGTTCCTCATTTGTAAGTGGAGATAAACAACTAAGTCAACTTATTTGGTAAAAATGACTTTGATATTAAAAATGTTTCCTCTGTGTTGGACTATTAGACTGCAGATGTAAGTGTACATTTGCTTTCTACTGAAAATTTTGATGTAAAGTATTGAAGTAAAAATGTACAATCAGTTAGTTTAACCTAGATTGTCAGTTATGTACAAGAACATCATTAATGATCTCCTGGTTGATTATTATCATGATGAATACAGTTTGATTGTACTTTTGTTTATGAATTAAGAAAGTAGCAACAACATATTTATAATGATTGATTTTCTGCTGTTTTCTCTGTTTAAGAAACAACAGCACACAAATGCATGAATACAAACATGAAACTAACATTTAGAACAAAGAGAAGTTCATATTTTAATCTGAAGAAATGTCAGTGAAGGTTAAAACATTGTCATGAGCAGTGAGAGCCTCCATGGATAAACAGACAGGAAAGAGTCATATTTAAAGAAACTGAATATATCAACAACACATACATAAAGTACAAAAAGTGTTGACAATCCCTATTAGCATGACAGACGATCTTTGTGCAGTTCAGAAACATGGAGACAAAAACATGAAGAATTACAAAACATAATCTGACACATGAAGTCTGAAATGTCTATTTAAGTTTACATAACTCAGCTGTGACTCCAGAAAAAAGATAAATTCCAGCATAGAGAGGCTGAGTGAATGTGGTCTGGACTCTGTGGAGGAGAGTCATGGTTTCAGAGACGCTGTAGAAGGACAGAATACCTGCTCTGTGATCCAGGTACACTCCGACTCTGGAGGAATGAGGACCTGAGACACGAGTTTTAATGTTGTTGAACCAAAAATTATAACTGATAGTGTAACAATATAAAGCCCAAGATTTGTCATTATGTCCAAAAACACATTCATCTGACCATCCTACTCTGCTGATGTTCTTGTATGCGACTGCAATACGAACTTCTCTCCCTCTCCGCTCCACCTCCCAGTAACAACGTCCAGTCAGACTCTCTCTACTCAGGATTTGCCAATACTCAGTGAATCTGTCTGGGTGACTAGAATAAGACTGTTTTTGATTTATTGCTTCTACTTTTCTGTTCCCCTCAGATAATAAAAGATGTGGGTATGCTGTGTTTGGATCCAGAGTGATTTCACATGAATATTTTAAGAACTCAGCTCTGGTCTTGGGTTCTGGTTCGGGTTCTGGTTCTGGTTCTGGCAGTAAAACGTCCACTTCAGTCCTGGTCAGTGAGATGTTTGTCCATTCCTCCCTCAGGATGTCCTGTAGTTTATCTCTGAGCTCTGACACAGCTGCTGTCACATCCTCAAAGTATCTGAGAGGACGGATATTGATGCTGGATGAGTCTGTAGGTTCACTGAGTTGTGACACTGAGGGGTAGTTGTGTAGAAACTGGTTGTGATCCTCTGTGTGTGAGAGCTGCTTCAGTTCAGCGTCTTTCCTCTTCAGCTCAGTGATCTCCTGCTGCAGCTTCTCCTGAAGCGCTTTGACTCCACTCACTTCAGTTTCCTGCTGGGATCTGATCTGCTGCTTCACATCAGAGCATCTTTTCTGGAGGAGATGGATCAGCTCAGTGAAGATCTTCTCACTGTCCTCCACTGCTTTATCAGCAGAGCGACTAACGACCTCCACCTCCTGTTGAAGCAGCTTCACATCTTTCTCTCTGTCCTGGATTCTCTGCTGGATGTTTAGTCGACTCACCTCGAGCTCTCTCTGCCTCTCAGTCCTTTCTGCTGCAGCTGAGACTGTGTCGTGGCCTTTATGATCCTCCACAGAGCAGAGATAACAGATACTCTGCTGATCAGTGCGGCAGAACATCTTCATCACCTCATCATGAAGAGAGCAGATGTTCTCCTGGAGCTTCTGTGAGGGATTGACCAGCTTGTGTTTCTTTAATGGAGCTGCATCATAATGAGGCTGGAGGTGATTCTCACAGTAAGAGGCAGGACAGGTCAGACAGGACTTGAAGGCTTTCAGCTTCCTCCCAGTGCAGACATCACAGGCCACATCTTCAGGTCCAGCATAGCAGTGATCAGCAGGAGCAGTTTGGAGTCTAGTATTTTTCAGCTGCTCCACTAAATCTGCTAACATGGTGTTTTTTACCAGGACAGGCTTTGTTGTGAAGGTCTTTCTGCACTGAGGGCAGCTGTAGAGCCTACTCGGATCCTCTCCATACCAGTGTGTTTTAATACAGCTCATACAATAGCTGTGTCCACAGGGAATAGTCACCGGATCCTTCAGTAGATCCAGACAGATTGAACAGCTGATTGTTTTTCGGTCCAGCTGATCTCCTCTCTGTGCCATTTCAGCTCTCAGTGGCAAAGAGCTTTACTTCCTGAGAAGCTGAACAAGTTTGAGATCTGATTTGAACAACATGTGATTCAGTCATAAATGCAGCCTGCAGCTCTTGTACCGCATTACATGTTGGTTACACCCATCTGCAAACTGTAGATCTAATAGGGAGGGAACAAGGAAATAGAGTCTGAGCACAGAGTGGAGCCTGTTGTGTTTGAGAGCAGGAAGAAGAGGGAGGGGTTTTCAACGAGTCACTCCAGGAGGAGGAGCACTTTTAAAGAGATACTCTGTTTTTATCTACAATGGTGTCATTTCTCATCCTAAAACACTGCTCACCTCTGCTTTTTATTAAGTTTTATTTAAATCTGAGATGACCTTCCACTGCACAGAGTGGAGCTTGTTATGTTTGAACGAACAGGGAGACTTCGTCAGGATGGGGAGCACTACTGTGAATTAAAACTGTTTCCTCATTTACAGTGAAGTCTCAGCATTTTATAACAGTTTTTAATTTAGATGTACAATACTTGCTTTTATGTCAGGGTTGGGTGATTGGTCCATATTTCTTTATTCTCTAAAATCAGATCATTTTATATTTATTATTTCTTTTTAAAAGACAATTGATTGATTGTACATTTCTTTATGAATTTAGATAATAGCAACAACAAAATATTTATAATGATGAATTTTCCGCAGTTTTCTCCGTATATAAACAACAGCACACAAATGCATGAATATAAAACATGAAACTAACATTTTGAATAAAGAAGAGTGCAGTGAAGGTTAAAAACATCATCAGGAGCAGTGAGAGCCTCCATGAATAAAAACACACAGGAAAGAGTCATATTTAAAGAAACTGAATATATCAACAACACATATATAAAGTCCAAAAAGTGTTGAACATCCCTATTAGCATGACAGATGATCCCTGTGCAGTTCAGAAACATGGAGACAAAAATTATGAATTAAAAACACAATCTGATACATGAAGTCTGAAATGACTTCTGTCTATTTGAGTTTACACAACTCAGCTGTGTCTCCCAAATTATAATTAAGCCAAAGTCCAGCATGGAGAGGCTGAGTGAATGTGGTCTGGACTCTGTGGAGGAGAGTTATGGTTTTAGAGACGCTGTAGAAGGACAGAATACCTGCTCTGTGATCCAGGTACACTGCTAATCTGCGGGAACGAGGACCTGAGATGGGAGTTTTAATGTTGTTGAACCAAAAATTATAACTGTCAGGGTCACAATATAAAGCCCAAGATTTGTCATTATGCCCAAATCCAGATTCAGTTGATGGTCCTGCCCTGCTGATGTTCTTGTATGCGACTGCTACACGAATTCCTCCTCCTCTCCGCTCCACCTCCCAGTAACAACGTCCAGTCAGACTCTCTCTACTCAGGACCTGACAACAATGAATGAATCTGTCTGGGTGACGAGCATAAGACTGTTGTTTGCTCATTCGTTCTACTTTTCTGTTCCCATTAGATAATAACAGCCATGTGTTTGCTGTGTTTGGATCCAGAGTGATTTCACGTGAATATTTTAAGAACTCAGCTCTGGTCTTGGGTTCTGGTTGTGGCAGTAAAACGTCCACTTCAGTCCTGGTCAGTGAGATGTTTGTCCATTCCTCCTTCAGGATGTCCTGTAGTTTATCTCTGAGCTCTGACACAGCTGCTGTCACATCCTCAAAGTATCTGAGAGGACGGATATTGATGCTGGATGAGTCTGTAGGTTCACTGAGTTGTGACACTGAGGGGTAGTTGTGTAGAAACTGGTTGTGATCCTCTGTGTGTGAGAGCTTCTTCAGTTCAGCATCTTTCCTCTTCAGCTCAGTGATCTCCTGCTGCAGCTTCTCCTGAAGCTTTATGACTCCACTCACTTCAGTTTCCTGCTGGGATCTGATCTGCTGCTTCACATCAGAGCTTCTTTCCTGGAGGAGACGGATCAGCTGAGTGAAGATCTTCTCACTGTCCTCCACTGCTTTATCAGCAGAGAGACTGACGGCCTCCACCTCCTGTTGAAGCAGCTTCACATCTTTCTCTCTGTCCTGGATTCTCTGCTGGATGTTTAGTCGACTCACCTCGAGCTCTCTCTGCCTCTCAGTCCTTTCTGCTGCAGCTGAGACTGTGTCGTGGCCTTTATGTTCCTCCACAGAGCAGAGATAACAGATACTCTGCTGATCAGTACGACAGAACATCTTCATCACCTCATCATGAAGAGAGCAGATGTTCTCCTGGAGCTTCTTGGAGGGATCGACCAGCTTGTGTTTTTTAAATTGACCTACATTGTAATGAGGCTGGAGGTGATTCTCACAGTAAGAGATCAGACACTGCAGACAGGACTTGAAGGCTTTCAGCTTCCTCCCAGTGCAGACATCACAGGCCACATCTTCAGGTCCAGCATAGCAGTGATCAGCAGGAGCAGCTTGGAGTCCAGTCTTCTTCAGCTGCTCCACTAAATCTGCTAACATGGTGTTTTTAACCAGGACAGGCTTCGTTGTGAACGTCTTTCTGCACTGAGGACAGCTGTAGATGTTCCTCTGATCCTCTCCATCCCAGTGTGTTTTAATACATCTCATGCAGTAGCTGTGTCCACAGGGAATAGTCACCGGATCCTTCAGTAGATCCAGACAGATCGAACAACAAAAGTTGTACAGCTGATCTCCTTTCTGCGCCATTTCAGTTTTCAAAGGCAACGACTGAGTTTCACTTCCTTAAAAGTTAAAAAAGTTTGAGGTTTGATCTGAACAACACGTGATTCAGCAGGAAATGCAGCCTGACAACTCTTGTACTGCACTGCATGTTGTTTAAAACCAACAGCACACATCTCAAAATGATTCACTTCATGAGGATTTAAAACAGATAAAAGCAGTAAACAGATAAAAGCAGCTGTTTTTGACAAGTAATTTACTAATCGACTAATTAATGAATCTACACTCCAATAATCAGAAGCTTTTCAACTGAACCTGCACAGAGGAGGTGTGACCTGATGTCTACCTGAAGGTGGAGCTGTTGCATCACATCTGGCCTGAAAATCTGGACTTTGTGTTATTGTGAAATCTGTGATAAAGTAGTATTTTAACAATTTGACATGTTTTACTGCACCAGATTCCACCAAGACTTTTCCATCAGTGCTGAATACATTTGCAGGCAGAACACAAGAAATATTCCCAAGCATTAAATAGTTTTTGAAAAAGTATGAGAAATTACCAACAGGCATGTATTTGCATGGACCAACATGCACTAATAGTTTACACAGGAAACAGAGCAGTATACTTCCTACCACTGTCTGCGTTAATCCAATTCTATAGTGTTACACCACTTTGTAGATATTCATTTAATTACACAGTGTTTTCCCTTCTCTCTCACACACACACACACACACACACACACACACACACACACACACACACAGAGAGAGAGGCAGACGATCCTGTTAGTAAATGAATGGGTGATTGATGGACTGAAGCTCAAGAGTAAATTGCCCCCTGGGGTTAATCTAGCATCTCCCTTCCCCCCTTTCTTTCTCCTTGTCCCCTTTTTAGCACCCCCCCCTCACCCTCACCCACTCACACACACACACACACACACACACACACACACACACACACACACACACACCTTATCGGCTCTTCCTGTCACAGGTACCATTAACATTCTCTTTCACACCTCTCTCTTTATCTGTGGGAGCTTTTTGGGTCTGTACAAACATCCACACACACACACACACACACACACACACACACACACACACACAACTCGTCGTGATATCCACCCAGACAGTACACCCAAGAATAAAAAGCTTAAATACAGAAAAGCATGAAGCATTGTGGGTAATGTAGGCACCAGTTATGTAGGAGAAAGAATGTGTGTAATGGAAAAAAGCAACATATCTGAATATACTTGACTTTTTATTTAAACTGTCCACTGAGTAAAAGTAGAGTGCAAAAGATCTGCAAAACAGCCACTGACATCATAATATATTACTATTCCTCTCAGAGATACCAGTTCGCTGCAGGTTTCATCACTTTTTTATTACATAGTATATTTTGAGAAATGGATGATGTGGGAACGCAGCCTGTTACACAAAGAAAAGCTTGACATGTTGAGGAAATACGCTTTATTGCACACTCACTTACTTCCTGACAGATGAGAATTTAATTGTGAGTCTCAGGAGTGAAATGATAAATCTGTGGAGGACTCCTTTTAAGGGTGTGGAGGTTGTAATGTCTGCAACCAGTGACCATAAACTCTCTAGAACTATGAACACTTTGGCTACGACAGAAAACATCACTGTAATGCAAAAATGGAGACAGACAACATTCATGTGAGTTTAACATGTCTGAAATATTTTGACACTTTGAGAAACTAAATTCTACATAAAAAGCTTAAAGTTCAGTCTGGAAGTTGTATGTGTTCTATTGAAAAGCATTTTCTTTTAATATGAAGATATAAAACATTACAGTATGTACTATATATTAATTAAGGACCAGATAAGGCTGCACTGAGCTGCAGTTTTTAATTAAATGGGTGTCAATCTAAACTACGCCTTTATTTCATAATTTTTACAGCTTTCATCATACCATATTTGTCATGTGATCATATTGTAAGAGGCAAACATTTTTAAAGGGGACGTAATCTGTTTTTTGAAGGGGGCTTTAAAGAGACAGGAGCTAAAACGGCCTGTTTTGGCGCTTTTCCATTACGCAGTTCCAGCACGACACGACTCGACTTGACTTGACTTGACTCCGTTTTCTTTGCGTTTCCACTAGGGATAGTACCTGGTACCTGCTACTTTTTTAGTACCTGCTCTGCTGAGGTTCCAAGCAAGCCGAGCCGATACTAAATGTGACGTCATCAGACTGCCGGCCTCTGATTGGTCAGAGAGTCACTGGAAGAGTCATGAGCCGTCCCACACAAGAATCAAAGCCGGCATTTTTAAAGGATAATTACCGTTTTTTACAACCTGGACTTTATTTCTAGCATAAAATACGATCATTTACTCACCCAGACAACTTTGGTGTCATTTGGAGTCGTTCTCCAGTGGAGCGCTGCGTATATCCGTATAATGTGAGTACACGGGGCACCGAAGCGCAGCCTCTATATAAAACATTACCTGCTGCCAAACTAGTTCATTTCATCAATAGTCATCAATTTAGTTATGATACGTTAGTGCTATTCCCCTCCGAGCCTTCGGGGCAGATATAATGCGTGTACTCGCATTATACAGATACACGCGGCGCAACACTGGAGCTAATTTCATCCGAACGACTCCAGATGACACCAAAGTTGTCTGGGTGAGTAAATGATCGTATTTTATGCTAGAAATAAGGTCCAGGTTGTAAAAAATGGTAATTATCCTTTAAATACCGACAACAGTGTTACAGCCATACGGCTCAATGTTCTTGCTTTGTGTGTGACAGAAAGCCACATACAGCAGCAAGTACACCATCACCTCCATGTCATCCATTGGTTATGTGTTTGTGTCACGTATAAAACGAAGTCACGGCAGTATCGCGAAGCCGTTGCTATGACGACCCCGCCCACGTTGAGTAGGTACCTTTTTGTAATGGAAAAGGTCGTTCCTGGAACTGTGTCAAGTCAAGTTGAGTAGTGGTGGAACTGTGTAGTGGAAAAGCCCCATTTGAGACAGAGGCTGAACTGAGCGGCTGCATAAAGGACCAGTACAAGATAAATAAGTTTTTACCTGGAAATCATGCAAAGATATTCCAGTAGAGTCACAGAATATAAATATAGAGCTGCTGGAGATAGGCATGACACTTCATCTTTACAAATGCTGTCAGTGATGGCAATCTAGGTAAATCTCAACGTTCCTCTATGGTGACAGATCATTTATAATCCTATAAATCAACATAGTTAGAGAAGTAAAACAAACTGTCCATTATCGGTGATGAGCTGACATTTTGGAAGATGTTAACGCTGATTTCCAGGTGCAGACAATCAGAGGCGCTTTGAGCAGCTGTCGTCCTCCAGCAATAACCTTTCACTACAGCTGCGATGACCTCACTGCTCAAGCATTTCATTTTACATACATGCATGTTGTCTCCGCTGCACAGTCACAGTAAACTAAAGCCAGAAGTACACACACACACATCCCGTGACACAAAGTCAACTTCAGAAACCAAAAAGAAAAGATGTTTTTCTAAATTTGGATAAAGGTTGTAAATGAGTAGCAGTCCTCACCCGGTGTGGAGGGGGGGGGGAGGAGGATGGAGGCGGCGGGGGGGGGAGGGGGGGGGGGGTTAACAGTGAGAGTTTGGCTTTTACAGTGTCTCATTTCCTCTCTGTTTCTGAGCTGTAATGAGCTTTGAGCTGTATAAACATACAGCTCTCACACACACACACACACACACACACACACACACACACACACACACACACACACACACACACACACTTGAGCCACTGTGTTGTTCTCAGCCTCAAGCTAAATTTCATCATTCCCTGTGTGTGTGTCCCTGCTGAAATCTCTCCACTGACTTGTACTTCGTGTCATTTGGGCTCGAGCTGGAGGACAGAGCTCGTTGTTTCATCGGCTCGTAGCGTGAAGGTGGCTCCACTTATCAGAGCGAATGTGATAGCATGAAAATCAGTATCAGTTTGTCTGGCGGAGGTTGATATAAAACTGTTTACATAAAGGTGCAAAGTTTTCTTTAGCTGTGTTAGCAGCGTGTCTGTCTCTCCAAACACTGTGGTTCAGAGTGAAATATCTCAACCACTGTTGGAAGGATTGTTATGAGATTTAGTTCAAACGTTCATGTTCCTCAGAGGATGAATCCTGCCGACTCTGGTGATCCTCTGATTTTCCCCCTAGCGCCACCATGAGGTTGTCTTCTGTGCTTCAGAGTGAAATAAAAAGTAGTATAAGATGACTTTTCCTCTTGCACAACCATCAGACTCAACATTAAATATCTCAGCATCTTTAGAATTGATCAGAACATAATTTGGTTCACACATTCACGTTCTCCAGAGGATGAATCCTACTGATTTTAGTGATCCTCTGATTTTTCCCCTGGATCCACCATGAGGTTGTCTTCTGTGGTTCAGAGTGAAATATCTCAACCACTGTTGGAGGGATTGTTATGAGATTTAGTTCAAACGTTCATGTTCCTCAGAGGATGAATCCTGCCGACTCTGGTGATCCTCGGATTTTCCCCCTAGCGCCACCATGAGGTTGTCTTCTGTGGTTCAGAGCGAAATATCTCAACAACTATAAGATAGACTGCCATGACTTTTCTTCTTGCACAACCATCCCACTCAGAGTGAAATATCTCAGTATCTTTAGAATTGATCAGAACATAATTTGGTTCACACATTCACATTCTCCAGAGGATGAATCCTACTGATTTTAGTGATCCTCTGACTTTTCCTCTTGTGCCGCCATGACGTTGATGTTCAAGTTCTTTATGCAAATATCATGACAGCTAATGGATGGACTAATGGAGCTTTTCCACTAGGGATAGTACCTGGTACCTGCTCCTTTTTGGTATCTGCTTTGCTGAGGTTCATGAGGTTCATCATGTGATGTCATCAGACTGCCGGCCTCTGATTGGTCAGAGAGTCACTGGAAGAGTCATGAGCCGTCCCACACAAGAATCAAACCCGGCATTTTTAAATCCCAACAACAGCGTTACAGAGATTGGTTTCTCTTCTCTTGCTTTGTGTGTGACAGAAAGACACATACAGCAGCAAGTACACCATCGCCTCCATGTCCTCCATTGGTTATGTGTTTGTGTATAAAACGAAGTCATGGCAGTTTAACGCAGCGTTGCTATGACGACCCCGCCCATGTTGAGGAGGAACTATAGTAATGGAAAAGGTTCCTGGTACCAAACTGAGTCGAGTCGAGCTAGAACTGTGTAGTGGAAAATCTCCATAAGTCAAATGCTTTTTCAGAACTGGAAAGACATTGACCCCACAAGCTCTGCTACTGTTTTGCTGTGTTTGCACCTTTTTGGTTCACACATTCATGTTCTCCAGAGGATGAATCCTACTGATTTCAGTGATCCTCTGACTTTTCCTCTTGTGCCACCATGACGTTGATTTGTTTTAGTTCTTTGTTTAAATATCATGACAGATATTGGATGGACTAAGCGTCAAATTTCCCCAGAGGATAATTTATAACTTTGATGATTGAACTCTGACTTTTCATTTAGCATTATTGGAGAAAAAAAATGGTTTATATTAATGAGATGTCAATCAAACGCAGACACCGTCACGCCCCACTGGCTGCTGTCAATCAACATTTTCCACTCTTACACCTCCAATGTTTGGTGTTTCCACAACATAAAAGCAGGTGAAAGGTGGAAATGCAGGTATTCTGAGCATGTTAGCGTGCAGATGCTAACCTTTTAACCTTTAACTGAGTATGGCTGCAGATTCTTACTTACAGGAGAAGAATCATGTCTACTAACTAGGAAGTGATTCAGTCAATATGTGGCTCTTTCAACACAACCAGAAGATCTACCATTACTCAAGGCCCAATGACTAAAATGTACAAATATTAATATAGTATTCTGACTAAATGAATCATTGTAAGAAACTGCAGACATAAAAGGATCCCACACTCGCAAAAAATTAAAATAAGATGTTGAATTATTGATCTTGAACTCTGAATCTGACATCAAACATAACAGTGACACTAGAATATATGTACAAAGACTCTAAACTGTTAAAGGAATTATAAACGTCCAATGTGCTTCCAGCCACAGTTTGATAGTTCATTATAGTTCACTTCCCTTAACCAGCGTTTCCTAACCCTCAATTTTTCATGTCTTTGACCTTTTTCAAGCCCTTTTCACTTCTGTTTTTCTTTACCACTCATGCCCTTTAACTGAAACTCCACAAACTGTATGTAATGACCACATTACTATATGAGGGCAAAACTGAGGAAGCAACGTTTTTTTTTTAAATCTTTGTAAACACTATTTGGTTGTATTTTATTATTTGAACACATGTACAGCTGCATCAATGATATCACCAGAGAACACAGTAAAGACACATGTAGGCCTGTGTTTTAGCTGCAGAGCACAATACAGGTCAGCCACAGGTCACAGCCATGACCAGCTGTAACAACCATGGGAGGAACACATGTGTTATATCCATCAGTATGACTGCATGCCTTCACAATTAACACTGAACCTCCCAGACTGACTGAGAGAGTCAATTATAGGAGAGAGAAACCAGAGACGTGCTATAGCAGCTCTGTGACGTTGTAGTTCAGTTAAATGCTCATAAAGGCAAACTAACATGTTGATGTTCTGGATAAAAAGCCGACGCATTTCCATCGCTGTAGGTTACTGGAGAGGTTCGGTTAACAGCCCAGATAGCATGCGAATGTGGGCCACTTGAGGCAATGATCCGGCACTGTAGGCATTCTTCTGGCCCGGACAAAACAGACGTGAACCTAAACTGGCCCATGTAGTAAATGCTACATTTGGGCCAAATATCACAAAACGAATATGGCCCATCTTTGGCCGAAATATGGCAAGTATGGCAATGACTAATCCGGATGTGAGCCTAAAGAGGCCCACATATAAGGAAACATACTTGGCCCACCTTTGTTGAAACATATTTGGGCCAGTCTTGGCCGAACTGGTTTATTTGGTGTGTTTTTGGTTGACATCTGGCATTGTGATGGCTTGGTTATGGCCCACTTTTGGCAAACATGAGCGGACCGCCCAAGTGCCATCATTCCATGACGTATGTGGGCCGGATGAACATGTCAGGTGTGGGCCAGATATGGGCCAAAAGAATTTTGCTATCTGGGAGAGCTTTAGCTTATTGTCAAATTTGTGCCTGGTTCATTACATTTTTAATGGTTTGGGCCTCCTCCTCTACGTGGCTTTAAGAATACTTGCTCCATAAGTTTAATCAGATCCTCCAGAATATCCTCTATAAGAGATTTTACCAAACCGGTTCATTACACTACATCTGGGCTTCCTCTGAAGTACTTTTAACCCTTTCATGCATGAATTATTAAAAGGTGTGTTTGAGTGTTTTTATTTCTCTTTAGGAATGATACAACTTGCTGTGTTACACTCCATATTTTCTTTTTTTGTCAAATGACGTTGGTGGGATAGCTGTTTTTATGTTTTTACTGGTTTGTTGCAGTTGCACATGTTTGCCTTTTTTTTTTAAAGTATATTTTTTGGGGTTTTTTTGCCTTTAATGTACAGGACAGCGGAGAAAGACAGGAAACAGGCAGAGAGAGGGGGAATGACACGCAGAATAAGACCGCTCGGCTCGGGATTCGAACCGGGGTCACCTGCAACGAGGACTATAGCCTCAACACATGGGGCGGGAGCGCTACCTGCTGAGTTATGCTCAACCCCACATGTTTGCCTTTTAATATTACCACCTTGTACTCTTGCAAACGTAAGTAGTGAACTCATCAAATTTCACAAACCAACTGATTTACAACAAAAAAACGTTACTGCAGATGAAGTGGTCGTTTATGGGATGATGCACTAGTGTCTACTGTGGTGGCTGAAGTGCAAATATACCATCAAAATCCATGTATGCATCTAAGAAAACAGTTTTTGAATAGCTGTCCCCTGCAGTGACCACCATGCGTGAAAGGGTTAAAACCTAATAGTTAAAAGCATCTCAGCTCCGTAACCACTGACTCTACATTGTGTGTAGTTTCATAGTTTTGTATTTTGTGTGTTTTTTGTGAAAATGAGCTGTAAACTCACTCTGGTACAGTACATTTTAGATTAGATTAGATTAGATTAGAAAGTCTTTATTGTCCCCAAGGGCCAATTTGATTTCACACCATAAAAAACCCAAAACAAAAAACAGTACAATACATAGAAACATGAATATAAATAATAAATGTCATTAGGTGAGTTATCATGGCCATGTTACACTTCATATAACATCTGGTAAATGTTTCTAAATCCTTAAGAAAACTACTAAGTGAAGCAGAACCTGATGCATGGTCCCAATAAACACTTAATAATACTCTACCACATTAGTTCGGCACTAGATAACATGTTGGAGAATCACCAAAGCAATGCATGAGTGTGTGAATGGGGACATATTAAGCTCCAGCATCTTTAAAGGATCGGTGTATACAGAACAGACTCTGCAGAAATGTAAGTATGTTTTAATCAGTTTATAATCACCTGAAACTAAGAATCATTGTGTTTTCATGACCTTAGAATGAGCCCTTTATATCTACAAAGGGAGCGGGTCCTCTTCCATGGAGGCTGCCGTTTCTACAGTAGCCTAGAATGGACAAACCAAACACTAGCTCTAAAGAGGGCCCCCCCCCAATCTGGAAGCTTCCTTCAGCTTCAGAAGCTACATAACTAAACTATACCAGCAGGATTTCACTTCTTTTTTCTCGTTCTTTACTCCAAATGTCAACTTCTCAAATTCACCCATACATGTTGGAGATGAATCAGATCTGAGATGTGAGAGTGGGCAACATCAACAACACATGAAAACACCTTAGCAACCATCTTAGCAACTGCCGTAGCAACCGAGGCTACAGAACAGATGGCTTTTTATGTGCATGCATGACAAGCCGATGTCAACTTGTCAGCAAGGTGGAAAAAACGTTGCAAATGAAGCGTTCATGGCAGGTTGAAGCCCTGACCTTTGACTTGCAGGAAGTATTTTTACATATGTTCACCTCAAGTTTTGAAACTTTGAGCATGTTTAACATCTGACATGAAAGTCATGATGAAAAGTTATGAGGGGAAAAAATGAAAAATGAATGTCTGAACCAAATTTGTCGTCAATCCATCAAGTAGACGTTGAGATGCTTTCCGAATAAGTAAAATCTTTGGCATTAAGTCAGCAGGATTCATCCTCTGGGGAAGATAAATGTCTGTAATGTTGTACCAGTCCTTGTTGAGATATTTCACAGGATAAGTGGAAAGCTTGGCTCTACATTGAAAGTCAGAGTTAGAATTGAACTTTCTCACCAGCATGAACATCTGTCCCATATTCCTTAGCAATGCATCGAATAGTTGTTCCACTGTAAACTATTCACTGTTCCCCAGAGGTTGAATCCTCCTGGGAACATGAATGTCTGAACAAAATTTCACAGCAATTCATCAAATAGTTGTTGAGATATTTCTACTCTGGAAAAAAGTGTCTGGCTGACATCGGCCACCATGGAGCTGCTAAAAGGTGAGAATAGGAAAACAAAGGGTCTTCTGGATTTAAACCTCCACGGACCGTCTGTATGTCAAACCTAAAACACATCATTGTACAGGACCAGAACATGATGAATTCTCCTTTTAAATCTGTAATGAATCAGATATGGAGTGTAGCAAAAGTTTGAGTCTGAGACAGTTTGCCCTTTTCATCACGAACATCTTTTTATCCATGTGACCTATACATGTTCAGAAACACATGTTTTATAAATAGTCGCTGTTATGTAAGGGCTGATTCACCAAAATAATATAACAAAAACCACATTTATATTTCTGGCTGTGGTGGAGGAAGTATTCAGATCCTCTAAAAGGTCAGAAAATAAATCTGGGGTCGGAAATATAAATAATTTAGCTGCAGAAATATTTGCTTTTTTGTCTGAAACAGTTGGTTAATTTACTCTGAGAGGTTTGGAGGGACAAGCAGGACAAGCAGGATCATCTGACACTGCTTCCCAAATCAGTCACACATCTATATGTTGAAGAATAAATACGTTTCATGGTGTCGCAACGCACACAACGTTTTGTTAATCCCACCATTCACCTCGACCTTTTCCCTATAGGTGGGGGTTTTTCCTCACACATGTGCTGGCTTGGCTTGACTTGACTTGGTTTGACTCACTGCATCAGCCCAGCCAGGGGATTTGTATCTCCATTATGACAGCGCTACCTGCATGAAGGTGTGTCTTTAACTGATGATGCGCATGTCTTGGGTCGATGACATTTAAAAGCAGCGCTGTTTACTCAAGCCCCCAGGAAGTGCACCAAGCCCTGACTAGTGGAGGTCCAAGGAGTGGCTGTAAAGCTGTGGATACATTTGTTTGAGTGAGAGTTATTAATCATTTTGATCTCATTTAAGATAGCGGAGGGTTAAACCTGAAGTGGCTCATCCCTGAATGATGACGAAACCCATCTGATACCAAACGAAACACAGTGGAGGCGGGTCAGATGCGTTTTGACCTGACTGTGGAGATCCATCTTGGGCACATGGCCAACTTGGCACTCAATAGAGCAAATTTGACTCAGCCAAACTATGCATACTGCCAAAAAAAAAAGGCTATACAGTAACTTCACCTGAGTTCCTCCTTTGCTCCCATCATTATAACGGCTGCATTCATCAATATATATGTATAATTTACACTTAATGGTGAGTTTCAGCTCATTGTTTAGCTGTCTGACTGCAACTTTGCTGTTCTGGTTCACTCTCAGTTCTCAGAGAAAAAGCTGTAAAATAAAAAGGCCACTGTACTCTAACAGACACAGTTATCTGTAGACTCGCTGGTGAACATAGTGGAGCATTTAAATATTTCCCCTCAGGAGTTGGTAGAGAGTAAAAACAGAGCTTAAAGAGAGTGAATATTGGACGTACATTCAGCAGAAACACGACTCAGAATGAATGATAATGTTGATCAGTAACTGCTGGATGTGGACATAAGTTCAACATATCAACTTAAAACATGATGATATGTCAGTGTTGTGTTCACTGGTTGTTCCTGCTGAAAACTAGTGGACGAAAAACCAATTAATGCAGGTTTATGTTCCTTTTTTTGCATTAACTACATCTCAGTTCACCACTAGTAGTTTTGTTGGACTTTCTTAAAAGTATTCTTTGTGCTCTAGTCAGCAGAGATGACTAAAAATTGAGTGAAAGAGAGAATTGCCACATCTGGAGTCAGGAATACGCCCAAGTCTCCAGTTTCATTTCCACCATTACAAGCAGGAAAAGGGGTTACAGACCTGAAACCTGCAAGTGTTCAGAGTGGGTTTTCTGTTACTGGAGGGTTCAGCATGTTTCCCACTTTGTGATGGAGCTAAAAAAAAAAAAAAATCCATCACATTCCTGATGGGCCTCTTCAACCCTGTCAGGCAGATTGAGATATGACCGGTCTGCTGGAGGGGAAGAATGAAAAAAAAAGAAAACACAAACTGTGGCTAGACACTGAAACAGCCATTGTAAGCTGCACACACCAGCAGCTGTGTATATCAGCAGGAGGGGATTACAGAGAGGGTTCAGTCTTTGGCTCAGGGCCAGACAGTGAAGATCCTCTCCCCCAAAGCTATGCAGGACCTGGGGGGGAAAAGGGGAGAGGCAAAGGGGGTATCACTGCATACCTCTGCTCAGTCGTAACCCTGAAATCTGCCTCCTACTGTACAATGTTGGATGTAGTTGACCTCGACCACAGTGTGTGCACATTAAGCAGAAAGCACCGTGCTGGTACAGTGAGTTTTTCATGGGTGGGTGTTGAGGTTTCAGAGCCTGTCGGTGTCGGTGGGGAGGAAATCCCTCTTTTGTTTCCAAGGAAGTCAAGTGTTCGCTTTGTGTGTTTAATGGAGGAAACTCAAAGACGGTACAAGCGGAAGGATGAATATGTGGTTCACTCAGTCATGACAGCTGTGGGGAACCAGACAGAAAGAGAAAGTCAGAGAGGCCACCGTCTCTTACAAATTACATTTATATGTTACTAATGTTTGTACACAAAAGAAAGGGGAATTAATTTACAAAGAAAGTAAGTAACAATCCTTCATCATAGAGGCAATGATAATACTAGTATTGCAATTGTCATTCAGAGTGAAACTACAATAAAACATTGCACAAATAAAACAGTTAAGAGGCCGTTTTTAGGGAGCAGTGGGAGGTTTGTGGTGTGATCGGTTCCCGGTGGTAGGGAGGTCCATTGATGTATGTAAGTATGTAAGTAGCAGGACTTTGTAGTCAATCGTAAAGGAGACAGGGAGCCAGTGTGATGAAAACAGAACTGGTTCTTGACAACTTTAGTTACTCTCATCAGGATCCTGGCAGCACTGTTCTGGATGTAATGGAGCTTCTGGATGGTTCTACTAGAGATCCATGTGAAGAGCCTGTTGCATACTCAAGTCTCCAGGAGATAAAGACATGGACGAGTGTCTCTGCATCTGACTTGATGAGAGAGAGGTGGAGTTTAAAGATATTCTTGAGATGGTAGAAAGAGGTTTTGCATCCACATTAGTCATTTTCTGGCCCTCAAAGCTGGGATGGGGTATGAGGGTTGAATCTGGTGTGGAGTTCCAATAAGGAGAGCTTCAGTTTATGCTCATTCAGGCCGTTATATTATTAATAATACTTTATTTTTGGGTAGGGACATTGCACATTGATGAACATCGATATTTAAACATCTCTGTAAACTTGCCAGATTATAGCAAAGCTGCTAATTTGCATCCGTAGTCCCTAGTGAATAAAATAAATTTAAAAAAAGAATACAAATAGAAGGGACAGCAAATAAATAGATAGAATATAAATAGAGGAGACAGAACACACAGCACAATACACAATCAAAAGGATATCAGATCCAGACAGGATACAACAATGTAATAAAAAGTCAAGTCCAGTTAGTGGTCGAATGTTTGATTAGATCTGACTTCATCTCCTTAATAGCCGCAGCAGTGTTTGAGGCAGTTTTGATGTACAGCTGGTTAATATCAGCAAAGCAATGAAAAGACATCTCATGTCTGTCAATGACACGTTCAAGGGGGAGCATGACGAGGTTAAACAGGACGGGGACGAGCATCGATACTGAGGGAACTCAACAGGTCATCGGGAGCAATCTAGACCTGCATCTTCCCAGCGAGACACACTTAGTCCTACCTCAAAGATGATAGGTGATAGGTAGGCAATACTCTAGTCAAGTCAAGTCAATCAATCAGCCATCAGCAGGTCATTCACAACCCTGAAAGGAGCTGTTTCAGTAGGGCTTTTTCAAATGAAGCTAGCGGAAGTTCAGTCAGACTCTAACTTACAGGCATAATTGGTAACTGTTCTGCCTTCTTCAAGCATGCTCATCTATCCAGTTCTCTATGTTCAAGGGTGTTATCTCAATTGTTACCAGTCACCTGTCATCTCGGCAACCAATATCAAAAGGCCACACTTCAGCCTCAGCCTATCATCTTGTAGCGGTCCGTTTAAATGTGCCTCTCTCTCTTTGTTTCAGTCTTGTCATACAGCTGTTCATGCCCCACCACCTCCCCATCTCCGCCATTCTCTTCAGGATCCGCAGTCCATTCCCATCTGCCACCTTCTCTTCAGACTCATCAGCAATCACCACCACCAGTGTCCAGACTTCATGGGGGATCTCTACATATACATGCTGTCGTCCAGGGAAAATTCCTCATGGAGTTCGAGCGTCAAAGACTTCACCATTTACTAAATTGTTCATCATATATTCACAATAAATATCTTTCTATTCACTTGTCTCTCCTGATTTAAATAGTGGTCCTGAAGCTGAACCAACTTCTTCAACGCCTCGGACAGGAAATGAAGGTTGGAGATACTGTAGATCTGGGTGCGTTTCTTAAGGATGAGATGGATGAGTGAGACCTTTGACGGAGAGATGTTGAAAGTTCTGGTGATCCGTGGGCTGAGAATAGTGATTTATGATTTTGAGTAGAGCTGTGGGAATGGGGTCCAGGGCACAAGTACAGGGTTTCATCTTCCTGAGGATTTCCTCAATGTGGCTCTGCCTGACGCCAGTAAAATGGAGTAGAGACGGCGAGCTCTCTGACAGAAGGTCAATAATGGGAGGAGGCAGAGAGGAAGAGCTGGACATCACAGAGCGGATGTTGTTGACCTTGGCTGACGAAGCTGTTACTTTGCTCCTCTGTCGCCTCAGTTGGAGAAGATGATTGTGGTGATCTATGGTTACAAAAAAGGATGCTTTGGGTTTCCAGTATTGTTATTAATAGAACTGAAACTGAGCGTTTTAAAGGACTTTGAGTAAATCCTTTGATGCTCATGAAGGCCAGTTTATAGACAGTGAGTCCAGAGCGTGTGAAACATCTTTCCAGGACACATCCAGCTGTTTTTATTTTACTGAACCAGGGAGCAAAACATGAAAAATTGACCTCTCGTGTCTTCTCAGGAGCATGAAGATCATAGACGCCTGTCAGAGATGTACTGTAGAGTGTCACGAGTTCATCCAGAAGCAGAAACTGGGCAGGTGATGTGCTGCAGGTTTAGTTTAGTAGCTTTATTGCCATTATATTGAGGGTCAGGGCAGTCTGATGAAGTCACATTTAGTATTGGCTCGGCTCGCTTGGAACCTCGGCAGAGCAGGTACTAAAGAAGTAGCAGGTACCAGGTACTATCCCTAGTGAAAACACAAAAAAACCTGAGTAGAGTCGAGTAGTGCTAGAACTGTATAGTGGAAAAGCCCCATTAGGTTTAACAGGTGGTGTTATTGAGAATTCACCTGTAGATTATTACATGGTCGCAGAGTCAGTGATGTCCAGTCTGTGTGAGTAGAGACATCGACATGCTGCTTCAGGCCACGACACTCAGTTTCATATTGAGTGTTACATTATGTGAAAGAAGCCAGTAAGATAATTGGCATGCAGCAGCTTTCTCTCTCATACCCCTTTTCCACCGAGCTGGAGCCGGTGCTGGTTCGGAGCTCAGTTGGTGCTAATCCAAGCACCTCTTACAAACCTGTTGGTTTTCCACCTGGCTCCGAACCAGCCCAGCTCCAGCTCGGTGGAAAAGGGGTATAAGATATCTTTGACACGCTTGTCTTAAAAAAAAAAGCACGGTCAATCTTGTCCAGCTCTGATCAGTTGGAGGAATTCATTTCATTCTTCTGCCATCTGGACGGAGGTTTAGGCCTCAAGCACCCAACAAACAGGTTCTTTGTCCCTCGTGCATCAATACAGTTAACCTGTACAACCCCTAAAACAACATTTCTTATTTTTATTTGGATTGGGATTGTTCTTATCAAGTTTGGTTGTGCTGTATGTCACTGTTTATTTGTCTATTCATGGTTGTTGTGTTAGTTGTTTTTTGTTACTGTCACTGCAAGAGGGACAATAAAGCTCTGAAATGAACTAACCCTAACCCTGCACAGCTAAACTGAAAGGAGGGTTGTCGACATGTACGTTCATATCAGCAGCAATGACAGCGTTGGTCGCCACGGAGCGCAACGATGAAGTCATAAAACTCAGGGGAGAAAAGAGGAAATTGGTTTGTGGGAGGCGGCAGATGAGAAGAAGCGACATGGTTGGTTTATATTTGAGGAAGTAGTTATTTAATAGTAGAGAGATCAGGCACCAGCAGCAACCCTAACCCAGAGCTGCAGACTATAACTACAGCCTCATTAAGCACAGAGCAGACTACCAGCTGACATATGAAGCTGTGCAAACCACGGAACATTTTTTATTAATCTGGTGTGTGTGTTTACTCTCACTGCACGTTTTAAGGGTTAGGGTTAGTGTGTTCGGATCAATTCAGCTCAGTTCAAACTCTCATAAAGTGAAAAAGAAAGTAAGAAAAAATGTGGAGTCACAGTTTAACACAACATGTCAAGACACCTTCCAGTCATATTCAAAACCAGCTTATTATTAGAGTTTATAACAGCAGTGCTTGTGACAAATGAGAGTGTCTTAAACCAACAATCAGGAGCCCAAATTAACATTAAACCTGTTTTCTTGTTCATACTGACTATTAGAAAGATCGCTTCATAAATGCACTTAAATGTTTTATCTGGAGCTAACATGAAGCTTCAGTGTCCAAATGAGTCAAATTAAGTAGATATGTTTCAACATTACTGTGTTTTTAATACCAACGTCCCTCT